>CAWUFW010000103.1:5670748-6235559 GCA_963921515.1 Calotriton arnoldi | reverse complement strand
TTGGGCACTGTGGTGATGGGGCTTTGGGCCCCATTGCCACACTGTTCAAAATGTGCTTCAGCTATGGTGGCACACACTTACCTTTTGGGCACTGTGGTGATGGGGCTTTGGGCCCCATTGCCACACTGTTCAATATGTGCTTCAGCTATGGAGCACACACTTACCTTTTGGGCACTGTGGTGATGGGGCTTTGGGCCCCATTGCCACACTGTTCAAAATGTGCTTCAGCTATGGAGCACACACTTACCTTTGGGCACTGTGGTGATGGGGCTTTGGGCCACATTGCCACAGTGGTCATGGTCTGCTTGCATTGTGTAGGCCACACACACAATTATGTGTGACACATGTGTTAGGGGTCACATTGTATGTTCAATGTCATGTTCAGTGTTGTATGCATTTGACACAGACCACACACGCTTGTCATGGTGTTGGGGGTGGGATGTAATTTACAGACAGTCCTTATGTGGGAGTATGCTAGTTGTGTCATGCATTACCCGTCCTATGAGTAGGGGTGGTTGTAGTGACAGGCATCCAGCCCCCCATGAGTGGGGATGGTAGTAGTGGCAGGCATCCAGCCCACCCTGAGTGGGGGTGGTGTTAGTGGTAGGCATCCATCCCCCTATGGGTGGGGATGGCAGTAGTGGCAGGCATCCAGCCCCCCATGAGTGGGGATGGTAGTAGTGGTAGGCATACAGCCCCCCGTGAGTGGGGATGGTAGTAGTGGTAGGCATCCAGCCCCCCATGAGTGGGGATGGTAGTAGTGGTAGGCATCCAGCCCACCCTGTGTGGGGGTGGTGTTAGTGGTAGGCATCCATCCCCCTATGGGTGGGGATGGCAGTAGTGACAGGCATCCAGCCCACCCTGAGTAGGGGTGGTGTTAGTGGTAGGCATCCAGCCCCCTTGAGTGGGGATGGTAGTAGTGGTAGGCATCCAGCCCCCATGAGTGGGGATGGCAGTAGTGGTAGGCATCCAGCCCCCATGAGTGGGGATGGTAGTAGTGGTAGGCATCCAGCCCCCTATGAGTGGGGATGGTAGTAGTGGCAGGCATACAGCCCCCATGAGTGGGGATGGTAGTAGTGGTAGGCATCCAGCCCACCCTGAGTGGGGGTGGTGTTAGTGGTAGGCATCCATCCCCCTATGGGTGGGGATGGCAGTAGTGGCAGGCATCCAGCCCCCCATGAGTGGGGATGGTAGTAGTGGTAGGCATCCAGCCTCCCATGAGTGGGGATGGTAGTAGTGGTAGGCATCCAGCCCCCTATGAGTGGGGATGGTAGTAGTGGTAGGCATCCAGCCCCCCATGAGTGGGGATGGTAGTAGTGGTAGGCATCCAGCCCCCCATGAGTGGGGATGGTAGTAGTGGTAGGCATCCAGCCCCCTATGAGTGGGGATGGTAGTAGTGGCAGGCATCCAGCCCTCCAGCCCCCCATGAGTGGGGATGGTAGTAGTGGTAGGCATCCAGCCCACCCTGAGTGGGGGTGGTGTTAGTGGTAGGCATCCATCCCCCTATGGGTGGGGATGGCAGTAGTGGCAGGCATCCAGCCCCCATGAGTGGGGATGGTAGTAGTGGTAGGCATCCAGCCTCCCATGAGTGGGGATGGTAGTAGTGGTAGGCATCCAGCCCCTATGAGTGGGGATGGTAGTAGTGGTAGGCATCCAGCCCCCATGAGTGGGGATGGTAGTAGTGGTAGGCATCCAGCCCCCATGAGTGGGGATGGTAGTAGTGGTAGGCATCCAGCCCCCATGAGTGGGGATGGTAGTAGTGGCAGGCATCCAGCCCCCCATGAGTGGGGATGGTAGTAGTGGTAGGCATCCAGCCCACCCTGAGTGGGGGTGGTGTAAGTGGTAGGCATCCAGCCCACCCTGAGTGGGGGTGGTGTTAGTGGTAGGCATGCATCCCCCTATGGGTGGGGATGGCAGTAGTGGCAGGCATCCAGCCCCCATGAGTGGGGATGGTAATAGTGGTAGGCATCCAGCCCCCATGAGTGGGGATAGTAGTAGTGGTAGGCATCTAGTCCCCCATGAGTGGGGATGGTAGTAGTGGTAGGCATCCAGCCCACCCTGAGTGGGGGTGGTGTTAGTGGTAGGCATCCATCCCCCTACGGGTGGGGATGGCAGTAGTGACAGGCATCCAGCCCACCCTGAGTAGGGGTGGTGTTAGTGGTAGGCATCAAGCCCACCCTGAGTGGGGGTGGTGTTAGTGGTAGGCATCCATCCCCCTATGGGTGGGGATGGCAGTAGTGGCAGGCATCCAGCCCCCCATGAGTGGGGATGGTAGTAGTGGTAGGCATCCAGCCCCCCATGAGTGGGGATGGTAGTAGTGGTAGGCATCCAGCCCCCTATGGGTGGGTTTGGCAGTAGTGACAGGCATCCAGCCCCCCATGAGTGGGGATGGTAGTAGTGGCAGGCATCCAGGCCCCCATGATTGGGGATGGTAGTAGTGGTAGGCATCCAGCCCACCCTGAGTGGGGGTGGTGTTAGTGGTAGGCATCCATCCCCCTATGGGTGGGGATGGCAGTAGTGGCAGGCATCCAGCCCCCATGAGTGGGGATGGTAGTAGTGGTAGGCATCCAGCCCCCGTGAGTGATGGTAGTAGTGGTAGGCATCCAGCCCCCATGAGTGGGGATGGTAGTAGTGGTAGGCATCCAGCCCACCCTGAGTGGGGGTGGTGTTAGTGGTAGGCATCCATCCCCCTATGGGTGGGGATGGCAGTAGTGACAGGCATCCAGCCCACCCTGAGTAGGGGTGGTGTTAGTGGTAGGCATCCAGCCCCCATGAGTGGGGATGGTAGTAGTGGTAGGCATCCAGCCCCCATGAGTGGGGATGGTAGTAGTGGTGGGCATCCAGCCCCCATGAGTGGGGATGGTAGTAGTGGTAGGCATCCAGCCCCCAGCCCCCATGAGTGGGGATGGTAGTAGTGGTAGGCATCCAGCCCACCCTGAGTGGGGGTGGTGTTAGTGGTAGGCATCCATCCCCCTATGGGTGGGGATGGCAGTAGTGGCAGGCATCCAGCCCCCATGAGTGGGGATGGTAGTAGTGGTAGGCATCCAGCCTCCCATGAGTGGGGATGGTAGTAGTGGTAGGCATCCAGCCCCCCATGAGTGGGGATGGTAGTAGTGGCAGGCATCCAGCCCCCATGAGTGGGGATGGTAGTAGTGGTAGGCATCCAGCCCCCTATGAGTGGGGATGGTAGTAGTGGTAGGCATCCAGCCCCCATGAGTGGGGATGGTAGTAGTGGTAGGCATCCAGCCCCCCATGAGTGGGGATGGTAGTAGTGGTAGGCATCCAGCCCCCATGAGTGGGGATGGTAGTAGTGGCAGGCATCCAGCCCCCCATGAGTGGGGATGGTAGTAGTGGCAGGCATCCAGCCCCCATGAGTGGGGATGGTAGTAGTGGTAGGCATCCAGCCCACCCTGAGTGGGGGTGGTGTAAGTGGTAGGCATCCAGCCCACCCTGAGTGGGGGTGGTGTTAGTGGTAGGCATGCATCCCCCTATGGGTGGGAATGGCAGTAGTGGCAGGCATCCAGCCCCCCATGAGTGGGGATGGTAATAGTGGTAGGCATCCAGCCCCCCATGAGTGGGGATAGTAGTAGTGGTAGGCATCTAGTCCCCCATGAGTGGGGATGGTAGTAGTGGTAGGCATCCAGCCCACCCTGAGTGGGGGTGGTGTTAGTGGTAGGCATCCATCCCCCTATGGGTGGGGATGGCAGTAGTGGCAGGCATCCAGCCCCCATGAGTGGGGATGGTAGTAGTGGTAGGCATCCAGCCCCCATGAGTGGGGATGGTAGTAGTGGTAGGCATCCAGCCCCCCATGAGTGGGGATGGTAGTAGTGGCAGGCATCCAGCCCCCATGAGTGGGGATGGTAGTAGTGGTAGACATCCAGCCCACCCTGAGTGGGGGTGGTGTTATTGGTGGGCATCCATCCCCCTATGGGTGGGGATGGCAGTAGTGGCAGGCATCCAGCCCCCATGAGTGGGGATGGTAGTAGTGGTAGGCATCCAGCCCCCATGAGTGGGGATGGTAGTAGTGGTAGGCATCCAGCCCACCCTGAGTGGGGGTGTTGTTAGTGGTAGGCATCCATCCCCTATTGGTGGGGATGGCAGTAGTGACAGGCATCCAGCCCACCCTGAGTAGGGGTGGTGTTAGTGGTAGGCATCCAGCCCCCATGAGTGGGGATGGTAGTAGTGGTAGGCATCTAGCCCCCATGAGTGGGGATGGTAGTAGTGGCAGGCATCCAGCCCCCATGAGTGGGGATGGTAGTAGTGGTAGGCATCCAGCCCACCCTGAGTGGGGGTGGTGTTAGTGGTAGGCATCCATCCCCCTATGGGTGGGGATGGCAGTAGTGGCAGGCATCCAGCCCCCATGAGTGGGGATGGTAGTAGTGGTAGGCATCCAGCCCCCATGAGTGGGGATGGTAGTAGTGGTAGGCATCCAGCCCCCCATGAGTGGGAATGGTAGTAGTGGTAGGCATCCAGCCCCCATGAGTGGGGATGGTAGTAGTGGTAGGCATCCAGCCCACCCTGAGTGGGGGTGGTGTTAGTGGTCGGCATCCATCCCCTATGGGTGGGGATGGCAGTAGTGACAGGCATCCAGCCCACCCTGAGTAGGGGTGGTGTTAGTGGTAGGCATCCAGCCCACCCTGAGTGGGGGTGGTGTTAGTGACAGCCATCCAGCCCCCTATGGGTGGGGATGGTAGTAGTGGTAGGCATCCAGCCCACCCTGAGTGGGGGTGGTGTTAGTGGTAGGCATCCATCCCCTATGGGTGGGGATGGCAGTAGTGGCAGGCATCCATCCCCTATGGGTGTGTATGGCATTGGTGATGGCCATCCCGCCCCTATGGTTCTGCTGTTGCTAGTGTACGTCATTTGTGCATCCCTATGTGTGTGTGACATATTTCGGGTACGTGTCGTTTGTTTGTGTTGTGGGTGTTTGACTTACCGTCTGCGCCGTACGCGTCCGTACCGGTCCCGGTAATAGATGTAGAGTATTGGTAGGACCTGCGCGATGGGATTCATGGTTGGTTCGTCTCGTTCGTCTTTCTCGTGGCTTCGACTCGTACTCGTCGCTGGCTTGTTCGTCTCGTCGCCGTGGATCGTCTTGTGGCGCGAATCGGAGCTTATGTGCAGCTCTCCCGGATGCTCATACGTGCCGGACGTAGCGGCGAGTTCGGGCGTACGGAAGACGCATCGTACTAGTCCGGCCGGAAGGTGCTGTGTATTTGGTTCCGTGCGACTCGATTCGGCGTTTACGGATCCGGCTCGGGCGGGGAACAGGAGCTGGAATGGGTGAGTACGGCTCGCTCGGAATCTGGGCTGTTATGCGCATCGTACTTGTTCGTTCGGTAGAGTGTTCGAGTCGATCGGAAAACACGCGTTCGGCTGGTATTTTTTCCGGACGAATACTGTTAGGTGCGCTTCCGGCCGACATCGGAATCGACCCCTAAATATAAATATTTTACTATTTTAACAACCTCACCATTTCCCCCTAATAACCCAACATCCCAGTACTAAAACAAACATATAATTTCCATTTTAAATTAACTTTATTTCTTAAAATTAATTTCAAGTTTCTAAATTTTAATTTAATAAGTAATTTTATAATAAGATTTAAAAACACTCCCCACCCTTATACCCTAATAACACATCACACTCCTAAAAAAAATATATAATTTCTTTTTTAAATTTCACTTTCTAATTTTTTTAAAATTGCAATTTTAAATTTTTAATTAAATATATGAATTCATATAATTATTTTTAAAACACTCCCCACCCTTCTCCCTAATAACGCAATATCCCACTATAAAAACAAAATTTTAATTTCGAATTTTAAATTTTAATTTCTTATTTTAAAACATTTAGAAAATTCGAAATTTTAATTTAATATGTAAATTTTATACTACTATTTTTAAAACACTACCCACCCTTATCCCCTAACATCCCGCTCCTAAAACAAAACATATATTTTATATTGTTAATATAAATTTCGTTTTTAAAATATTTTCTAATTTAAAAAAAAAAAAAATTATATGTAAATTTATACTAATATTTTTAAAATACTCCCCACCCTTATCCCCTAATAACCCAACATCCCGCTCCTAAAACAAAACATATATTTTATATTTTTAATTTAAAAATCATTTTTTAAATAATTTCTAATTTCCCAAAAATGTATTTATTATCTAAATTTATACTAATATTTTTAAAATACTCCCCACCCTTATCCCCTAATAACCCAACATCCCGCTCCTAAAACATATCTTACAAAAAAAATGTTATACAATTTCAAAAAATATTCAAACAATTAAACTAATAATAAATTAATAACAATACAGAATATTTAAATATTTAGAAAAAAAGATATATTACACTTTCTATATTTTTGGGATATTTTTACAACACTAACAAATCGATATTATCTACTAACAATATTACTTATTCGATATTTTATACTTCGATATTTTTAATTTAAAAAAAGGATATTTTTAACTACGATATTCATGACTTCGATATTATAAAACATTCGATATTACAACTTCGATATAACTGCAATTCGATATTTAGAATTCGATATTATGTCCATTTACCATAATAGTAGCTGACAAATGGTTCGCTTCACTTAGTCGACGACGTTTCGACCCACTTGCCAATGTGGGGTCTCATCAGGACTTAGCAATGAAGGGGCACCTAAAAAATAATAATAACCAAGTTTTCAGTAATGGGGTATGGTGGAGAAAACTAGAGAATTGCCTCAAAAAGGTAGATTGTCAATCGGTAATCATACCTGGGGATGACTGTCAGATAACGTGGTGTGCACCGTGTGGAGGTGAAAAAGGAAAGAGGGTACTCACATAGGGCCCAGCCGGGCACTGTGGGGATGAGAATTGAGGAATATTTAAAATAAATAAGGGCACACGGGGTACATACTCGATGTCACCAGCTCTAATAAAAATAGAACTTACCCTATAGTGGGGAGGGTACTGGCAGTCAGGATGGTTTGAGATAGAAAGCCTTAAGCTCAGAAGGGCGATAAGTTGTTGTCATGAATTTCTGAAAAAGAGGGTTGAAAACCCAGTAAATACACATATTGCACAATAAGTCAATTTCTGAAGTGACTAACTCAGAGATCTCTTACCTGTGGTAAAGGGCTGGTTTCTAAGTAAGCCTCACAAAAATATGACGCCAATCCATCTGCTAGTTACCTAAAATTAGAATGAGAAACGAGTGAATAAGCATTCACCCAATTTACAGCCTACTACCTCACACACCGGCACAGAAATGCTCTTACCCGGTGTGGAGATGATAATTGAATATGCTAGGCCTCCAAGTTCAGCTGCGGAGATGAATCACTCTTGCCTCGAGGAGAGAACTGCACCTGTCTGTCTCTCCTGGTACAATGACAAGACCGAATGCAAGGAATTGGTCTTGTTTTATGTGCACACGCGCACTCTGCTGGCCAGGATTATGCGAGCAGACTAAACTATTAGAAAAGACGAGGCAGGAACTGTTCCGTGTCCTTAAGATAAAATGTGATAAATTGGGTGGAAACAAGGCCTGAATGGAGGAGAATTACCACAAAAAAAAATACAAGAGGAACTGGAATAAAAACAGGATAAACTGGAATTAAGCATAAATTTACCACGTGGTTCCTAAAGAGAATTTTTCCTATGTCTATGAAAATTGTGCAATATGGGGATATTCATCATGCAATTAGTTGTGAGTATGTCAAATATATCCATCTGTCCTGGAAACAACAATGGTCACATATGAACGTCAAATACATATTGTTAGGTACAAGTCATAACTAACACATTAGAAGTACAGTATAGCTGGGTGAGAACCCTTCATGTCTGCTTTATAGTCTGTAGTGTGTCTCAAACGTTCTTTAAGAGTTCAATTTATCAGGGTGGAGACAAAACCACGCCATTCTTCAGCCGTGTTTAGTCCTTGCTCAATGGAGTTGATATGATCTATCCATTGGCACTCCAACCTCTGTAGTATATGCGTCAGATCGCCACCTCTTTCAGGGATGACAGCTTTTTCAACCACTTGCCACTTGAGTTCATCTGCTGTGTGTTTCTTTTCGACAAAATGAGCCACCAAAGGCGCATTTAAAATGGAACACCGTATTCTGCTTCGATGTTGGCTTATTCGAGCTTTTATAGGTTGGGAGGTTTGTCCAATGTATGGTAGTTGACAAGGGCACCATATACAATATACCACATTCCTTGTATTGCAGTTTGAAAAAAAGTTGAGATAATGGTTCACTTGCCCATGTTCAAAAGTGTCTGTATTAAATGTCAAGGCACATGCCACACAATTTCCACACTTGCGATGTCCTTTGATTTCAGGAAGCCCCCACACTGATTCTAATGTTCTAGAATTTTGCCTAGGGTTGCTTTGGGGTTTTTTTCCCCCCTTTTTAAAAAATTTTTTTTATCCTCATCGCTTCAGACCACAGTGGGCAAACTAGCCGCCAGTACCTTATACGTTGTTTGGGAGGCAAAAAGCTGGAGGGGAAACGCCCCACCAACCGATACATTGGCGGACCAGAATGGCACTGTCCCAAAAGAAAGGGCACGGTGACTCTCCAATATGGTCCAGGTAACCCTGGCGACTGTTGATGTTGGCAATGGAGGAACGGAGAGTGCCCAACGCAGTCGGGAGGGATCCAAAGAGGCATAATCATACGACCCATATTCAATGTAGTTTTTAAGTATCTTATCCAGTCTCACAAAACTCAGCATTTGACCATTTCAATAGAGAATCCCACACTGCCTTCTTCCTCCTACTCTGGGTCCCACTCAGATTCAGCCTGGATATGGAGAACACCGAGGACAGCCACTCAGCATGCAAAGGAGGTGAACATTCTACCCATCTTTTACATATTTCCCTCCTAGCCAATAACATAGCATAGAAAAGGAAAAACCTTGCTGGGCCCGTAACTTCACTGGATATTCCAAAAATTATCAGGGTGAGGTTTGTTTGGATTTGAAGGCCTAAGATGTCTGAGATAGTTTTGCCCACTTTTTCCCAAAAGTCCACAATAGCCGGGCACTCCGTGAACATGTGTAGGTGAGAGGCTCTCTCCAAACCACATTTCTTACAACTAACTGAGGGCCCATCCGTCATCTTTGACAACCTTAAGGGAGTCAAATAGGCCCTGTGGATCGTGAACAGGTGATTCCTTCTCAACCATGGAGGTTTAACAATGGCAAACAAAGTGCTAAAAGTTGTTTGCCAGAGGTATTCCCAAGGTTCATTCGGTAGGCAGGCACCCCACAGTTCTTCGGCCAATTTGAAATTGCCATCGGTTGACTCTTCGATGCTCCAGTACCAGGTGGAAACCTCCTTCTTACCTCTTGGTCTTTCCACCAGCTGTTCCTCTAAGGCGTTACCTATACCTATAGGTGTTTTCAAATTTTGGGACCAACTCTGCAGCTGGATGTATTTAAATTTGGAGAGCCCTCCTTCCGCAATGCTATGAGGCGCTGACCAAGATAAGAGCGAGCCCTCATGGGCTAAATCCCCCCACACCTTCAGCCCAGCCGCTCTAAGTGGCAGTGCTAGTTTGTCCTTCAGACACTCCGGTGCACCAGGGGAGTCCCACAGGGGGGCCAAATTCAAAAAATAGTTAAGACCCGCCAGCCGTCTGATATTTGCCCATGTTCTTGCCATTCCCTGTAGGACTTTTAACTTGATCTTCTTGTAGAATTTAGGTTCTACGTATTTAAACAGGAAACCCTCCTGAGACAGACTAGCACCCTTTAGCATTGCGGAGAATAATGCACCTACCCCAATCCTCTCCGTAGGTTTTAAGAGCATCCTAGAATGGGATAACTGAAAGGCCCAGGCGTAGAATTGCAGATCCGGCTGCGAGAGTCCTCCCTTCTCCATCCTACGTCTCAACTTCTTCCAGGCGATTCTGGTCCCCTTATAGGCCCATATGAATGAATTGATGGCCTGCTGAAGCTTATCTATGAGCGATTTGTCAAAGTGTAGTGGGATGACATTGAAGAGGAAGGTGATTTTAGGAAGTACTACCATCTTGACCAGGTTTACCCCACCAAAGATGGAAAGAGGGAGGTGGACCCAGGACTTCATGAGCCTCTGACACTCTCTTGTTACATTGGCCAAATTGGTCTCTGAGATCTTATTAATATCCTGCACTATTCTGACCCCCAGGTACCTTGTGTCACGCTTGGTCTGATGTTGGCACTCCCCCAAGTTCCATGACATGACCTCTGTCTTCTCAGCATTTATCTCGTACCCAGATATACGACCAAAGCCCTGAGCAAGCTTTATAACTGCCGGAAAGGCCGTAGCGAGGTCCGAGGAGAGAACCAAAACGTCATCAGCATAGAGGGCCACCTTCCTCTCCCACCCCCCATGCTTAAATGGCAAAATACTCAAATCCTTTCTCAACCGCTGGGCAAATGGCCCGATGTACAAGTCAAAAAGAAGGGGAGATAGGGGGCAACCCTGCCTAGTACCCCTTGTGATTTTGAAAGGACCGGTTAGGTTACCATTTACCAACAGTTTAGCCGACGGGTCTTGATAGATCAACTGGATGGCTCTGCAGAACTTCTCGCCCAGGTTGAATTTCTCCAAAACCGCCGACAGATACACCCAGTTGACCCTATCAAAGGCCTTAGTGGCGTCTAAAGTCATAGCTGCGAGGGGAAGCGAATAGGTTGTGGCCAGATCAAAAGCACCTATAAAATCATATGTGAGGTCATATAGATTTCTGCCCCTGACAAAGCCTTTTTGGTCAGAGTGTAGCATATCTCCTGCTACTGATCCCAGCCTGTCCGCCAGGATCCTGGCAAAGATTTTATAATCTGTGTTTAGCAGCGAGATGGGTCTATACGACCCGCAACTAAACTATTAGAAAAGACAAGGCAGGAACTGTTCCGTGTCCTTAAGATAAAATGTGATAAATTGGGTAGAAACAAGGCCTGAATGGAGGAGAATTACCACAAAAAAAAATACGAGAGGAACTGGAATAAAAACAGGATAAACTGGAATTAAGCATAAACTTACCACGTGGTTCCTAAAGAGAATTATTTCTATGTCTATGAAAATTGTGCAATATGGGGATATTCATCATGCAATTAGCTGTGAGTATGTAAAATATATCCATCTGTCCTGGAAACAACAATGGTCACATATGAACGTCAAATATATATATTGTTAGGTACAAGTCATAACCAATACATTAGAAGTACAGTATAGCTGGGTGAGAACCCTTCATGTCTGCTTTATAGTCTGTAGTGTGTCGCAAACGTTCTTTAAAAGTTCAATTTATCAGGGTGGAGACAAAACCACGCCATTCTTCAGCCGTGTGTCCTTGCTCAATGGAGTTGATACGATCTATCCATTGGCACTCCAACCTCTGTAGTATATGCGTCAGATCGCCACCTCTTTCAGGGATGACGGCTTTTTCAACTACTTGCCACTTGAGTTCATCTGCTGTGTGTTTCTTTTTGAAAAAATGAGCCACCAAAGGCGCATTTAAAATGGAACACCGTATTCTGCTTCGATGTTGGCTTATTCGAGCTTTTATAGGTTGGAAGGTTTGTCCAATGTATGGTAGTTGACAAGGGCACCATATACAATATACCACATTCCTTGTATTGCAGTTTGAAAAAAAGTTGAGATAATGTTTCACTTGCCCATGTTCAAAAGTATCTGTAATAAATGTCAAGGCACATGCCACACAATTTCCACACTTGCGATGTCCTTTGATTTCAGGAAGCCCCCACACTGATTCTAATGCTCTAGAATTTTGCATAGGGTTGTTTTGAGTGGAGGAATGAACCAGGTGATCCTTTATATTCTTACCCCGTTTAAATGTGAACATAGGTAATTCAAAAGAAGGATCTATATTTTGGATAATGTGCCAGTTTTTTTAAATTAGCTTCTGGAGTTTGTTCGTATGTATCCCAAAAGTTGTGACACAGATCAGTTTTTTAGGGGCGGTTTATTTCTGGTGGTTAGTAATTCCTCTCTGGGGCAAAACCATGCTTGCTTGAGTGAACTGCGCACTATTTTGTTAGGATATCCCCTAGCCAACAGTTTAGATTTCAGTGTTTGTGCCTCCCTCATGGAGTCTTCTTTACGGGAACAATTTCTACAGAGACGTAGGAATTGGCCAAATGGTAGTCCATCTCTTAAAGCACGTGGGTGATTGCTGTTATATGCGAGAAGGGTGTTTCTTTCTGTGGGTTTTCCATGGAGATCAGTATAGAGTGGTCCATTGTCATGTTTAATTGCCAGGTCTAAGAAAGCTATTTCCGACTTATGAATGGTAGAGGTGAACGTTAGATGTTTTTGAACGTTATTCAGATATTTTACAGATTCATGGAAGTCATATTCAGAACCAGACCAGATTAGAAATATATCATCCATGTAACGCTTCCAACATTTTATATTGGGATGATATATGTTCTGTGTGGACAAGGCATATGTTTGTTCTACGAAATCCATATAGATATTCGCTAGATTTGGGGCAAAAACCGCTCCCATTGATGTGCCAGAGCACTGTTAATAGTAGCTCCCATCTGAGAAAAAGTAATTGTATTGCAACGCAATCCGTAGTAATGAGATAATAAAACTTGTTGGGACTTGCAAAGGTCGTGTACGTGTCTCCAACAGTTTTTCTATTAGTTCAATACTCTCTTCCTGGGGTATGTTAGTGTACAATGAACAAATGTCAAGGGTGGCTAGCCAATCTGTTTCAATGTTAAAAGGCCTGTTATCAATCAAATTGATTATAAACATACTGTCCCTTACAAAGGTCTCTTGTATAGGGACAAAGTGCTTGATGAAAAAGTCGATATATCTGCCAATGGGTTCTAAAGCTGGACCACAACCCGATAAAATGGGGCGCCCAGGGGGATTTGTGATGCTCTTATGGATTTTTGGCAGAGTGTAAAGTACAGGCGTTCGAGGGCTTTCTGTATTTAAGTATTCAAATTCTTTCTTGGTGATGTAACCATGTTCCCTGGCTTCTGTTGTTAGTTTAAGGATCTCTATTTTAATGGTAGACAGAAGGTTTGTGACCAATACCTTATAGTGTCTAGGATCCGTGATTTGTTTTATAATTTCTTCATCATATTCTTTGCGACCCTGAATTACGATACCTCCGCCTTTATCGGCTGGTTTGAGAATTATGGGCTTGTCATTTTTTAACGTCTGTAGGGCCACTCTTTCTGCTAGACAGATGTTATAGGGAACAAAACACCTGGTTGATTTCATGGTGTCAATCCCGGTCAAAATTAGTTTTTCAAAAGTGAGTAACTCAGGTGGCATCATGGAATTGGAGGGATAAAAGATCGATGGCGATCCTAGACCTGTAACCGAATCTTGTGTAGGCAGTTCATTGTCTTTGAAAAAAAATTCTAGTCTTATTTTACGGAAGAATTTGAATACCTCAGTTTTTAAGTTGAAAAAATTTGTTTTTTCTGTAATTACAAAGGATAAACCTCTATTCAGCAGAGAGATTTCTGCCGAAGATAACAGATGCTGCGAGAGATTAAAGATGGGTATCTTTTTCAAACTTCCTACAGGTGTGTCTAATAAGGCTGGGGACCCCATTGTTAGTTTTTCCGCCTCGTTTGGCGTTCTCCAGGGTACTGGTACCATGTCTTGCCCTTGACTCTTGGGCCTCTCTCTAAAAAAGGCTGGCCTGGATGATTATCCGGCCGGCTAAGACCCGGCTGTGCGTCCGAGTCTTCTGATCCTCCTGAGGATTCTGAGAAAGTAATCGGTTGATTCCTTTTAAACCTGCCCCAGGTGTTCTGTCTATTCTGAGTGTTTATGGTGGTGTAATAGTCCTCTCTTAGATAGGGATATGCGTTCTCTTTGGTGAAGTATTGTATATCTTTTTTAACCTTGTCTGCTTTCTTCTTTAATTCAAAAGTATTGAACTCATCAATGGTTTTGTTGAGTTTGTCAAGGAGTGCTTTTGCTTCTGCCACCCCGTCACCTCCTAACAATTCTCGTTCAAGATCTTCTATCTCTTTTAATTCTGTCTTGGCATGTTCTATAGCAGTCTCTACTCCCAACACCATCCAATGGCGTGAGCAAGTGGTAGAAATGTGGCTGAAACCACCTTTGAATTTAGGATCTTCTCTAAAAATTCCTTGCACATTTCTAACCTGTAAGCCCTGGGGAATGATTACAGCTTTGAGATACTCAGTGAGCATGCGTGCATGCAGCTCTGTTCGCACATGTTTTTTCTTAGCTTTCTCTAATTTCTCCAAAATAAGTTGTTTAGGACTCACTGTTTTGTTTGGTTGTGCAGAGAACAGCGAGGGGCCACTTATAATTTTGGCTATATACTCATCCGTGTATAAGGGAGCTTCTCTCTCGGACATCCTACCCCCAAGGGTTTGTGTAACACCCTGTGTTTAGACAGGGTTAGAGGACAATCTTAGAAAAAGGAATTAACCCCTTGCGGTGCAGCCACCGCTCTACAAGTCGTGTGTGAAAAAACAAGGGACACCGTACTCACACGGAACGAGGGTACTTTACAGTTTAACAGAAAACAACGGTTCCTGTGGACAATCAGTCAAAGATACTTAATACATATTAGCACAATCACAATAATTGAAGGCAAGGAGATGTCGGAAAGAGAAAAGGCATATAGCACGAATTTGGTATGAAAATACATTGCTTTATATAATGTAAACACATTATTTTAAGTCCAGTGCATGGTGTCCCAAGTGATTGTGAAACCTATATTTCAAGGTTGTGACTCATTGTGATATAAAAACAATGTTTCATCAAAAATTTACAAAAGCGACCATTAAATCAATACATAATGAGTGCTCGCAGCCTACTAATACATTAATAGTAGCTGACAAATGGTTCGCTTCACTTAGTCGACGACGTTTCGAACCACTTGACAATGTGGGGTCTCATCAGGACTTAGCAATGAAGGGGCACCTAAAAAATAATAATAACCAAGGTTTCAGTAATGGGGTATGGTGGAGAAAACTAGAGAATTGCCTCAAAAAGGTAGATTGTCAATCGGTAATCATACCTGGGGATGACTGTCAGATAACGTGGTGTGCACCGTGTGGAGGTGAAAAAGGAAAGAGGGTACTCATATAGGGCCCAGCGGGGCACTGTGGGTATGAGAAATGAGGAATATTTAAAATAAATAAGGGCACAAGGGGTACATACTAGATGTCACCAGCTCTATTAAAAATAGAACTTACCCTATAGTGGGGAGGGTACTGGCAGTCAGGATGGTTTGAGATAGAAAGCCTTAAGCTCAGAAGGGCGATAAGTTGTTGTCATGAATTTCTGAAAAAAGAGGGTTGAGAAACCCAGTAAATACACATATTGCACAATAAGTCAATTTCTGAAGTGAGTAATTCATAGATCTCTTACCCGTGGTAAAGGGGCTGGTTTCTAAGTAACCCGCACAAGAACATAACGCCAATCCATCTGTTAGTTACCTAAAATTAGAATGAGAAACGAGTGAATAAGCATTCACCCAATTTCCAGCCTACTACCTCACACTCAGGCACAGAAATGCTCTTACCCGGTGTGGACATGATAATTGAATATGCTGGGCCTCCAAGTTCATCTGCGGAGATGAATCACTCTTGCCTCGAGGAGAGAACTGCACCTGTCTGTCTCTCCTGGTACAATGACAAGACCGAATGCAAGGAATTGGTCTTGTTTTATGTGCACACGCGCACTCTGCTGGCCAGGATTATGCGAGCAGGCTAAACTATTAGAAGAGACGAGGCAGGAACTGTTCCGTGTCCTTAAGATAAAATGTGATAAATTGGGTGGAAACAAGGCCTGAATGGAGGAGAATTACCACAAAAAACCAATACGAGAGGAACTGGAATAAAAACAGGATAAACTGGAATTAAGCATAAATTTACCACGTGGCTCCTAAAGAATTTTTTTTCTATGTCTATGAAAATTGTGCAATATGGGGATATTCATCATGCAATTAGCTGTGAGTATGTAAAATATATCCATCTGTCCTGGAAACAACAATGGTAACATATGAACGTCAAATACATATTTTATAGGTACAAGTCATAACCACTACATTAGAAGTACAGTATAGCTGGGTGAGAACCCTTCACGTCTGCTTTATAGTCTGTAGTGTGTCTCAAACGTTCTTTAAGAGTTCAATTTATCAGGGTGGAGACAAAACCACGCCATTCTTCAGCCGTGTTTAGTCCTTGCTCAATGGAGTTGATACGATCTATCCATTGGCATTCCAACCTCTGTAGTATATGCGTCAGATCGCCACCTCTTTCAGGGATGACGGCTTTTTCAACCACTTGCCACTTGAGTTCATCTGCTGTGTGTTTCTTTTCGATAAAATGAGCCACCAAAGGCGCATTTAAAATGGAACACCGAGTAACATGCCTTTGCACCAACAACAACCCATGCTGATCCGAAGATATTGTATCTCAATGTACGACGCCTCGACATCCATGTTAAGCATAGGGCAGTTCTGCTTTCCTCTAGAAAAACTAGGGAGACATCTGCCTCCTCCAGGAGACACATTTGATGCCCAGAGGTTGTCATAGGCTGAAATCCCTCTTCTAACTGCATCAGTGCATCTCCTTCACCCTATTAAAAACTGGGGGTGTTGCCATTCACTACGCACATTCCTTAAGATGGGCGATTGGGCATACAGTAGCTCAAATAAAGGGGAGACTGCTCCCATACCATGTCGACAGACGAGTGATGGGCACTGCGGGAAACCCCGGAAATCCCCAACCAAGTTATTTTACTAGGAGGAGACTTTAACCTTGTAATGAACAAAAACCTTGATAGATCAGAGCAGAGCTATGGGCAGGCTGGGTTTATATCAGGGGAGACGGCGGAGTGGTTACAAGAGGTGGGATTAAGAGATTTATTTGGTATAGCACACCCACACACAAGGTATTACACTTACTACTCCCCGTCCCATAAAATCTACCCTTGCATTGACTTCTTCCTAAACACACCGACCGTTCAGACTATGATCAAGGAGGTTGAGATTGAACGTAGGGCCTTGTCTGACCACATCTCTCTGGCTCTCACTCTGCAGATCGACCTCCCGCACGGAGCGAATGGCCCGTGGAGACTATGGGACAGTTTGCTACACTGCCCATACACAATCGAGAAGGTCACACGAATGATCTCTAATTTCTCGCTCTGTGAGTGATGCTTGAGAAGCAAATGGGTTTGAGTGCCTCAAGCGGTGGGTATAGAATAAATTTGGGGGCAAATGCTAGAAAAAGGTACTGGTGGAAAGGAGAGCCAAGAGAGTCCAGTAATACTCCGTCACCCTGGCAAGAAGAGAGGGCGCAGTCAGGAGCGGTGGGACTCACAGTGTCTCAGGATTCCTTTGGGACTGAGCAGGGAAGGTTTGGGGTGGCTGTCAGAGAAGAAGTGGCTGCATAAGGTGGGAGATGGAGATGAGTCGCTGAGAGGGAGCATAGACACCACTGAGTTGGACTATGATGAAGTGATAGGGTAGATTGAAGAAGGGGAAATAACAGAAATGGATGAGGAAGAGGAGGTTTGGGCTGAGGAATGGAGATGGTGGGCAGAAGATATGGAGAGGCAAAAAAGGTCCGCAGAGGGTGTGGAGGGGATGTTAATGCGGTGACAGAAGTTAGTGTTTTTCAGACTCTCAGGGCAGAGCCAAGAGATAGGAGCACAGAAAGGAAAAGTTTCATGGCTGGACGGACGGCTTCTGAGCAGGACTCAATCCTACAGGTAAGACAAAAATCTGCAATGTAGCAACAATAGGGGGGTACACTCTAGTGAAGTGGGTGGTGAAGGGGACAGTGGGAGAAGGAGTCTTATGCATGCTTAAGGGTAAGTACAGGGAAGACAAAAGGATAGGGAAGGACGCAGTGATAAGTGTGAAAGACGGGAAGGGAAGGATAAAGGCACGGAAAAAGGGCAAAGGGTACGGGTGAACAAGAGGATAAAGACAATAAAGAGAACAAAGAGGTAAAGCATAAGAAGTTGCGGTACATGGGCATAACAAAGACTTCGGGGGCCTATCTCATGGAGGAAACAAAAGAATGAATAGAAATGAGAATATATTGAGATGTACAAATTACTGCACAAGGAAATATAGGCAAAAGAGAGGTCCAAGGATGAAGGACGATTGAAAATTGGACATCTGCATTTTTTTAATTTATGCCTGCGTACACAGTGAAAATTACACGGAGAGGTGCACTGCCCATTCTAAGTATATGGATGTTACAAAAAAGGCCCAAATAACAAAAGGAGTCTTGCATGGGTATGTTATGAAGGGGAATTTAGGTCCAGGCTGTTGGGAGACACAGAGGCAAAATAGGGTGAGTTAAATAATGATTTGTGGATACACAGAGTGACGCCTAGCTGGCCAGCACCTACAACTTTTACAGTGAGCGGCTTGCCTGAATATATCGGCCCTCTCAAGACTCCTACTCAGGCAGCGCTGTGCTCAAAGTGTTGGGGTCTGCTGGGGATATAACAAAGATTTCCCCAAGGAGGAGTACTATTGCTTTAGACATGAATGTTCAAAATGCAGCAGTAAACATCCCATCACTCACTGTGGGGTCCCCGCAGGGTTTCCTCCGGATGGGCAGTGAGTTCAAGAACAGGCATACCCCCGAGGAAGGATCAGTTGGGGGAGCAAGGAATGCTCACGGGCTAATAGAAAATGGCGCATACACCAATTAAGTTGCGGCGTATGCTCTTATGGTTGCAGTGGTATTGAAACAGGCGGGATGCAGTCATTATGGGAGAGGGATTTTCTTTTGGAGTTAAGTTAGTGTATGGAGGATCGCGAGCGGCGATGTGGGCAGAGAATTTCAGTAGGCAAAAGTGCTGCCGAAGGTGGTATAGGCCAAGCTGATCAAAGAGGTAAGTGAAGGAAGAATGGAAGGACCAGTTGCAGACTGGCTTTTAGAGAATTTGATCATATCACCTTTTGGTGTGGTACCCATAAAAGAGAAGGTGAGTTTCTCCAAATCCAGCATTTATCTAGGCCAGAAGGCAGCTCAGTAAACAATTTCATTTCAGAGGAATTAACGTCAGTATCGTATGCCTCAGTTGATGTCTCTTTTGAATCAGTGAGGAAGGTGGGTATGGGGGGCCTATATTGTGAAGAGTGACATTAAGTCCGCCTTCATGCTACTGCCTGTGTACCCGGAGGATTATGATTACTAGGAATTCAGCTTGGTGGTTGGATTTTTGTGGACAAAGCCTTGCCTATGGGTTGCTCTGTCTTGTGTGCATTGTTTGCGAAGTTCAGCACTTTTTTGCTGTTGGTTTTTGAATTTTTTGTATTTTACACAATCACTCATTACAAGGATGATTTCCTCTTGGTAGGGTCAGGAGATCCATTAAGTGTGCAGGGATGTTGGATATTTTCCAGGAGGTAATGCAGGACATTGGAATTCCTCTGGCACCGGAGAAAACAGTGGGCCCGGAAAGGGTGCTGACGTACTTGGGAATAGAGATCGACTGTGAGACAGTGGATGTCAGGTTGCCAAAGAAAAAAAGGTTCTTTTGCAAATACTGAATGAAATGTTACTGCAAAAAAAGACTATGGTGTACGAGATTCAGGTCTTTCTGGGTCACTTTATTTTCCCTTGTAGGGTAGTGAAGTTAGGGTGCGCATTTTGCAGGAGGCTGAGGTTGGTCTTGGCGGGACATACTATGTCACACCATAGGGTTCATCTGGGTGCAGGAGTAAAAACAGGCTTGATGGGTGAAAAGTGTTTCTGGAAAGATTTAATGGAATACTCTCAGAAGGAGTTAGAGAGAAAGCAAAGTGGGTCATACAAATCTTTTCAGATGCTGCAGGAGGTTGTGCTTGGAATGGTTTTGGCAAGGAAAATGCTTAGTGGAAGAGTAGCCAGAGGGCTGGAAACATGAGAGAAGGAGTATCACATTCTTGGAGTTTTTTGGAAAATCATACACCACACTTATCTGCAAAGAAAGTGAACAGAGCACACTGTTGAGATATTCCAGTAACCATCCCAGGAATTTGCGTGACAATTTGCCCTACGGCCAGTTTCTTAGGCTCAGAAAGAACTGTTCCCACAGGGCAGTTTATTTCAAAGAATCTGATGCACTCCTTGATAGATTGCAAGCACCTGAGTATCCCAAGGGTTTGCTAAGGAGATCACAATAGAGGGCCTGGTACTGTTCCCGTGGGGTCCTACTGGAACCCAAACAAAAAACTGACAATGCACCTGAGAGAATGATTTGTGTACCCACCTATTGCACTAGTAGCAACAAGATCAAAAAAATCATTAATAAACACTTGAACCTTGTCTCAGATGAGCTTAACACCAGTGAGCAAGTGATGTATGCCTTTTAAAAAGGTAAAAGAGTCAGAGACCATGGTGTTAAGTGCCTTCTTAGAGGGACCTGCCCAATCTAGCTCCTTACACAATGGAACCTACCTCTGATTATTGGACATTTTAAATATGGTAAATGTAAAGCCTGTGCCCTAACATTATAGACGAAGACATTCACATATAATGAACTCAACTACCCACTGATAGGTCACACCAACTGCAATAGTACAGATGTATTTACATAATCAAATGCCCATGTGACTACTGTTACGTTGGACAGACACGGCAGAGGGTGAAGGCGCGTATTCTTCAACATTTTAGCAGAATATGCTGCAAGGTCCAGGGTTTCACCATTGGTTGAACACTTCACCTTGTTTGACCATCCAGCTGACAGCCTGCGATGGCTTGTAGTTAAAAAAGTGACAAGAAACCCAAGGGGTGGTAATTTTTCCAATAAATTAAACATGAGGGAGTGCAAATGGATTCATACAGTGTCAAGTGGTCTGAACGAATTTGAGGAAACAGCAAAGCAAGTGGCCACACTGAACAATAGTTGATCATTGATTATTCATTTTTTAACATTATATTCATTTTTTTCTGCTGGTTGATGAATATCATTTTACGTTTGTCTGTTGTCTCTTATGATATTTATGTTGGTTTCCTATAATTACCCTTATGCAATGCAAAATCCTTATTGCCTTGCCCATTGTCTCTTACTGTATATAATATTGTTTTTGGTGCCCACCCAAATGTAATGTAATGAACTGTTCTGCAGCCATATGTAATCCTTTCATGTCAAGTTGTAACTCATCCTTTTGGTCTTTGTTCAACTTTGTAGGTGATACTATGTGGGTGCAGGTATTAGGTTTGCTGAGGCCACTTGTGTCTCCCCTCCTGACTGGGCCTGAGTCTCTTGGGTGTCATGGCCTTCACGTTCGTCAGACTCCTGCGCAGCTGCATCTGTGATGTTAAACAGTGCAAGTTCAGTATTATTTTTTGTACATGTATGTCACATTGCGCAGGGTATTGTTCAATAAAGTTTATTAGTGACACACAGGGGTCGATTCCGATCTCGGCCGGTAGGGCACCTAACAGTATTCGTCCTGAAAAAATACCAGCCGAATGCGTGTTTCCCGACCGATTCGTACACTCGTCCGGATGAACAAGTACGATGCGTATAACAACTCATTTTCCGAGCGAGCCGTACTCACCCAATCCAGCTCCTGTTCCTCGCCCGAGCCGGATCCGTGTACGCCGAATCGAGCCGCACGGAAGCAAATACACAGCACCTTCCGGCCGGACTAGTACGATGCGCAATCCGTACGCGCCGAACCCGTCGCTACGTCCGGCACGTTTGAGCATCCGGGCGAGCCGTACATAAGCTCCGTTTCGCGCCACAAGACGATCCACGGCTACGAGACGAACAAGCCTGCTACGAGTACGACTCGAAGACACGAGAAACCCGAACGAGACGATCCAAGCATGAATCCCATTGCGCAGGTCCTACCTATACTCTACATCTATTACCGGGACCGGCACGGACGCGTACGGCACAGACGGTAAGTCAAACACCAACAATACAAACAAACTACACGTACCCGAAATATGTCACACACACATAGGGATGCGCAAATAAAGTACACTAGCAACAGCAGAACCATAGGGGTGGGATGGCCAACACCAATGCCACACACACCCATAGGGGGATGGATGCCTACCACCAACACCACCCTACCACCACCCCTACTCAGGGGGCCTGGATGCCTGCCACTACTACCATCCCCACCCTTAGGGGTATGGATGCCTACCACTACCACCACCCCTACTCAGGGGGCCTGGATGCCTGTCACTACTACCATCCCCACTCATAGGGGGATGGATGCCTACCACTACTACCATCCACACTCATGGGGGATGGATGCCCACCACTACCACCCCCTTACTCAGGGGGGCCTGGATGCCTGTCACTACTACCATCCCCACTCATAGGGGGCTGGATGCCTACCACTACTACCATCCCCACTCATGGGGGGATGGATGCCTACCACTACCACCACCCCTACTCAGGGGGGCCTGGATGCCTGTCACTACTACAATCTCCACCCTTAGGGGTATGGATGCCAACCACTACCAACACCCCTACTCAGGGGGCCTGGATGCCTGTCACTACTACCATCCCCACTCATAGGGGGATGGATGCCTACCACTACTACCATCCCCACTCATGGGGGATGGATGCCTACCACTACCCCCCTACTCAGGGGGCCTGGATGCCTGTCACTACTACCATCCCCACTCATGGGGGGATGGATGCCTACCACTACCACCACCCCTACTCAGGGGGGCCTGGATGCCTACCACTACCACCACCCCTACTCAGGGGGGCCTGGATGCCTGCCACTACTACCATCCCCACGCTTAGGGGTATGGATGCCTACCACCACCACCATCACTACTCAGGGGGGGCTGGATGCCTACCACTACTACCATCCACACTCATGGGGGGATGGATGCCCACCACTACCACCCCCTACTCCGGGGGCCTGGATGCCTGTCACTACTACCATCCCCACTCATAGGGGGCTGGATGCCTACCACTACTACCATCCCCACTCATGGGGGGATGGATGCCTACCACTACAACCACCCCTACTCAGGGGGCCTGGATGCCTGTCACTACTACCATCCCCACTCATAGGGGGCTGGATGCCTACCACTACTACCATCCCCACTCATGGGGGATGGATGCCTACCACTACCACCACCCCTACTCAGGGGGCCTGGATGCCTGTCACTACTACCATCCCCACTCATAGGGGGCTGGATGCCTACCACTACTACCATCCCCACTCATGTGGGGATGGATGCCTACCACTACCACCACCCCTACTCAGGGGGGCCTGGATGCCTGTCACTACTACCATCCCCACTCATAGGGGGATGGATGCCTACCACTACTACCATCCCCACTCATAGGGGGGGCCTGGATGCCTACCACTACCACCACCCTTACTCAGGGGGGCCTGGATGCCTGTCACTACTACCATCCCCACTCATAGGGGGCTGGATGCCTACCACTACTACCATCCCCACTCATGGGGGGATGGATGCCTACCACTAACACCACTCCCACTCATAGGACGGGTAATGCATGACACAACTAGCATACTCCCACATAAGGAATGACAGAAGATTACATCCCCCCCCAACACCATGACATGTGTGTGTAGTCTGTGTCAAATGCCTACAACACTGAACATTGAACATACAATGTGACCCCCTAGCACATGTGTCACACAGAAATGTGTGTGGCCTCCACAATGCAAGCCGACCATGGCCACTGTGGCAATGGGCTCGAACACCCCATCATCACAGTGACCAAAAGGGAAGTGTGCTATCCATAGCTGATGCACATTTTGAACAGTGTGGCAATGTGGCCTAAAGCCCCATCACCACAGTGACCAAAAGGGAAGTGTGGTGTCCATAGCTGATGCACATTTTGAACAGTGTGGCAATGGGGCCTAAAGCCCCATCACCACAGTGACCAAAAGGGAAGTGTGGTGTCCATAGCTGATGCACATTTTGAACAGTGTGGCAATGGGGCCTAAAGCCCCATCACCACAGTGACCAAAAGGGAAGTGTGGTGTCCATAGCTGATGCACATTTTGAACAGTGTGGCAATGGGGCCTAAAGCCCCATCACCACAGTGACCAAAAGGGAAGTGTAGTCATGGTAAAAGCTGCCAAAGCCAAACTGCATGGATGAATCCTGGTCACACAACAACAAACACATCAGTGGCATAGTAGTGCTTGTGTCCCATAGCAACATAGATTGGTCGAGGGAAACAGTGCAGTGTCACTGAAAAATCGTTTTGGCCATGTGCATACAAACATCACCCAGGGGGTCCACATTGTCAACATTCACAAATAACACAATGACAGAAGTGACCATCATAATGCTGACCCACATATCTGCACCAATGGACACACAAATGTAGATATCCTGTGGAGACTGTAGATGTCAGGTGAACAAATACCATACCATGGCAGCAATGGGACATACAAACCATGATTATTGTGCTGACTGATGACCTAGGAGTCCCAGGGACAGCAGGGGAAAGCGACCAAACAACATACAGCCAATGGCACACTCAAGATATGCCAATGTAGTGGTGCAAAGGCACAATCAGGCAGACTCACACTGCTTATCAAACACAACAGGTGATGGGGGGTGTGCCAGTGTCCCCAGGCAACCACACAACACATGAGGAGGTCTGAATTCCAACCACACAGATGTGTATACAGTGCCATACAAAAGTTACTCATGGATCGGATACCCCTATGTGGGCAATCAGGCATTGTAAGATGAGAGGGAGCACAAATTACACGTCACACAAGCTTGTAGGAACAGCAACTAACACAGCAAGAGACAGACCCACCACAGCACTACCCCCAGGGACCCCACATTGTGCTGACACTAGCCTGCATGATAATCCCACTGTGATGACAAAGTTAGATGTCGTTCACACTGTGAACCACAGCCATGTGTCCTGAGCAACTAACTACCATCACACCTACACAAGCTCCAATTAATCAGCACGGCCTGCCAGCCAAGGCCAATATGGAGGTAGGGGTCTAGCCGTGCAACAACTCACTTTTACACACAATCAACACCACACACCCTGATCTCCACCAATGTGCAGCAGTGAAGCTCACATGGACTGGTGACATTGGACATGCACCCATGACAATACCAGGGGTGGTGGTGGGAACTAAGGTGCAGAAACCCATCACACATGGCCAGTCAACAAGACTCGTCAATGTCTGACACACAGCACAGTATGCCGTACATGGGCATGATGTGAAATCCACCACAATCAATGGGATCCTGGCCATAGTCACACACCAACGAAGAAGCCAAGGTGACACACGAAGAACACACGTACACAACTTCCAACATTGCAGCTCTGACCCTGAGGAGTGGCAGCAGTCACACACACAACGTGTCACAATCACTGAAAGCTAACACAAACTGTAAATCACATGACTCGTGTAAACAACAAGTGCCAAGGGGAATCCTGAATGTGTTTCCCATCTTCGTTTGCCCACATCCCCAGCCCTGACAACAAAGACAACCTGGTATGACAACCTCATGAACATTAGTTTGCCATGCACCCACATCACGGAGAAACCAGGTCCAAGATGCTGGATGGACACAGAACAACTCAGCAAGCATCACAAACAGGAACATCCCTAGGGACACAGCCTGTGTAGGAAAAGGGAAGGGAACACGCACAGACATGCTTACACAACACAGGCCCACGCAATGTCACCGGATTACACACTGCCATGAGGGCACTCCACTCCTGTGGAAGGTCCGCTGTGCCAAACCTTGTCTGTGCACGACCCAAACATGTCAGCAGAACACTCCGTCAGTGAGTCAACAACCACAACACACAGAAGGCTCTGCTCACATCAGCCTGGGTACGGGAGTGTCACGTCAGTCATCTGCACACACACAAAACACATGTCAAGCAAGTTGCACTGTATACACAGATGAGTCCTTCGACATTGATGTGCAAAACTGCATGTCCAGTGGAGCTGGGCACACAGTCAGGGAAATCGGAACATTGAACAGTGGTAAGCCCACCAGATGTGCATCAGTGTAAGACAAAGATGTTCGTTTACAAATGCAAAATGGGCATCCCTGTGTCAAATGCAGAACATTACACCCTCAGACTGTAGCAAAGGATGCCATAGATCCAGACTACAACAGGACACATATCCCATGGACCACATGGAGTCCATCACTGCAACACTTCATTTTCCTGATGTGAACACTATTACAACTGCAAATGCAGGATGCTACTCATCCACATCATGTACATCAAAAGAAAACCCACAAGTAAACAAAATGAGGCTTTATTCAGCAAATGTCAGGGTAAACACGAAGTCCAAAAGAAACTAAGGCCAATGGCCAGTCCAAAATCACAGTCCCAACGGGGTGAGAAGTGACAACTGGTCACACATTGCTTGCCTGCACTGGTACGGTTAGGGGACATCCCCCTTGAAGGGCATACAAGGGGCAGGCCAGGCACCGCAGGGACAGGATCAGGGGATGGCAGAGTGAGGCAGTGAAGGGGTGGTGGGTGCAGGAGTGTCACCGGCAACTGCAGTGGAGGTGTCTGACTCAGGGGGGGCCGGCACCACTGTGGTACACAAGTCAGTTGGTGTGGGTGCTGCAACCACTGCAGTGGGCTGGACTGATGTAGTGGACTGGGTACCCACTGCAGTGCCCGAGTCAGACATGGTGGTTGTGGACTCCACTGCAGTGCATGACTCCAAGCAGTCTGGGGATGCGGTATCGGTGTGTGGGGGAACCTGGGGCAGGGTGTGGCGGGGGAACCTGTGTAGTGGTGGCCTGGGGGATGGAGGAGAGAGACTGGGCGGTGGAGCTGCGTGGTGGTGGTGGTGGGGTTTTGCTCTTCCTGGTCCGGGGGGACTTCCTAATGGGGTCCTGTGTCTGCCTGCGCCTGGGGGAGGGTGTCCGGGGGCGAGGGGCACTCCCCTCTGTGTGGGTGGACTTCCTCTTCCCCCGGTATGCTGGATCAGCAGGATTGGAGGGGAAGAGGCCGAGGTCACACAGGAAGATCTGCTGTTTAGGTGGGGTAGCAGGCGAGGCAAGGGAAGGGGTCTTGGAGGGAGAGGATTTGGAGGACTGTGGAGTGAATGTGGATGCCTGTGTGTGTGTGTGTTCCCCATCCCCTGTGTCTGTGGTATCAGTCCCCTGAGGATGCTTGTGTGCACGTCTTGCCTTTCTCTTGGGTGTGTCTGTGCTGCTCGTGTCTGTGTGTTTGGGTGACTGTGCAGGTGTGCATGTGCTTTGGAGAGGTAGGGGGGCAGGAAGTGTGGATGGGGCAGAGGTGGGAGGGGTGAGGGACTGTTGGAGGAGGGACACTGCTGCCATCAGGGAGGAGTCCATGGACTTATTGCTCCTCTGTAGGGCAGACATACCCGTCGAGATGCCCTCCATGAACGACACCAGCTGTGTCAACAGAGTGGTGTGTGCATGGAGGACACTCAGCATTACTGTCTGCCCTACATGGAGCTGCCGAAGGAGGTACACAGACTCCTCACTCAGGGCAGCAGGGGACACGGGGGCAGGGGGTGCGGTGCCTGGCACGAAGGAGACACGCTCCCGAGCACGGGAGCCTCCACGGACCTCAGGAATGGGAGCCAATGGGAGGGCGGTGGTGGTGGTGGTAGTGGCGGGGCCAGACAGACTAGCTGGCCTTTGGTGGCTGCTGAGACCCGCCTCCACAAGGGAGTCATCCTCCGAGCTGCTGTGGTCCTCAGCTGAGGTGGATGGTGCTGAGGACTCCTCGGTGTGGCTCCCCTCGCCCTCCGTGCCACTGGGTCCCTCTGACCACTCGTCCGATGCTGACCCAGTCTGGCTCCGCTGCTCCTCCTGGTCCGTGGAGCTGTCCCCTCCTGTGGCCGTGGATGTATCTGCAAACAATTAGGGAAACAGACAAACATCAGTCATCTGCACTGACCGCACACACCACAGTAAGTACAGCACATTACAGAGCAAGCCCTGGCATCCTTAGTTGAACATTGCCTAAAGTCCTCACACAGATTCGGGGAAGCCAATTGTCAGTCTGATGGTCAACCATGGGACTCACACCCCTCCTGCCCTTGTACCCATCTGTCATGTGATGCATACCAGCACCAGACACCATGATGCACCCATGTCCGGATAGTCAATGCCACAATGGGGTGCATGTTGCACATGTCACTCCCCTGCAGGATCAGTCTCAGGAAGTTTAATGCCATGACACAGGAATGCGGTCAAAGTCATACATTACTGTCTCAAGTCACATGGCCATGGCAGCCAGCCAACAACAGTCTGCACTGTGTCACAATCCGAAGGCATGGGGAATGCAAGTTATGTGACTGACAAGTGCACATGTCCATCCCCCAAATACCACATCATCTGTACTACTATTTGTCCACGTCATACCAACTGGACATATGGGGGACATGAAACACAACTCTCTGAACATGAGCACCTCACAGTGTGCTGTGAATGAAAATACAGCTGCCTGAAAGTCACAGTCGCAAACACCTGTGTGCACAGTCAAGTGATCAGACACCTATAAGTCACAGAAGTATCCTCTATCATGGTCACATCTCAGATGGCATGCTGAGCCCTAACCGATAAACATACCAGTAGTCCTGACAACGAAGACACAGCACAATGAGACAGAGGCAGACACCTGAGGGTACATTTCACTGATCACAACATGCCAGATGATACACTGGAGTGGGAGTATAGAGTGTATTGTATGCCCTGGAGTAGGCATGACTGTCCAGCTCCACCTGTAAGAGGGATGAGTCCTGGACAGTAGGCAGGTGGCTAAGCATGTGTGACACACTGGATACACATACTCCTGAGGCCCAAACATTGTTCCCACCAGCAGCATGGGTGTGTGCCAAATTCCCCAGGGACATGTGGTGAGTCAGAGCAGCAAGCGGACCACATATCAAAGTTACACCCAGATTACATGTCAGAACTTAGGCCTTGTGTAAGCAATTGACCCACCCATGAATCGCACAACATAGTCACGGGAACAAATGCTGTCCCCCACCTTGAGCAAAGCTAAATGCAATGACACAGTCCCCAAATCACACAATTTCCTGACTATAAGGGCCACACATATGTGTATCAGAGGAGAAGTGGGCATGTCACAAATGAGGGACATGGGTCCTGGACCACATGACTGATGTACTGTGGAAGTTTAACCAGGCCAGAGGAGGGCACATAGCATGTCAGACAAAGTGCACAGTGCAGTCATGGACTCACCCCTCCTTGCTGCTGTCTGGCCTTCACCTGCCCATCCAGGTCAGGGAAGACCACCGCCAGGATCCGGAGCATGTGGGGGTCAGGGTCCGGTGTCCGCCCCTCCTGCGAGGAGGCGACAGCTTCAGCTGGACCCTTGCGATCCTCCGGGTCCAGCCACGAAGGTCCTGCCACCTCTTCTGGCAGTTGCGGATCCTGCGCCTGTAGACCCCCACGGATCTTACTTTCTGGGCGATGGTCAGCCAGATTTCCTGCTTCTGGTGGGCATCAACCTGTGAGGATGACAAAGTGAAAAGGCCATTACTACACATGCAACATATACGTGCATCACACAGTTGGATATACATGTCTCAATCACAGGGGCATATGATGTACACAGGCAGTGCAACAATGGCTATGAACAGTTTGCCAGCAGTCACTACATGGTATCATTGCATGGGAAGTAAACCTAGTTGGAATGCACTGTTACTGCACTGTACCAGTTCAGTGCATGTAACTACACACATTGGGGTGTGACAACTACTCAGTGGGCATGCTAGCCAGTGGTGTGCACACTGAAAGTCCTGCTAGTCAGACAACATGCACAATTAGTGAGGCAGTGGACAGCACACTCACCTGCTCCCCTGGTTTCCCATACAGCTTGCTGTACTGTGAAAGGAGGCTGTCCAGCAGGGCCTGGTTCTCCTCAAGGCTGAAGGCTGGGGCTCTCTCCACAGTACGTGCCATTGCAGGAGCCAGAGGATGCACAAACAGCAGCAGTGTTGGTGGCAGATGTCGTCCTGGAGCATGTAGTGCAGGCAAGTGAGCTCTCAGGGGAACAGCCAGCATTATATGTGTGCTGCAGAGGCAGATACTGTCCCATGTGTCCAAAGTGATAGGTCAAAGTCGTTTGCATCTTCTGAATCTGACCAATCCATGGAATAGCAGCACTAATACACGCCCACAGCATAATTCAAATCTTCAACTTCATGACACCCATGATTTTGCAACATTGTTATGGCTGGCCAACTGAATTCACTGCATCAGACTCGTTGGAGCTTCGAAAACACGTCCGTTGCCATGCCAGGCCCCAGCCAATGTGTGCGCACCGTTCGGTCCATTGCTGTACAACGCGTATTTCGGGATACAACGCGTACCCGCACACATCATATGCAATGGGCCGGCCGGGCACACCGATCGGTCCATTGCTATACAACGCGTATTTCGGGATACAACGCGTACCCGCACACATCATATGCAATGGGCCGGCCGGGCACACCGATCGGTCCATTGCTGTTCAACGCGTACCCGCTCACAACAGATGCAATGGGCCGGCCGGGCACACCGATCGGTCCATTGCTGTACAACGCGTATTTCGGGATACAACACGTACCCACACACATCATATGCAATGGGCCGGCCGGGCACACCGATCGGCGGTCCATTGCTGTTCAACGCATACCCACTCACAACAGATGCAATGGGCCGGCCGGGCACACCGATTGGTCCATTGCTGTACAACGCGTATTTCGGGATACAACGCGTACCCGCACACATCATATGCAATGGGCCGGCCGGGAACACCGATCGGTCCATTGCTGTTCAACGCGTACCCGCTCACAACAGATGCAATGGGCCGGCCGGGCACACCAATCGGTCCATTGCTGTACAACGCGTATTTCGGGATACAACGCGTACCCGCACACATCATATGCAATGGGCCGGCCGGGCACACCGATCGGTCCATTGCTGTACAACGCGTATTTCGGGATACAACGCGTACCCGCACACATCATATGCAATGGGCCGGCCGGGCACACCGATCGGTCCATTGCTGTACAACGCGTACCTGTACAGGTCAGTCGCATATGTCACCATGCTTGTCACTGGTGAACGTATGCCAGCCACATATACCTGCCAGAGACCCTGGGGCACACCTACAACACCACACCCAGTCCACACTGTTTCCTGAGGCATGTAAGGCTGCATTTCCTTCTCTGTGTATGGGGGTTAACATGTGGTTTTTGTGGTGGCACTTGTGGGCAGCCACACCCAGGCTGCGCATGTGTTCTTGGGGACAGGGTCCTTGGTGTGTTGTGCACATGACCACTGTGATGTGCAACAGTTCATTTTGGAGCATGTGGCATGGTCACATTTCCAGGTTGTGTATGTGTATGACATGTCACATACCCCCAGAGTCCCATGTGGGAAGGCATGTACGTCACAGGATGACCCATTGCCACAATAGTGATGTCCCTCCACAGTCTGTGTGCATGTTGTGTTTCCGATGTCACTGATTCCATGTGCACGATGGGAGACAGTCTCCACATCAACGTTGTTTGTGCATGGACTTTGATGTTGTGCGTCACTGGCGTCCATGTCTGTCCTGCGGATGCGACAGGGGCCACTACCTGTGGGAGTCATGTTTGTTTATCTGACGTGTACATGATACGCCATGTCATTCCAGTGGCCATGTGGCAAGACAGGGTCACTGGGAATCAACCTGTCAATGATCTGTGATGCCTGTGGCGCATCTGTCCAGACATGTCACTGTGGTGTGTGTGTGGAACGTGACAGCAGTAAATGGGTACTGTGACACAGTCTAATGGTTTCCCATAGCACAACCTGGTACCTGTTGTGCACACATGTTGTACTGAGAAGTTAGATGATGGCCATGTAGGTGCGAGTTATGTCCGACAGAACGGCATACACATCAAGTATTTGTGTCACTTAATGATGTATCATGTGAAATTGAGTATGGTGAATGGCACATATGTGGGGTGACTGACAATCTTTCTTCCTTCAACCTATGCACTGCAGGGCTCCAGCTGTCCATAGACCATTCCCTGACCTGGCAACGATGGTGGAACGTGACAGCATCCGACGATACCGCTTCACCAGGCAGCTGATTGAGGATTTGGCAGTGCGCTTGGCACCACATTTGCAACCTGGCCGGACGTACCCTACGGCGCTGACCCCCAAGGTGAAGGTAATGGCAGCTCTACACTTCTTTGCCACTGGTACCTTTCAACACACTGTTGCGACTGCCGGTGGGATGTCACAGACTATGTTCAGCCGTGTGCTACGCGATGTTTTGGAGGCAATGCTGAGATGCCTGAACCAGTACATCTATTTCCCAACACGTCAACAACTCACTGACGTCAAGAGTGACTTCTATGCCCTGGGGAGGATGCCACATGTCATTGGCTCCATTGATGGGACACATGTGGCTTTGATACCACCACAGGCACATGAGCAGGCATACCGGAACCGTAAACATTACCATTCGATCAATGCTCTGGTGGTATGTTTAGCAGATATGAGCATCACACATGTGTGCGCCCGTTTCCCTGGTTCAGCACACGATGCCTACGTAATGAGGAGTAGTCGCATCCCGAGGATGATGGCACAGATGCAGAACCAGCGTGCCTGGCTTGTCGGTGTGTACTGACTTTGTACCATTGTGTGTGTTCTGATCTGTAGTATTCCACCCACTTTTCCAAATCAGCTAATGTGCACTTGTCTGTCCGTAGGTGACTCCGGATACCCCAACATGCCGTGGTTGCTGACATCCCTCAGGAACCCTGTGACACCAGCCCAGATGCGCTACAATGAGGCACATGTTCGGACCAGGAGAGTGATAGAGCGGATCTTTGGTCTCCTGAAGAGCCGCTTCCGCTGCCTGGACAAGACAGGAGGGGCCCTCCCATATGCCCCAGCAAAGGTGTGCAAGATTGTCAGCGTCTGCTGCATGCTACACAACCTGGCAGTGCGGAAGGAGTTGCCTCTCATCCTGGATGACGATGACCAACGTCCGCCACCTGTGGAGGATCCTGGCCTGGACCACGATGCCAGTGATGATGATGATGATGATGGTGATGTCCGCACACAGCTCATCACCAACTTCTTCAGCTGAATGTGAGTATCCAGGGAGATGTAATGTGAATGACGTGAGTTTGCATGATGTGTGTGGGTGGTGCTCTGGTGCTGTTTGAGTGTGGCCATGTGCTACTTGACTGGATGCGTGCAGCAATGTGTCCTTCCAGGTAGTCTGAACTCCCCAACAGTTTTGATATGCTAACTTGGTTTTGTGTAGTTGTCTTGTGACATGTATTGGGCATGAGTATTGCAGTACTGTCCTGTTCTACAGTGATTTTAACTGTGTGTCATGTCTGTCCTTCACAGGGTGCTTACTGAGTACTTTGGTCAACTTGGATCCCCCGACACCATGATTCAGCTTTCAGGGTGGCAGCAGTAGTTGGCCTACAAGTGATGTGCCACACACCCCTGGATTTCATATCTTCTGCACTTGTTGACTGTGTGGCCACTGCCACGTGGGATTACCTTGCATTTGTAGTGGAAACAACATGTTGCAAATGTGTAATAAACCTGTGCTTCACTTTGGGATGTGCGTTGTCTGTGGTCACACATCTGACTGACATTTGCTTACTGCACCTGTGGGCTAGTTGACACAGACTCTGAATAGGTGTGGTGTCTGTGCATTCCACTGTATTTCCTGGCAACATCACTGTGGGCGATGAGTCCGATGGCCCTGGTGTCTGTGTTGTGTAGCCCTAGTGGTGTGTCTCCCTCATATGTGTCACGTCACCATGACTCACACGACGGTGTTGTACTTGCTGTAGCAGTTAGCATACACAGTGTAATTTAGCAGAACATCATCACCATAACAGTATCCACATTTGAATAACAACAGTGGCAAGTATGGTGTACTAGTGATTTTATTTACAGAAATGTGTGTGTGTATAGTGCACAGGATGGTGGGTGCTGTACATTGGGATTGTGATCCAAAGTTCCCAGATGAGTTGGAAGTCTTGGTAGCAGAAATGTCCTGAGTGAAGTCCACAGTCATATGATACATTAGTCCAACTTGAACTCCCCATGTCATGTTTGAAAGTAGTGTTGCATTCGACAGGATGAAACATTTGCACACAAAGGAGAATTTCCGGAACAGGTGTTGGCTTCCTGGGGGATGTACGTGGCCATCAACCTCTCAGTTTTCCTTCCTCGGACGACCCCTCTTCTTTGGGGGGGGACCCTCACGTGCAGGCTGCGGCGGTGCAGGGGACTCTCCGCCAGAGTCCTCTTCCCTCCCTGTGGCGGTGTCAGTTTTTGCAGCACCAGATGTTGTGGGCACACAGGGAGGTGTGGCCATGTTGGTGCTAATCTGGCGGAGGCATGTCAATATGTCCCTATGCACCGCTGTGAGTTCTTGCAATGTGTCCCACTTGGACTCCATGCCCGACTTGTGTGTCTCCACACGGGCCATGTGTGTCTCCACACGGGCCATGTGGGAGTCCAAGCGGGCATGATGGGCAGCCTGCTGCTGTTGTATGTCCTTGAGGATCCCCACTACCTGTCTGACCTCTCCGGTGCTATCCTGGTACGCATCAGCGATGCGTGCCAGTTGTGGGTCATCATGCAGTCCAGACCCCTCTGCAAGCAGCGACCTATGTCTACCACCCCTCCCTCCACCCCTGGTGACACGTGCAGGACCTGCGGTGGCACGCACAGGTGACCCAAGGCCCACTTGGGGGTTGTTAGTGGTGTTGTCATCCATTGCTCCATGGTGGGCCTGGGGCCCTGTGCTGTTGTCAGCGGTGGTCCTTGGTCTGTCCGTGTCGGCGGGGGTGGTCTGTATGTTGGCAGTTGTTGGAAGGGTAGGTGCAGGGGGTGCACATGTTGGTCCAGCTGGTGCTGCATGATGACTCACAACGGAGGGGCCAGGTAGGTCTTCGCCATCCGAGGAGGGCAGAGGCTGTTCCACACTAGTGAGCTCTGTGTCCCCCGGAGCCTGGGACAGGGACTCCTCCTCGCCTGCTGCTGTGTCCCCATCATCGTCACCTGTATTTGGAAGAGACACACATTGTATGTAATGTTTCTACAGACATCAATGGTTCACACACCTGACAGTTGTGACTGTACCTCTGGATGCGGGCATGTACATTGCATTGTCCTAAGTTATCACAGTAAGAGGTTGATATTGGTGTAGCACATTGTCATGCATACCTGGGGCATTTCAATATGAATGTTGAGGTGTGTGCATGGCCAGCATTGGTTGTATTTGGTGGACATCCGGCCATCCTTCTCCACCTGGCCCAGTTATCCCACCATGAAGCATGCCACCCTTGCAGTGGGTTCAGGTTGACTCTCAGGATGTCATTCAGTGGTGTTGTGCTGTTTGTTGGTGCACAGTTCCCAGCAGGGCCTTGTGCTCCCCACAGCAGTAGCCAGTGTCAGCCATCTTGTCAGTCCTTATCCACTCCCTGTGATGTGAGCATGGTTCAGAGTGGTGTTGATGGGCCAATTGTGAGGGTGAGCAGTATCTGTGACTCCAACTCCCATCATGCTATTGCCTACACCCCCTTCCCAGCATGCCCGTACTTCCTTCCTTTGGACTCTGCTTCCCTGTGGGGTAGTGTGCCTGTGCTGACAGGGAGGCTGACAGTGTTGTCCTTGCATTTGTTTGGCTACAAGTCCCAGGTGTGTCCCTGTGCTTCACACAGCATTACCCAGGGTGGCGGTTCTTTGTGGGATCTTCATTTGGTATGTGAGGCATTGCATTCTCCCAGGTGGGTTATGTGGAGTTTGTGTTGAGGGGGTGTGTGAGGTGAGCTGCTTGTAACTATGGTCAGTGCTGTGAGTCCTCCTTCCCAGCCAGCCAGATATCCCACCATGCAACGTGCTTGCATTGCAGGGAGTGCAAGTTGGCTTTCAGGATGTCAGGCAGTGGTGTTGTGCTGGTTGTTGGTGCACAGTTCCCAGCAGGGCCTTGTGCTCCCCACAGCAGTAGCCAGTGTCAGCCATCTTGTCAGTCCTTATCCACTCCCTGTGATGTGAGCATGGTTCAGGGTGGTGTTGATGGGCCAATTGTGAGGGTGAGCAGTATCTGTGACTCCAACTCCCATCATGCTATTGCATACACCCCCTTCCCAGCATGCCCGTACTTCCTTCCTTTGGACTCTGCTTCCCTGTGGGGTAGTGTGCCTGTGCTGACAGGGAGGCTGACAGTGTTGTCCTTGCGTTTGTTTGGCTACAAGTCCCAGGTGTGTCCCTGTGCTTCACACAGCATTACCCAGGGTGGTGGTTCTTTGTGGGATCTTCATTTGGTATGTGAGGCATTGCATTCTAACAACAACAAATAAATCTGGTGGTCTATTAAAAGGAGCCGGTACTGAATCATTAATTAACACAAACAGTGCCAACACCCTAGATACCAAAGTACATGAAATCAAATAAATGACCTTTGTGAACTTGTCGGATTTCCATCAACTGCCAAGAGTGGTCAGTGTCATCATTTGGATACCCTTCCTTCCTACCACCACTCTTCTAAATCACAGAAGAGGATCATGTGGATCGGATTTCGGCCAAGTCACGAAAATCACAAAAGGAGGAAGTAAAGACAAGATAGAAGAAAAGTGAGACCATATGTTCACTGTGTAACTGGCCTCACACCAGTATCTTCATTTATTTAGGGTGATGGAATTCTAAGTGCAGTGCATGTGAGTGAAATTAAAAAGGATTTGGAAGAGAGAAAAATATCCTTTTAATACGAATATCTCTACCAATCCTACATTAAAAATAGTGCAGAAGCAGCTTTGAACGCATAGGCCGCTTACAGTATGGTCAACTAGTTTCAGCTTAATGGGCCACTTGCCCAGGCTTTCTTCAGGACCTAAACAACAACTACTATCGCTACTGCATTCCCAATTGGGTCATAAAACATTTATGTGTATAAAGTTGTCATAAAATACGACCTTCTACATGGTCATTCTTCCGTACAAACGGAGAATTCTTCACACCTTTCTTGTGTAAAGTCAAAACCTCACCTCACCCGGTAAATACTCAGGTATGGGAGACACCGCCCTCTCTGTCGGTGCCTCGAGCTCTCCTGAGTCAGTGGGAGGTCATGTGGGTCTCGACATGTGACATGTGTGTCTCGACACGGGACATGTGGGAGTCCAAGCGGGCATGATGGGCAGCCTGCTGCTGTTGTATGTCCTTGAGGATCCCCACTACCTGGCTGACCTCTCCGGTGCTAGTCTGGTACGCATCCGCGATGCGTGCCAGTTGTGGGTCATCATGCAGTCCAGACCCCTCTGCAAAGAGCGACCTATGTCTACCACCCCTCCCACCACCCCTGGCGACACGTGCAGGACCTGCGGTGGCACGCACAGGTGACCGTGGGCCCACTTGGGTGTTGTTCCTGGGCTCGTTGTCACCAGCTCCAGTTTGGGTCTGGGTCCCTGCGCTGTTGTCATCTGTGGTCCTTGGTCTGTCCGTGTTGGCAGGGGTGGCCTGTGTGTTGGCAGTTGTTGGAGGGGTGGGTGCAGGGGGTGCAGATGTTGGTCCTGCTGGTGCTGCATGATGACTCACACCGGAGGGTCCAGCTGGTTCTTCGCCATCCGAGGAGTGCAGAGGCTGATCCACACCAGTGAGCTCAGTGTTCCCCGGAGCCTGGGACAGGGACTCCTCCTCGTCTGCTGCTGTGTCCCCATCATCACCTGTTTTGGGGAGAGACACAGATTGTATGTTATGTTTCTACTGGCATCAATTGTTCAAACACCTGACAGTTGTGACTGTACCTCTGGATGTGGGCCTGGACATTGCATTCTCCTAAATTGTGACAGTCAGAGAGTGATATTGGTGTAGCACATTGTCCTGCCAACCTGTGGCATGTCAATGTGAATGTGAGGTGTGTGCATGACCAGCATTGGTGGTATTTGCTTGCCATCCGGGCCTCCTTCTCCCCCAGCCCAGTTATCCCACCATGAAGCGTGCTTCCATTGCAGGGAGTGCAAGTTGGCTTTCAGGATGTCAGGCAGTGGTGTTGTGCTGTTTGTTGGTGCACAGTTCCCAGCAGGGCCTTGTGCTCCCCAAAGCAGTAGCCAGTGTCAGCCATCTTGTCAGTCCTTATCCACTCCCTGTGATGTGAGCATGGTTCAGGGTGGTGTTGATGGGCCAATTGTGAGGGTGAGCAGTATCTGTGACTCCAACTCCCATCATGCTATTGCCTACACCCCCCTTCCCAGCATGCCCATACTTCCTTCCTTTGGACTCTGCTTCCCTGTGGGGTAGTGTGCCTGTGCTGACAGGGAGGCTGACAGTGTTGTCCTTGCGTTTGTTTGGCTACAAGTCCCAGGTGTGTCCCTGTGCTTCACACAGCATTACCCAGGGTGGTGGTTCTTTGTGGGATCTTCATTTGGTATGTGAGGCATTGCATTCTAACAACAACAAATAAATCTGGTGGTCTATTAAAAGGAGCCGGTACTGAATCATTAATTAACACAAACAGTGCCAACACCCTAGATACCAAAGTACATGAAATCAAATAAATGACCTTTGTGAACTTGTCGGATTTCCATCAACTACCAAGAGTGGTCAGTGTCATCATTTGGATACCCTTCCTTCCTACCACCACTCTTCTAAATCACAGAAGAGGATCATGTGGATCGGATTTCGGCCAAGTCACGAAAATCACAAAAGGAGGAAGTAAAGACAAGATAGAAGAAAAGTGAGACCATATGTTCACTGTGTAACTGGCCTCACACCAGTATCTTCATTTATTTAGGGTGATGGAATTCTAAGTGCAGTGCATGTGAGTGAAATTAAAAGGATTTGGAAGAGAGAAAAATATCCTTTTAATACGAATATCTCTACCAATCCTACATTAAAAATAGTGCAGAAGCAGCTTTGAACGCATAGGCCGCTTACAGTATGGTCAACTAGTTTCAGCTTAATGGGCCACTTGCCCAGGCTTTCTTCAGGACCTAAACAACAACTACTATCGCTACTGCATTCCCAATTGGGTCATAAAACATTAATGTGTATAAAGTTGTCATAAAATACGACCTTCTACATGGTCATTCTCCCGTACAAACGGAGAATTCTTCACACCTTTCTTGTGTAAAGTCAAAACCTCACCTCACCCGGTAAATACTCAGGTATGGGAGACACCGCCCTCTCTGTCGGTGCCTCGAGCTCTCCTGAGTCAGTGGGAGGTCATGTGGGTCTCGACATGTGACATGTGTGTCTCGACACGGGACATGTGGGAGTCCAAGCGGGCATGATGGGCAGCCTGCTGCTGTTGTATGTCCTTGAGGATCCCCACTACCTGGCTGACCTCTCCGGTGCTAGTCTGGTACGCATCCGCGATGCGTGCCAGTTGTGGGTCATCATGCAGTCCAGACCCTCTGCAAAGAGCGACCTATGTCTACCACCCCTCCCACCACCCCTGGCGACACGTGCAGGACCTGCGGTGGCACGCACAGGTGACCGTGAGCCCACTTGGGTGTTGTTCCTGGGCTCGTTGTCACCAGCTCCAGTTTGGGTCTGGGTCCCTGCGCTGTTGTCATCTGTGGTCCTTGGTCTGTCCGTGTTGGCAGGGGTGGCCTGTGTGTTGGCAGTTGTTGGAGGGGTGGGTGCAGGGGGTGCAGATGTTGGTCCTGCTGGTGCTGCATGATGACTCACACCGGAGGGTCCAGCTGGTTCTTCGCCATCCGACGAGTGCAGAGGCTGATCCACACCAGTGAGCTCAGTGTTCCCCGGAGCCTGGGACAGGGACTCCTCCTCCTCTGCTGCTGTGTCCCCATCATCACCTGTTTTGGGGAGAGACACAGATTGTATGTTATGTTTCTACTGGCATCAATTGTTCAAACACCTGACAGTTGTGACTGTACCTCTGGATGTGGGCCTGGACATTGCATTCTCCTAAATTGTGACAGTCAGAGAGTGATATTGGTGTAGCACATTGTCCTGCCAACCTGTGGCATGTCAATGTGAATGTGAGGTGTGTGCATGACCAGCATTGGTGGTATTTGCTTGCCATCCGGGCCTCCTTCTCCCCCAGCCCAGTTATCCCACCATGAAGCGTGCTTCCATTGCAGGGAGTGCAAGTTGTCTTTCAGGATGTCAGTCAGTGGTGTCCTGCTGTTGGTTGTTGCACAGTTCCCAGCAGGGCCTTGTGCTCCCCCCAGCAGTACCCAGTGTCAGACTTCTTGTGAGTCCTTTTCCAATCCCTGTGATGTGAGCATGGTTCAGGGTGGTGTTGATGGGCCAATTGTGAGGCTGACCAATATCTGTGACTACCACTCCCATCATGCTATTGCCTCCACCCCCCTTCCCAGCATGCCCATCCTTCCTTCCTTTTGACTCTGCTTCCCTGTGGGGTGGGGTGCCTGTGCTGACAGGATGGCTGGGAGTGTTGTCCTGGCAGTTGTTTGGCTACAAGTCCCAAGAGTGTCCATGTGCTTCACACAGCATAACCCAGGGTGGTGGTTCTTTGTGGGATCTTCAGTTAGGATGTGAGGCATTGCATTCTCCCAGGTAGGTTATGTGGAGTTTGTGTTGAGGGGGTGTGTGAGGTGAGCTGCTTGTAACTATGGTCAGTGCTGTGAGTCCTCCTTCCCAGCCAGCCAGATATCCCACCATGCAACGTGCTTGCATTGCAGGGAGTGCAAGTTGGCTTTCAGGATGTCAGGCAGTGGTGTTGTGCTGTTTGTTGGTGCACAGTTCCCAGCAGGGCCTGGTGCTCCCCACAGCAGTAGCCAGTGTCAGCCATCTTGTCAGTCCTTATCCACTCCCTGTGATGTGAGCATGGTTCAGGGTGGTGTTGATGGGCCAATTGTGAGGGTGAGCAGTATCTGTGACTCCAACTCCCATCATGCTATTGCCTACACCCCCTTCCCAGCATGCCCATACTTCCTTCCTTTGGACTCTGCTTCCCTGTGGGGTAGTGTGCCTGTGCTGACAGGGAGGCTGACAGTGTTGTCCTTGCGTTTGTTTGGCTACAAGTCCCAGGTGTGTCCCTGTGCTTCACACAGCATTACCCAGGGTGGTGGTTCTTTGTGGGATCTTCATTTGGTATGTGAGGCATTGCATTCTAACAACAACAAATAAATCTGGTGGTCTATTAAAAGGAGCCGGTACTGAATCATTAATTAACACAAACAGTGCCAACACCCTAGATACCAAAGTACATGAAATCAAATAAATGACCTTTGTGAACTTGTCGGATTTCCATCAACTACCAAGAGTGGTCAGTGTCATCATTTGGATACCCTTCCTTCCTACCACCACTCTTCTAAATCACAGAAGAAGATCATGTGGATCGGATTTCGGCCAAGTCACGAAAATCACAAAAGGAGGAAGTAAAGACAAGATAGAAGAAAAGTGAGACCATATGTTCACTGTGTAACTGGCCTCACACCAGTATCTTCATTTATTTAGGGTGATGGAATTCTAAGTGCAGTGCATGTGAGTGAAATTAAAAAGGATTTGGAAGAGAGAAAAATATCCTTTTAATACGAATATCTCTACCAATCCTACATTAAAAATAGTGCAGAAGCAGCTTTGAACGCATAGGCCGCTTACAGTATGGTCAACTAGTTTCAGCTTAATGGGCCACTTGCCCAGGCTTTCTTCAGGACCTAAACAACAACTACTATCGCTACTGCATTCCCAATTGGGTCATAAAACATTTATGTGTATAAAGTTGTCATAAAATACGACCTTCTACATGGTCATTCTTCCGTACAAACGGAGAATTCTTCACACCTTTCTTGTGTAAAGTCAAAACCTCACCTCACCCGGTAAATACTCAGGTATGGGAGACACCGCCCTCTCTGTCGGTGCCTCGAGCTCTCCTGAGTCAGTGGGAGGTCATGTGGGTCTCGACATGTGACATGTGTGTCTCGACACGGGACATGTGGGAGTCCAAGCGGGCATGATGGGCAGCCTGCTGCTGTTGTATGTCCTTGAGGATCCCCACTACCTGGCTGACCTCTCCGGTGCTAGTCTGGTACGCATCCGCGATGCGTGCCAGTTGTGGGTCATCATGCAGTCCAGACCCCTCTGCAAAGAGCGACCTATGTCTACCACCCCTCCCACCACCCCTGGCGACACGTGCAGGACCTGCGGTGGCATGCACAGGTGACCGTGGGCCCACTTGGGTGTTGTTCCTGGGCTCGTTGTCAACAGCTCCAGTTTGGGTCTGGGTCCCTGCGCTGTTGTCATCTGTGGTCCTTGGTCTGTCCGTGTTGGCAGGGGTGGCCTGTGTGTTGGCAGTTGTTGGAGGGGTGGGTGCAGGGGGTGCAGATGTTGGTCCTGCTGGTGCTGCATGATGACTCACACCGGAGGGTCCAGCTGGTTCTTCGCCATCCGAGGAGTGCAGAGGCTGATCCACACCAGTGAGCTCAGTGTTCCCCGGAGCCTGGGACAGGGACTCCTCCTCGTCTGCTGCTGTGTCCCCATCATCACCTGTTTTGGGGAGAGACACAGATTGTATGTTATGTTTCTACTGGCATCAATTGTTCAAACACCTGACAGTTGTGACTGTACCTCTGGATGTGGGCCTGGACATTGCATTCTCCTAAATTGTGACAGTCAGAGAGTGATATTGGTGTAGCACATTGTCCTGCCAACCTGTGGCATGTCAATGTGAATGTGAGGTGTGTGCATGACCAGCATTGGTGGTATTTGCTTGCCATCCGGGCCTCCTTCTCCCCCAGCCCAGTTATCCCACCATGAAGCGTGCTTCCATTGCAGGGAGTGCAAGTTGTCTTTCAGGATGTCAGTCAGTGGTGTCCTGCTGTTGGTTGTTGCACAGTTCCCAGCAGGGCCTTGTGCTCCCCCCAGCAGTACCCAGTGTCAGACATCTTGTGAGTCCTTTTCCACTCCCTGTGATGTGAGCATGGTTCAGGGTGGTGTTGATGGGCCAATTGTGAGGCTGACCAATATCTGTGACTACCACTCCCATCATGCTATTGCCTCCACCCCCCTTCCCAGCATGCCCATCCTTCCTTCCTTTTGACTCTGCTTCCCTGTGGGGTGGGGTGCCTGTGCTGACAGGATGGCTGGGAGTGTTGTCCTGGCAGTTGTTTGGCTACAAGTCCCAAGAGTGTCCATGTGCTTCACACAGCATAACCCAGGGTGGTGGTTCTTTGTGGGATCTTCAGTTAGGATGTGAGGCATTGCATTCTCCCAGGTAGGTTATGTGGAGTTTGTGTTGAGGTGGTGTGTGAGGTGAGCTGCTTGTAACTATGGTCAGTGCTGTGAGTCCTCCTTCCCAGCCAGCCAGATATCCCACCATGCAACGTGCTTGCATTGCAGGGAGTGCAAGTTGGCTTTCAGGATGTCAGGCAGTGGTGTTGTGCTGTTTGTTGGTGCACAGTTCCCAGCAGGGCCTTGTGCTCCCCACAGCAGTAGCCAGTGTCAGCCATCTTGTCAGTCCTTATCCACTCCCTGTGATGTGAGCATGGTTCAGAGTGGTGTTGATGGGCCAATTGTGAGGGTGAGCAGTATCTGTGACTACAACTCCCATCATGCTATTGGCTACACTAACTTCACCAGCATACACAGAATTCCTTCATTTAAGTGAGCTTCCCTGTGAGGTGGTGTTCTAGTGGTGGCAAAATATCAGGCAGTGTTTGTTGGTTATATTTGTGCCACTGCCTTGCTCTATTTGTTGTTAGGTTTGTACATGTCATGACACAGTGACATATCACTATGAGATGGCATGTATTGTGTTTATCTAACTGACATACACATCTTGGGATGATTATCTTTTGGTTGCTGTTGATTTGCTAGGGGTGGATGGTTTGACTGTCCCCTTGACAGTGATGTGTGTGTATTGGCACACAATATTGTGTATATTAGTTGTGTACTCACCAGGCTCTGGGATGTCTGTTAGTCCATATACGCTCACTGGTGGTAGGATGGCCCGCACCTTCTCCTCCCAGGGCCTGAGGTATACTGGTTTTGCAGGAGGGCCACTGCCGGTGTGCTGGCTCAGGAGTTAATCCTTCTTGAGTAGGTCTCTGACCCTCCTGCGCACATCATACCACCTGTTCTGGATGTCTTCCTTTGTGCGCAAACATGGTGATTGTGCGTTCACCCTGTCGACGATCCTCGCCCACATCTTGGTTTTCTGCGACATGGGGGTCTGTTGGACCAATGTGCCAAACAACTGTGGCTCTACCCTCAGGATCTCGTCTACCATGACTTCCAATTCACTATCTAGGAACTTTGAATTCTTCTTTAGGGGCATGGTGATGGGTGGTGGTGATTGATGTGTGTGTGTACAAGTGAGGGTGTGTGTGTGTAGGTTTTGCTGTGTGTGTGTGAGGGTGCTATTTGTTGAGGTGCTAATGGTGTGTGGCTTTTGTGTTGGATGAGCTGTGTGTGTGTCTGTGTTTGCTGTGTGATGGTGTTCTGTGCTGGCAGGTCAGTGGGATTTGCAAAGGATCATGGTAGGGATTTGTGGGCTTTATGTAGGTGGAGTTGGGGGTGTGTCCTTGTTCCATTTTTTTCCCCCCCTGTATTTATTGGCTTTGTCATTGCTTGTTTGGCCCTTTTTTTTTGTATTTTTTCATTTGTGATTATTGTGCATGTAGGAGTCGTTCTTCTGACCGAGTAGGACGTTGCAGTTGTCTCGTGCGCGCCTCTCCGAGTCGTTCCCACTGTGTTTCAGCTCAGTTTCATATGCGGCGTACGCGTCGGTCGCGGAGTATTGTGTTTGTTCGGCTGGGTTTGGTATGCGTGTCGGTCGTACGGCTTGGGCTCCGTACTGAATCGGTCTGAATTTGCACCCATTGCATCGTACTGCGCGGGTCGGAGTTCGCGGGTACGTTTCGCTCGGATTATTTCCTGATGCGTGTCGGTCGGTTCGATTCGCGTGGTTTCCCGGCCGGATAGCTTGTTTCCGGCCGGGTCGGTCGTTCGCCTTGAGTTCCTTGCGAGTCGGTCGTGATTCACATGCATTTCATCGTACTTCTCAGGTCGGGCAACGCCGGTACGTGTCGGTCGGACTATTATCCCGTACCGAGTCGGTCGGTATTTTTTCCGGCCTGAATCGGATTCGGCCCCACAGTGTCTTGATTTTTAACTTGTTTGTTGTACTTGAAAGCACAAATGCAGTTTTGATCCCTCCTTGCCTTTACTATTGTGGTTTGCTGTTTGCTGATCCCATAATGCATTTGTGTGTAGAAAGTAAAATGTGGACTGGAGTAGGATTTGCAGCACTAATCCTGATCTAATTTGAGGGGTATTTTTTTAGGTTTAGCATTGAATGGTAATTAGCATGCATCTTACCTTGTGAAGTTCTGGGCTGTGCCGAGGTGTCGATCTGGGTGACTCCAACTACAGCTTCAGGCTGAAGTGTTGACTCCACCAGGTCCTCCAGGGGTGTATTTGCAGTTTGGGTCGATGGTCCCCCTCCAGTCTTCTTGGCATCCGCAAGCCTGGCAGCAACCTTCTCCTTGGCATGGCTCTGCAGGTCATACCAGCGCTTGCGCAGATCTTCTATGGAGCGCTGTGCGACCCCCACCGCATTGATTCTGGATTGGATTCCAAGCCAGATTTTGCATTTCTCCGACTCAGGGACATGGAGTGACTGCTTCCCAAAGAATTTGTCATGGCTGCCACCGCACTCTACGCACACGCCTCCACGACGCAGGGATCCCAGACAAGGCCCTGGAATGGGCCACCTCCTTCCTCGCCGGCAGAACCCAGAGAGTCCGCCTCCCACCATTCCGATCCGAAGCCTCCGAGATCATCTGCGGCGTACCCCAGGGATCGTCCCTCAGCCCAACACTGTTCAATATCTACATGACCCCGCTCGCACGCATCGCCAGACAACACGACCTCAACATAATCTCCTATGCCGACGACACTCAACTGATCCTCTCCCTCACCAAGGACCCCCTCGCCGCCAAATCCAACCTCCATGAAGGAATGAAGGCCGTCGCCGATTGGATGAAGATCAGCCGACTAAAACTGAACACGGAGAAGACAGAGGTCCTCATCCTCGGCTCCAACCCCTCAGCCTGGGACGACTCCTGGTGGCCAACGACGCTGGGAGCAGCCCCGACACCCACCGACCACGCACGCAACCTGGGAGTCATCCTCGACTCAACGCTCTCCATGGACAAGCAAGTCAACGCAGTCTCATCCTCCTGCTTCAACACCCTCCGCATGCTTCGCAAGATCTACAGGTGGATCCCGACAGACACAAGAAGAACAGTCACCCAGGCCCTCGTCAGTAGCAGACTTGACTATGGGAACGCCCTCTACGCGGGAGCCCCGGCCAAGCTCATCAAGCGGCTGCAACGCATACAAAACGCCTCCGCACGCCTGATCCTCGATGTACCACGCCACAGCCACATCACCCCCCACCTGAGGAACCTGCACTGGCTCCCCGTCGACAGGAGAATCTCCTTCAAACTCCTCATCCACGCACACAAGGCACTCCACAAGACTGGCCCAGCCTACCTCAACAGACGACTCCTCTTCTACGTCCCCAACCGCCAACTCCGCTCCGCCGACCTCTCCCTCGCCACCGTCCCTCGCATTCGAAGAACTACCACCGGCGGCAGATCCTTCTCCCACATCGCCGCCAAGACCTGGAACACCCTTCCACTAAGCCTACGACAGACCCAAGACCTGTTGACCTTCAGGAGGCTACTCAAGACCTGGTTGTTCGACCAGTAGCAGCACCCCCCTTTTCTTTTTCCCTAGCGCCTTGAGACCCTCTCGGGTAAGTAGTGCGCTTTACAAATTCTGTGATTGATTGATTGATGGCTCTGAACAACTTCCTCGGTGAGGACTTCAAGCTCCTTCTCGCTGAACTTCAGCTTCCTCTTCCGCTGTGCTGCCTTGTTCTCACTTGTTCTAGAAGCCATGCTAAAGTCCTTACACAGGGTATTATGGTATCCAAAATAGCTTCCTTCTGGTGTGCTCTAGCTGTCTGCCTCCTCCTCTGTCTCTCTCAGTACCATCATATCCTGCATCACTTCCTGGTTGTGATGTCATCATGCTGCATCGAAAACGGATTCGCTATTTGCGATTCGGTAATTGCGGATTCGCTTTTTGAGATTCGGTTTTTGGTACTCGCAAGTAGCGACCGCAATTTTTACCGATTCGCTAAATTTTTGCAATTTTCATGATGCATGGGCATTTGAGATTACCAAATAGCGATTCCTTAAAACTCGGTATTTGGTAATCGCAAATTGGTACTTTGATGCATGTACCTCATAGACAACAAAAATATTGACTCCTATACTTAAACAGGTAAGTACAAAAATATCAACATAAAAATATCTATGTAAAAAATATAGATGTATAAAATATCAACTTTTATATAAATATAAAATAATATATATTAAATATAATTTTAACAAAATAAAATAAATGTAATATACATTTTAATAAAATATAACAAATAAACTTACTTAAAAAACACACCAACAATAATTTATACATATATATTTACTTCAAAACAATTAATAAACTGTTATTTTTAATTTATGTTAAAAGTTTAAAATAATATAAAAAATAAAAATATATAATAATGATTTAAAATAAAAAAACAAAAATCTATAACAAATTAAAACATTAAACTATTAAAAAATATTTTAACTTACATTTCACAATACAATCAGTGCAACAGTAGGGAAAGTGTTGGATAGCAAAGGGGTAAAATTTACTATTCCCACTCCAGTGAGAGCAACAGTAGGGAAAGTATTGGATAGCGGAGGGGTAAAAATTACTATTCCCACTTCAGTGAGAGCAACAGTAGGGAAAGTGTTAGATAGCGGCAAAAGAGAGGTCCAAGGATGAAGGACGATTGAAAATTGGACATCTGCATTTTTTTATTTATGCCTGCGTGCACAGTGAAAATTACACGGAGAGGTGCACTGCCCATTCTAAGTATATGGATGTTATAAAAAAGGCCCAAATAACAAAAGGAGTCTTGCATGGGTATGTTATGAAGGGGAATTTAGGTCCAGGCTGTTGGGAGACACAGAGGCAAAATAGGGTGAGTTAAATAATGATTTGTGGATACACAGAGTGACGCCTAGCTGGCCAGCACCTACAACTTTTACAGTGAGCGGCTTGCCTGAATATATCGGCCCTCTCAAGACTCCCTACTCAGGCAGCGCTGTGCTCAAAGTGTTGGGGTCTGCTGGGGATATAACAAAGATTTCCCCAAGGAGGAGTACTATTGCTTTAGACATGAATGTTCAAAATGCAGCAGTAAACATCCCATCACTCACTGTGGGGTCCCCGCAGGGTTTCCTCCGGATGGGCAGTGAGTTCAAGAACAGGCATACCCCCCGAGGGAAGGATCAGTTGGGGGAGCAAGGAATGCTCACGGGCTAATAGAAAATGGCGCATACACCAATTAAGTTGCGGTGTATGCTCTTATGTTTGCAGTGGTATTGAAACAGGCGGGATGCAGTCATTATGGGAGAGGGATTTTCTTTTGGAGTTAAGTTAGTGTATGGAGGATCGCGAGCGGCGATGTGGGCAGAGAATTTCAGTAGGCAAAAGTGCTGCCGAAGGTGGTATAGGCCAAGCTGATCAAAGAGGTAAGTGAAGGAAGAATGGAAGGACCAGTTGCAGACTGGCCTTTAGAGAATTTGATCATATCACCTATTGGTGTGATACCCATAAAAGAAAAGGTGAGTTTCTCCCAATCCAGCATTTATCTAGGCTAGAAGGTAGCTCAGTAAACAATTTGATTTCAGAGGACTTAACGTCAGTATCATATGTCTCAGTTGATTTCTCTTTTGAATCAGTGAGGAAGGTGGGTATGGGGGGGCTATATTGTGAAGAGTGACATTAAGGGATCGATTCCGATGTCGGCCGGAAGCGCACCTAACAGTATTCGTCCGGAAAAAATACCAGCCGAACGCGTGTTTTCCGACCGACTCGAACACTCAACCGAACGAACAAGTACGATGCGCATAACAGCCCAGATTCCGAGCGAGCCGTACTTACCCATTCCAGCTCCTGTTCCCCGCCCGAGCCGGATCCGTAAACGCCGAATCGAGTCGCACGGAACCAAATACACAGCACCTTCCGGCCGGACTAGTACGATGCGTCTTCCGTACGCGCCGAACTCGTCGCTACGTCCGGCACGTTTGAGCATCCGGGAGAGCTGTACATAAGCTCCGATTCGCGCCACAAGACGATCCACGGCTACGAGACGAACAAGCCAGCGACGAGTACGAGTCGAAGCCACGAGAAACCCGAGCGAGACGACTCAACCATGAATCCCATCGCGCAGGTCCTACCAATACTCTACATCTATTACCGGGACCGGTACGGACGCGTACGGCGCAGAGCGGTAAGTCAAACACCCACTACACAAACAAACGACACGTACCCGACATATGTCACACACACATAGGGATGCACAAATGACGTACACTAGCAACAGCAGAACCATAGGGGCGGGATGGCCATCACCAATGCCATACACACCCATAGGGGGATGGATGCCTGCCACTACTACCATACCCACCCATAGGGGGATGGATGTCTACCACTACTACCATCCCCACTCATGGGGGGCTGGATGCCTGTCACTACTGCCATCCCCACTCATGGGGGGCTGGATGCCTGTCACTACTGCCATCCCCACCCATAGGGGGCTGGATGCCTGCCACTACTACCATCCCCACTCATGGGGGTCTGGATGCCTGTCACTACTGCCATCCCCACCCATAGGGGGCTGGATGCCTGTCACTACTACCATCCCCACTCATGGGGGTCTGGATGCCTACCACTACTACCATCCCCACTCATGGGGGGCTGGATGCCTGTCACTACTGCCATCCCCACTCATGGGGGACTAGATGCCTACCACTACTACCATCCCCACTCATGGGGGTCTGGATGCCTGCCACTACTACCATCCCCACTCATGGGGGTCTGGATGCCTGTCACTACTGCCATCCCCACCCATAGGGGGCTGGATGCCTGTCACTACTACCATCCCCACTCATGGGGGTCTGGATGCCTACCACTACTACCATCCCCACTCATGGGGGACTGGATGCCTGTCACTACTGCCATCCCCACTCATGGGGTGCTGGATGCCTACCACTACTACCATCCCCACTCATGGGGGTCTGGATGTCTACCACTACTACCATCCCCACTCATGGGGGGCTGGATGCCTGTCACTACTGCCATCCCCACTCATGGGGGGCTGGATGCCTACCACTACTACCATCCCCACTCATGGGGGGCTGGATGCCTACCACTACTACCATCCCCACTCATGGGAGAAGTGTGGCCCAAAGCCCCATCACCACAGTGCCCAAAAGGTAAGTGTAGTCCTGGTAAAAGCTGCAAAAACAAAACTGCAGGGATTATTCCTGGCCACACAACACCAAACACTACAGTGGCATTGTAGTGCTTGTGTCCCATAGCAACATAGATTGTGTGAGGCAAGCAGTGCAGTGCCAATGACACATCGTTCTGGCCATGTGCACACAAACATCAGCCATGGGGGCCCACATTGTCTACATTCACAAATAACACAATGACAGAAGTGAGCATCATAATGCAGACCCACATATCTGCACCAATGGACACACAAATGTAGATATCCTGTGGAGACTGTAGATGTCAGGTGAACAAATACCATACCATGGCAGCAATGGGACATACTAACCATGATCAATGTGCTGACTGATGACCTAGAAATCCCAGGGCCAGCAGGGGAAAGCCAACAAACAACATACAGCCAATGGCAAACTAAAGATATGCCAATGCAGTGGTGCAAATGCACAAACACAAACAGGCAGACTCACACTGCATATCAAACACAACAGGTGAGGGGGTTGTGTGCCAGTGTCCCCAGGCAAACACACAACACATGAGGAGGCCAGATTCACTAATACACAGATGTCAACACAGTCACATACAAAAGTAACTCATGGATTGGATTCCCCTATGTGGGCAAACAGGCATTGTGAGATGAGAGGGAGCCCAAATTACACATGTCACACAAGCTTGTAGGAAGAGCAACAAACACAGCAAGAGACAGAACCACCACAGCACTCCCCCAGGGACCCCACATTGTGGTGACACTAGCCTGCATGACAATCACACTGTGATGACAAAGGTAGATGTCATCCACACTGTGAACCACAGCCATGTGTCCTGAGCAACAAACTACCATCCCACCTATACAAGCACAAAGCACTCAGCATGGCCTGCCAGCCAAGGACAATATGGAGGTAGTGCCCCAGCCGTGCAACAACTCACATTTGCACACACTCAACGCCACACACCTTGATGTCCACCAATGTGCAGCAGTGAAGCTCACATGGACTGCTGACATTGCACATGCACCCATGACAATCCCAGGGGTGGTGGGGGGAAATAAGGTGCAGAAACCCATCACACATGGCCAGTCAACAAGACTTGTGAATGTCTGACACACTGCACAGTATGCCGTACATGGGCATGATGTGAAATCCACCCCAAACAATGGGATCCTGGCCATAGTCACACACCAATGAAGAAGCCAAGGTGACACACGAAGAACACACGTACACAACTTCCAACATTGCAGCTCTGACCCTGAGGAGTGGCAGCAGTCACACACACAACGTGTCACAATCACTGAAAGCATACACAAACAGAAAATCATATTACTTGTGTAACCAACAAGTGCCAAGAGGAATCCTGACTGTGTCCCATCTGCGTTTGCCCACATCCCCAGCCCTGACAACAAAGACAACTAGGGATGACAACCTCATGAACATTAGTTTGCCATGCACCCACATCCCGGAGAAACCAGGTCCAAGATGCTGGATGAACACAGAACAACTCAGCAAGCATCACAAACAGGATCATCCGTAGGGACACAGCCTGTGTAGGAAAAGGAGAAGGGAACACGCACAGACATGCCTACACAACACACAACACGGGCACAGCCTATATCACGGAATCACGCACTGCCATGAGGGCACTCCACTCCTGTGGAAGGTCAGCTGTGCCAAACCTTGTCTGTGCACGACTCAAACATGTCAGCAGAACACTCGGTCAGTGAGTCAACAACTACAACACACTGAAGGCTCTGCTCATATCAGCCTGGGCACGGGAGTGTCATGTCAGTCATCTGCATACACCCAAGACACGTGTCAAGCAACTTGCACTGTGTACACAGATGAGTCCTCCAAATTTGATGTGCTAAACTGCATGTCCATTGGAGACGGGCACACAGTCAGGGTACTAGGAACATTGGACAGTGGTAAGCCCACCAGATGTGCATCAGTGTAGGACAAAGATGGTAATCTACAAATGCTAAACGTAGATCCCTGTGTCAAATGCTGAACATTACACCCTCAGACTGCAGCAAAGGATGCTATAGATCCAGACTAGATTAGGACACATATCCCATGGACCACATGGAGCCCATCACAGCAAAACTTCATTTACCTGATCTGAACACTATTACAACAGCAAATGCATGATTATACACATCTACATCATGTACCTCCAAAGATTAACCACAAGTAAACAAAAGTAGGCTTTATTCAGCAAGTGTGCAACTCAAATCAAAAGTCCAAAATAAACTAAGGCCAATGGCCAGTCCAAATATACAGTCCCAACAGGGTGATGTGTGACAACTTGTCAACAATTGCTTGCCTGCACAGGTACGGACAGGGGACATCCCCCTTGGAGGGGCATACAAGGGGCAGGCCAGGCACCGCAGGGACAGGATCAGGGGATGCCAGAAGGAGGCAGTGAAGGGGAGGTGGGTGCAGGAGTGTCACCGGCAACTGCAGTGGAGGTGTCTGACTCAGGGGGGGCTGGCACCACCGCAGGGCTCAAGTCAGATGGTGTTGGTGCTGCAACCACTGCAGTGGGGCTGGTCAGATGGAGTGGACTGGGTCCCCAATGCAGTGCCCGAGTCAGACGGGGTGGTTGTGGACTCCACCGCAGTGCATGACTCCAAGGTAGTGGAAGGGGGGCAGAAGAGCTGGGCAGGACAGAGGGGGGACACGGTCTCCACACCAGTGGCACAAATAGGCAGAGCGTCTGGTTTGGGGGTGGAAGAGCAAGTGGCAGGGGGGAGGGCCTAAGTAGTTTGGGGATGCAGTATTGGTGTGTGGGGGAACCTGGGGCAGGGTGTGGCGGTGGAACCTGTGGAGTGGTGGCCTTGGGGATGGAGGTGAGAGACTGGGTGGTTGACTTGCAGGGCGGTGGCGGGGTCTTACTCTTCCGGGACCGGGGGGCCTTGCGGGTGGGGGGCTCACTCTGCCTGCGCCTGGGGGAGGGTGTCCGGGGGCGAGGGGCACTCCCCTCTGTGTGGGTGGACTTCCTCTTCCCCCGGTATGATGGATCAGCGGGATTGGAGGGGAAGAGGCCGAGGTCACAGAGGAAGAGTTGCTTATCAGGTGGGGTTGCAGGTGAGGCAAGAGAAGGGGTCTTGGAGGGAGAGGATCTTGAGGATTGCGGAGTGACTGTGGTTGCCTGTGTGTGTGTCAGTTCCCCATCCCCTGTGTGTGTGGTATCAGTCCCCTGAGGATGCTTGTGTGCACGTCTTGCCTTGGTTTTGGGTGTGTCTGTGCTGCTCGTGTCTGTGTGTCTGGGTGTTTGTGCAGGTGTGCATGTGCTTGGGACAGGTAGGGTGCCAGGAAGTGTGGATGGGGCAGAGGTAGGAGGGGCGAGGGACTGTTGGAGGAGGGACACTGCTGCCGTCAGGGAGGACTCCATGGACCTATTGGTCCTCTGTAGGGCAGACATACCCGTCGAGTTGCCCTCCATGAACGACACCAGCTGTGTCAACAGAGTGGTGTGTGCATGGAGGACACTCAGCATTGCTGTCTGCCCTACATGGAGCTGCCGAAGCAGGTACACAGATTCCTCACTCAGGGCAGCAGGGGACACAGGGGCAGGGGGTGCGGTGCCTGGCACAAAGAAGACACGCTCCCGGATACGGGAGCCTCCACGGACCTCTGGAATGGGAGCCAATGGGAGGGCGGTGGTGGTGGTGGTGGTGGCGGGGCCAGACAGACTAGCTGGTGTTTGATGGCTGCTGACACCCGCCTCCACAAGGGAGTCATCCTCCGAGCTGCTGTGGTCCTCAGCTAAGGTGGATGGTGCTGAGGACTCCTCAGTGTGGCTCCCCTCGCCCTCCGTGCCACTGGGTCCCTCCGACCACTCGTCGGCTGTTGACCCAGTCTGGCTCTGCCGCTCCTCCTGGTCCATGGAGCTGTCCCCTCCTGTGGCCGTGGATGTATCTGCAAACAATTAGGGAAACAGACAAACATCAGACATCTGCACTGACCGCACACACCACAGTGAGTACAGCACATTACAGAGTAAGACCTGGCATCCCCAGCTGAACATTGCCAAAAGTCCTCACACAGATTAGGAAAAGCCAATTGTCAGTCTGATGGTCAACCATGGAACAGATACCCCTCCTGCCCTTGCACCCATCTGTCTGGTGCCTGTCTGATGGTAATACCCCAGTGTGGACACATGCACCACCTACACAGTTGTTGGACATTGCTGAGAACACGGTGAAGTATGTGAACATGCCCACGTCACATCTCTTGCCACTGAGTCAGTGCAGGTGTCTGGATAAATGGACGGGCAGAGTCTAAATAGAAATGCATGAGATGCATACCAGCACCAGACACCATGAAGCACCCATGTCCGGATAGTCAATGCCACAATGGGGTGCATGTTGCACATGTCACTCCCCTGCAGGATCACTCTTAGGAAGTTGAAAGCCATGACACAGGCATGCCTGCAAAGTCATACATCACTGTCTCCAGTCACATGGCCATGGCAGCCAGCCAACAACAGTCTGCACTGTGTCACAATCCTAGGACATGGGGAAGGCAAGTAATGTAACTGACAAGTGCACATGTCCACCCCCACTAACCACATCATCTGAACCCGTATTTGTCCACTGCACACCAATTGGACAAATGGGATACATGAAACACAACTCTCTGAACCAGAGCACCTCAGTGTGCTGTGAATGATGAACATCTGCCTGAAAGTCACAGTCGCATACACCTGTCTGCACAGTCAAGTGATCAAACACCTATAAGTCACAGAAGTCTTGTCTCACATGGTCCAATAGCAGATGGCATGCTGACCCCTAACTGATAAACATCACAGGAGTCCCGACAACGTAGTCACAGCACAACGACACAGAGGCAGACACCTGAGGGAACATTTCACTGAGCACAACATGTCAGCTGATACACGGGAGTGGGAGTACAGAGTGTATTGTATGCCCTGTAGTAGGCATGACTGTCTGGCTCCACCTGCAAGAGGGATGAGCCCTGGTCAGTAGGCAGGTGGCTAAGCATGTGTGACACACTTGACATACATACTCCTGAGGCCCAAACATTGTACCCACCCGCAGCATGGGGGTGTGCCAAATACCCCAGGGACATGTGGTGATTCTGATCTGCAAGTGGACCACATATCAAAGTTACACCCAGACTACATTGCACGACTCAGGCATTGTGTGAGCAATTGACCCACCCATGAAGGCCAACACAATGTCACGGAAACAAAAGCTGTCACCCACCTTGACCAAAGAAAAATGCAAGGACCCTGTACCCGAGTGACACAATTATCCTGAGCGTAAGGAGCACACCTGCGTATCAGATGAGGAGTGGGCATGTCATAATAGAGGGACATGGGTACTGGAAAACAAGACTGATGTACTGGGGAAGTTTAACCAGGCCAGAGGAGGGCACATAGCATGTTAGACAGAGTTCACAGTGCAGTCTTTGACTCACCCCCTCCTTGCTGCTGTCTGACCTTCAGCTGCCCATCCAGGTCCGGGAAGACCACCGCCAGGATCCAGAGCATGTGGGGGGTCAGGGTCCGGTGTCCGCCCCTCCTGCGAGGAGGCGACAGCTTCAGCTGGACCCTTGCGATCCTCCGGGTCCAGCCACGAAGGTCCTGCCACCTCTCCTGGCAGTTGCGGATCCGGCGCTTGTAGACCCCCACGGATCTTACTGCCCGGACGATGGCCAGCCAGATCTCCTGTTTCTGGTGGGCATCAACCTGTGAGGATGACAAAGTGAAAAGGCCATTACTACACATGCAACATATCCGTGCATCACACAGTTGTAAATACATGTCTCAATCACAGGGGCATATGATGAACACAGGCAGTGCAACGAGGGCTATGGACAGTTTGCCAGCAGTTACTACATGGTATCATTGCATGGGAAGTAAACCTTGTTGGAATGCACTGTTACTGCACTATACCTGTTCAGTGCATGTGACTACACACTTTGGGGGTGCGAACTACTCAGTGAGCATGCTAGCCAGTGGTGTGCACACTGTAAATCCTTCTAGTCAGACAACATGCACAATTAGTAAGGCAGTGGACAGCACACTCACCTGCTCCCCTGGTGTCCCATACAGCTTGCTGTACTGTGGAAGGAGGTTGTCCACCAGGGCCTTGTTCTCCTCATGGGTGAAGGCTGGGGCTCTCTCCACAGTACGTGCCATTGCAGTAGCCAGAGGATGCAGGGACAGCAGCAGTGTAGTGGCAGATGTCATCCTGGAGCATGTAGTGCAGGCAAGTGAGCCCTCAGGGGAACAGCCAGTATTATATGTGTGCTGCAGAGGCAGATACTGTCCCATGTGTCCAAAGTGATAGGTCCAAGTCGCTTGCATCTTCTGAATCTGACCAATCCATGGAATTGCAGCACCAATACACGCCCACAGCATCCTTCAAAAATTCAACTTCATGACACCCATGAATTTGCAACATTGTTGTGGCTGGCCAACTGAATTCACTGCATCAGACTCGTTGAAGCTTCGAAAACGCGTCCGTTGCCATGCCAGGCCCCAGCCAATGCGTGCGCACCGATCGGTCCATTGCTGTACAACGCGTACCCGGGATACAACGCGTACCCACTCACATCCAATGCAATGGGCCGTGCGGGCACACCGATCGGTCCATTGCTGTACAACGCTGCACCGGGATACAACGCGTACCCGCCCACATCCGATGCAATGGGCCGTGCGGGCACACCGATCGGTCCATTGCTGTACAACGCGTACCCGGGATACAATGCGTACCCGCTCACATCCCATGCAATGGGCCGTGCGGGCACACCGATCGGTCCATTGCTGTACAACGCGTACCCGGGATACAACGCGTATCCGCTCACATCCAATGCAATGGGCCGTGCGGGCACACCGATCGGTCCATTGCTGTACAACGCGTACCCGGGATACAACACGTACCCGCTCACATCCAATGCAATGGGCCGTGTGGGCACACCGATCGGTCCATTGCTCTACAATGCGTACCCGCTCACATCCAATGCAATGGTCCGTGCGGGCACACCGATTGGTCCATTGCTGTACAACGCGTACCCGGGATACAACGCGTACCCGCTCACATCCATTGCAATGGGCCGTGCGGGCACACCGATCGGTCCATTGCTCTGCAACGCGTCCCTGGACAGGTCACACGCATATGTCACCATGCTGGTCACTGGTGAACCTATGCCAGCCACATATACTTTCCAGGGACTCAGGGGCACACCTACAACACCACACCCAGTCCACACTGTATCTAAGGCATGTGTGGCAGCATAACCTTATCTGTGTATGTGGGTGAACATGTGGTTTTTGGGGTGGCACTTGGGGGCAGACACACCCAGGCTGTGCACGTGTTCATGGGGACAGGGTCCTTTGTGTGTTGTGCACCTGACCACTGTGGTGTGCAACTTTTCATTTTGGAGCATGTGTCATGGTCACATTTCCAGGTTGTGTATGACATGTCACATACCCCCAGGCTCACATGTGGGAAGGCATGTACGTCACAGGGTGGCCCATTGCCACAATAGTGATGTCCCTCCGCAGTCTGTGTGCATGTTGTGTTTCACATGTCTCTGACTCCATGTGCACAATGGGAGACAGTCTCCACATCCACGTGGTTTGTGCATGAACTTTGATGTTGTGTGTGTGTGTGTCACAGACGTGCATGTCTGTCCTGCAGAGGCTACAGGGGCCACTACCTGTGGGTGTCATGTTTGTTTTTCCTGACGTGTACATGATACGCCATGTCATGCCAGTGTCCATGTGGCAAGACAGGGTCCCTGGGAATCTACCTGTCAATGAGCTGTGATGCCTGTGGAGCATCTGTCCAGACATGTCACTGTGGTATGTGTGTGGAACGTGAGAGCAGTAAATGGGTACTGTGACACAGCCTAATGGTTTCCCATAGCACACCCTGGAACCTGTTGTCAACACTTGTTGAACAGAGATGTTAGATGATGTCCATGTAGGTGCCATATATGTCCAAACAGAACGACACACATATCAAGTACTTGTGTTTGTTAATGATGTATCATGTGAAATTGAGTATGGTGAACGGCACATAGGTGGGGTGACTGACAATCTTGCTTTCTTCACCTATGCACTGCAGGGCTCCTGCTGTCCATCGACCATTCCCAGACCTGGCAACGATGGTGGAACGTGACAGCATCCGACGGTACCGCTTCACCAGGCAGCTGATTGAGGATTTGGCAGTGCGGTTGGACCCACATTTGCAGCCTGGCCGTCCGTATCCTACAGCGCTGACCCCCAAGGTGAAGGTGATGGCAGCCCTACACTTCTTTGCCACCGGTATCTTTCAACACACTGTAGCTACTGCCGGTGGGATGTCACAGACTATGTTCAGCCGTGTGCTACGCAATGTTTTGGGGGCAATGTTGAGATACCTGAACCAGTACATCTATTTCCCAACACGTCAACGACTCACTGACGTCAAGAGTGACTTCTATGCCCTGGGGAGGATGCCACATGTAATTGGCTCCATTGATGGGACACATGTGGCTTTGATACCACCACAGGCACATGAGCAGGCATACCGGAACCGTAAACATTACCATTCGATCAATGCTCTGGTGGTATGTCTTGCAGATATGACCATCACACATGTGTGTGCCCGTTTCCCCGGTTCGGCACACGATGCCTACGTGATGAGGAGTAGTCGCATCCCGAGGATGATGTCACAGATGCCGAACCAGCGTGCCTGGCTTGTTGGTGTGTACTGACTTTGTACCATTGTGTGTGTTCTGCTATGCTGTTTTCCGCACACATTTTCAAATCGGCTAATGTGCAATTGTCTGTCTGTAGGTGACTCGGGATACCCCAACATGCCGTGGTTGCTGACACCCCTCAGGAACCCTGTGACACCAGCCCAGATGCGCTACAATGAGGCACATGGTCGGACGAGGAGGGTGATTGAGCGGACCTTTGGTCTCCTGAAGAGCCGCTTCCGCTGCCTGGACAAGACAGGAGGGGCCCTCCTATATGCCCCAGCAAAGGTATGCAAGATTGTCATCGTCTGCAGCATGCTACACAACCTGGCAGTGCGGAAGGAGTTGCCTCTCATCCTGGATGACGATGACCAACGTGCGCCACCTGTGGAAGATCCTGGCCTGGGTCACGATGCCAGTGAAGATGATGATGATGATGATGGTGATGTCCGCACACAGCTCATCACCAACTTCTTCAGCTGAATGTGAGTCTCCAGAGGGTTGTAATGTCAATGATTTGAGTTTGCATGATATGTGTGTGTGGTGCTCTGGTGCTGTTTGAGTGTGGCCATGTGCTACTTGACTGGATGCGTGCAGCGATGTGTCCTTGCAGGTGGTCTGTACTGCCCAACAGTGTTGACATGCTAACTTGGTTTTGTGTAGTTATTCTCGTGACATGTATTAGACATGAGTATTGCCGTTCTGTGCTGTTCTTCAGTGGTTTTGACTGTGTGTCATGTCTGTCCTTCACAGGGTGCTGCCGGAGTTGTTTGATCAACTTGGATCCACGAATCCATGATTCAACTTCCAAGGTGGAAGCAGTCGTTTCCCTACAGGTGATGTGCCACACACCCCTGGACTTTCTATCTTCTGCACTTTTTGACTTTGTGGCCACAGCCAGGTTGGATTAGCTAGCATTTGTAGTGGAAACAACATGTTGCAAATGTGTAATAAACCTGTGCTTCACTTTGGGATGTGCGTTGTCTGTGGTCACACATCTGACTGACATTTGCTTACTGCACCTGTAGTCTAGTTGACAGACTGTGAATAGGTGGCGTGTCTGTGCATTCCACTGTATTTAGTTGCAACATCAGTATAGGTGATGAGTCTGATGGCCCTAGTGTGTATGTGTTGTGTGGCCCTAGTGGTGTGTCTCCCTCATATGTGTCACGTCGCCATGACTGACATGACGGTGTTGGACTTGCTGTAGCAGTTAGCATGCACAGTGTCATTTTTCTGATCACCATCTCCATGACAGAGAGCACGTTGGAATCACAACAGAGGCAGATATGGTGTATTGGTGAGTTTATTTACATACAGGTGTGAGGATGGTGCACAGGATGGTGGGTGCTGTACATAGAAATTGGAATCCAAAGTTCCCATGTGATTCGGAAGTCTTGGTAGCTGAAATGTCCAGAGTAAAGTCCACAGTCATCTGATAAATTTGGCCAACTATAGCTCCCCATGTCATGTGGGAGAGTTGGGTTGGCTTCGACAGGGCGTGCAGTTTGCACACAGAGGAAAAGTTCCAGAACAGGTGTTGGCTTCCTGGGGATGTAGATGGCCATCGGCCTCTCAGTTTGGCCTCCTCGGACGGCCCCTCTTCTTGGGGGGGACCCTCAGGTGCAGGCTGCGGCGGTGCAGGGGACTCTCTGCCAGAGTCCTCCTCCCTCCCTGTGGCATTTGCAGTTGTTTCAGCAGCAGATGTTGTGGGCACACAGGGTGGTGAGGCCATGTTGGTGCTGATCTGGCGGAGGCATGTCAGTATGTCCCTATGCACCGCTGTCAGTTGTTCCAATGTGTCCCACTTGGACTCCATGCCAGACATGTGTGTCTCGACATGTGACATGTGTGTCTCGACACGGGACATGTGGGAGTCCAAGCGGGCATGATGGGCAGCCTGCTGCTGTTGTATGTCCTTGAGGATCCCCACTACCTGGCTGACCTCTCCGGTGCTAGTCTGGTACGCATCCGCGATGCGTGCCAGTTGTGGGTCATCATGCAGTCCAGACCCCTCTGCAAAGAGCGACCTATGTCTACCACCCCTCCCACCACCCCTGGCGACACGTGCAGGACCTGCGGTGGCACGCACAGGTGACCGTGGGCCCACTTGGGTGTTGTTCCTGGGCTCGTTGTCACCAGCTCCAGTTTGGGTCTGGGTCCCTGCGCTGTTGTCATCTGTGGTCCTTGGTCTGTCCGTGTTGGCAGGGGTGGCCTGTGTGTTGGCAGTTGTTGGAGGGGTGGGTGCAGGGGGTGCAGATGTTGGTCCTGCTGGTGCTGCATGATGACTCACACCGGAGGGTCCAGCTGGTACTTCGCCATCCGAGGAGTGCAGAGGCTGATCCACACCAGTGAGCTCAGTGTTCCCCGGAGCCTGGGACTGGGACTCCTCCTCGTCTGCTGCTGTGTCCCCATCATCACCTGTTTTGGGGAGAGACACAGATTGTATGTTATGTTTCTACTGGCATCAATTGTTCAAACACCTGACAGTTGTGACTGTACCTCTGGATGTGGGCCTGGACATTGCATTCTCCTAAATTGTGACAGTCAGAGAGTGATATTGGTGTAGCACATTGTCCTGCCAACCTGTGGCATGTCAATGTGAATGTGAGGTGTGTGCATGACCAGCATTGGTGGTATTTGCTTGCCATCCGGGCCTCCTTCTCCCCCAGCCCAGTTATCCCACCATGAAGCGTGCTTCCATTGCAGGGAGTGCAAGTTGTCTTTCAGGATGTCAGTCAGTGGTGTCCTGCTGTTGGTTGTTGCACAGTTCCCAGCAGGGCCTTGTGCTCCCCCAGCAGTACCCAGTGTCAGCCATCTTGTGAGTCCTTTTCCACTCCCTGTGATGTGAGCATGGTTCAGGGTGGTGTTGATGGGCCAATTGTGAGGCTGACCAATATCTGTGACTACCACTCCCATCATGCTATTGCCTCCACCCCCTTCCCAGCATGCCCATCCTTCCTTCCTTTTGATTCTGCTTCCCTGTGGGGTGGGGTGCCTGTGCTGACAGGATGGCTGGGAGTGTTGTCCTGGCAGTTGTTTGGCTACAAGTCCCAAGAGTGTCCCTGTGCTTCACACAGCATAACCCAGGGTGGTGGTTCTTTGTGGGATCTTCAGTTAGGATGTGAGGCATTGCATTCTCCCAGGTGGGTTATGTGGAGTTAGTGTTGAGGGGGGGTGCTTGTAACTATGGTCAGTGCTGTGAGTCCTCCTTCCCACCCAGCCAGATATCCCACCATGGAACGTGCTTCCATTGCAGGGAGTGCAAGTTGTCTTTCAGGATGTCAGTCAGTGGTGTCCTGCTGTTGGTTGTTGCACAGTTTCCAGCAGGGCCTTGTGCTCCCCCCAGCAGTACCTAGTGTCAGCCATCTTGTGAGTCCTTTTCCACTCCCTGTGATGTGAGCATGGTTCAGGATGGTGTTGATGGGCCAATTGTGAGGCTGACCAATATCTGTGACTACCACTCCCATCATGCTATTGCCTCCACCCCCCTTCCCAGCATGCCCATACTTCCTTCCTTTTGAGTGGACTTCACTGTGTGTGAGTGTGACAGCAATGGCAAGATGGCTGACAGTGTGGTCCTGTTGTTTGTTGGTGCCCAGTTCCCATCAGGGCCTTGTGCTCCCCCCAGCAGTACCCAGTGTCAGCCATCTTGTCAGTTGTTTTCCACTCCCTGTGATGTGAGCATGGTTCAGAGTGGGGTTGATGGGCCAATTGTGAGGCTGACCAATATCTGTGCCTACAACTCCCATCATGCTATTGCCTACACCCCCTTCCCAGCATGCCCATACTTCCTTCCTTTTGAGTGGACTTCACTGTGTGTGAGTGTGACAGCAATGGCAAGATGGCTGACAGTGTGGTCCTGTTGTTTGTTGGTGCCCAGTTCCCATCAGGGCCTTGTGCTCCCCACAGCAGTACCCAGTGTCAGCCATCTTGTCAGTTGTTTTCCACTCCCTGTGATGTGAGCATGGTTCAGAGTGGTGTTGATGGGCCAATTGTGGGTGTGACCAATATCTGTGACTACCACTCCCATCATGCTATTGGCTACACTGACTTCACCAGCATACACCGAATTCCTTCCTTTCAGTGAGCTTCCCTGTGAGGTGGTGTTCTAGTGGTGGGTAAATATCTGGGAGTGTTTGTTGGTTCTATTTGTGCCACTGCCTTGCTGTATTTGTTGTTAGGTTTGTACATGTCATGACACAGTTACATATCACTATGAGATGGCAGGTATTGTGTTTGTCTGACTAGCATTCACATCTTGGGATGAATATCTTTTGGTTGCTGTGTATTTGCTAAGGGTGCATGGTTTGCCTATCCCCTTGACTGTGATGTGTGTGTGTTGTCACACCATATTGTGTATATTAGTTGTGAACTCCCCAGGCTCTGGGATGTCTGCTAGTCCGTATACGCTCACTGGTGGTAGGATGGCCCGTACCTTCTCCTCCCAGGGCCTGAGGTATACTGGTTTTGCAGGAGGGCCACTGCCGGTGTGCTGGCTGAGGAGGTAGTCCTTTTTGAGTAGGTCCCGGACCCTCCTGCGCACATCATACCACCTGTTCTGGATGTCTTCCTTTGTGCGCAAACATGGTGATTGTGCGTTCACCCTGTCGACAATCCTCGCCCACATCTTGGTTTTCTGCGACATGGGGGTCTGTTGTACCAATGTACCAAACAACTGTGGCTCTACCCTGAGGATGGATGCACTCCCACGACTGTGAGGAGTGTCCCCAGGGCACAGTATTGGGCCCCCCTGCCTGGGGGTTAATCGGTTAAATACCACAGTTTTCTGTCCGTAGCTGATTGAATAATAATGACTAGTAGTTATTCCTTCATACTGTTCGAGGTTGTTAATGTGAACCCGAGATTTCACGTTCTGCTGCAAAAGTGAGCCGGCAGACATGCGCGTTATTTACAGACTCTCACGTGACAAGGGCCGTTTCAGTGAACTACTAGTGAAATAGACAACAGACTCTGCGGTCTGTTGTGGTGGCTTATCGTGAGATGAAATGCTATAGTGAAAGTTAAAATGCTATGACTAAAAGGGGTGAGGTTAAAGAAATTAAAGAAATTAATGAATAACCAAAACAAATAAGTTGAACTGCGGGTATCAAATATGTGATATAGGAGACCAAGTCAGAATATGGTATTCAGTTCTCATCACTGGTCAACAAATGGTGGTGATCATCATTGTAGTCATAAATAACATTGAAATTCCATTCTGTCATTTAATCCATGTGGTTTTAATGAATTAAGAAGTCGTATCCAGTAGTTTTCTCGCTGTAATAAGTGATTCCGGTTGTTTCTTCCTTCTTGTTGATCCACGACTTCAAGAGCGCAAAACTTTAACTGGCTAACGTTGTGATGTGCTTCCACGAAGTGGCTTGCTACTGTCGATTTTAATGATTTTGTTCTGATGTTACTTTTATGTTCATTGACTCTAATTTTGAGTTTACGTTCAGTTTGGCCAACATACACTTTACCACAAGGGCACTTCAACATGTAGATAAGATTGTTCGTGTCACACGTGGCGTTAACTTTTAATTTGATTTTATGGCCCTTCATGGGATGTGTTATTTGAGAGCTCTTGATCACGTTATGACAATTGTTGCAGTTCCAGCATGGAATTGTTCCCTTGTATGTAGTAGTCTGTACTTCTGTTCTGTTGGGTTTGATGATCTCCCCTGGGTTTTTTCCCCTTGTGTATGCGAATATCGGTTTTTCATCGAAAATATGGTTGAAGTCCGGTTCTAAGACCAAGATTGGCCAGTGTTTATTGATGATTCTTTTGTATGTGGTACTTTTTGTAGAGAATTTAGATATGACTGTCATGCGGTTGTGTAGGGGTTTTTCTTGTGGTGTCAGTAATTCTTCCCTGGTGATGGTTTGAGTCCTTTGTTTTGCTTGGCTTAGTACTTCGTTCGGATATTGTCTTGCTTTGAAACGTAGTAGTGTTTCCTCAATGCGTTCAGTACTATTGATGGGGTCGGATATGATTCTCTTAACTCTTAGTAGTTGAGAGAACGGTAAATGTTGTTTCAGTGCTGGTTGATGAAAGCTACCATAATGCAACAAGTTGTTTCTGTCAGTGCTTTTTCTGAACAAGTCCGTTACAAATCCTGTGTTCGTTTTAGTGATTCTTACGTCCAAGAATGTGATGGTTTGTTCTTGGATCTCGTATGTGAATTGTATTCTGTCATCGATGAGGTTTAGTTTATCCAGTTCCTTTAGTAGTTCCGTGCTTGTGCCATTCCAAAGGACAAAAATGTCGTCTATGAATCTGAGAAAAAGTTTGACTTGTGATTTCCACGCGGTGGACGTCAATATATTTTCTTCCTCGAAGCCATTCATAAAAATGTTGGCATACGCTGGAGCCACGCAATTGCCCATCGATGTTCCAGTCTTTTGCAGATACCATTCGTTTTGCCATTTAAAATAACTATGCATGAGTGTGAATTGCAATAACTCCATTAGAAACACCTTTAGGTCATCATCATATTCCGTGTTCAACAATGCTTGTTCTATGGCTTCTAGCCCTGGTTGATGGGGAATTGATGTGTATAGTGATTTGACGTCTATTGTGCACATGACGATGTTGTCACTTTCTGTGATTTCCGTTCGACTGATTTTATTGAGAAAGTCTGTGGAGTCTTTAATGAAAGTTTTCATTTTTTGCACTGATGGTTGTAGGTATCGATCTATGAATTTACCCAAAGGTTCGTGTATGCTCCCCTTCGTAGAGACGATTGGGCGTAGAGGTGGATTGGTCAAGTCTTTGTGAATTTTCGGAACCATGGACATGGTCGGGCTCTTAGGGTGAGTAGGTGTTAAGAATTTCCTGGTCTTTTCATTTATGGTTCCTTGTTCAAATGCTTTTTGTACAATGGTGTTAAGCACTCCTGAGAATTGTTCTGTTGGGTTTGTATGTAGTTTCATGTACGTGTTTTGATCCGCTAAATGGCTTTCTACTTGGTTGTTGTAGTACGAGGTGTTAAGAATTACTAGGGCTCCTCCCTTGTCTGCCTTCTGGCATATTATATTGGGATTTTGAGCGATAGCTTTTAGGATACCATGTTCCTTTTTAGTCATGTTGGTGTGCCTGGATGTTCTTTTGAAGTTCAATTTATGCAAGTCTTGTTGCACTATTGATTCAAACATGTCCAAGCTTTTGTGGCTGACGGGGGCCATAAATGTACTGGTGGTTTTTAAACCTTTTAATTGATCCTCAACATGACTTGTACTGTCGGGCATGATGTTTTCAAAAAAGTGTCTGAGTCTTAATTTCCTCATGAGTTTGTAAAGACTGATGTCCAATTCTAAGGCGTTGGTGTGGCTAGTGGGTACATACGATGTCCCTTTTTGTAAGGTGTTTAATTCTATGACAGAGAGATGGTGATCGGATATATTGATCACTAAATTGTCTATTGGCCCCCTCTCTTCGTTTTGTCCTTCTTGGCTGTGACTGTTCTCGTTTGTGGGTGTTCCATCTGTTTCTCTTTTTCTCTTCCTGTTGCCCCTCCTGGGTCGTCTCGATCGGTGGGGCCTAGTTCTAAAAAAGTGCTCCCTGCAGTTATATTCGGTTGAGTAGTAATTTCTCCAGATGTTGATGGTTCTTGTGTATGATGTTCTCGTGTAGGTCTTGGCCGGTTAGACATGTCACTATCTGTGGATGAGGTATCGGTGTTCTGGGTTTGCGGTTTGGTTTGCCTACGTCTCGCGTAGATTTCCGCCCACGAGTAGACTTCCCCTAGTTTGTAGTCTATAGTATCCCGACGAAACTTCCGTATTTTGCGTTCATTTACCTCTTGAGTGTGTTTAGACAACTGATCATTGATATCTTGTAACACTTTTGTCCAATCCTCGGTCGTCATGCCTTCACTTAATTCCGTTCTGATATTTACTATTTCTTTCGATAGTTCTTCTATGATATTTGATAGTTCCTCTATGATCAGTAGGATCAGGTCTAACGAACATTTATTTAATATTGCGAACCATCTATCCTTGAATTTTTGTGAATTCTTACACAGTGATGGCTTCAAAGATATTCTTAATCCTCGAGGTATGCGTTGTACCTTATGATATCTTACCATGGTATTCCCATGAAGTCTCTGATTGATCTCCTTTTTGGATAAATACAAGATTTGGCGGATATTTTGTTCATTAGTGCGTTTTGAAGAGGATTCTGTGGTTTCTTCATGTATTAGTGAATATATTCTTGATATGTCTTCATTGGCGTATGCAAAGGTTTCCGCCCTTTGTTCCGTTAAATTAGAAATGTCTTGATATGACATGATTGATATTGGGCGTGCTCCGTACTGTGTACAGATAAGTAACACGTGAAGAAAAGTGTAGTGCGTGCACTGCCTCAAGATGAGCTCCTGATATAATTTTGGTTGTAACGTGCCTCCTGGGTGTCACTCTCTGTACAAGAGTGATGGATTGCTGAGCATGGATGCACTCCCACGACTGTGAGGAGTGTCCCCAGGGCACAGTATTGGGCCCCCCTGCCTGGGTGTTAATCGGTTAAATACCACAGTTTTTTTTCCGTAGCTGGTTGAATAATAATGACTAGTAGTTATTCCTTCATACTGTTCGAGGTTGTTAATGTGAACCCGAGATTTCACGTTCTGCTGCAAAAGTGAGCCGGCAGACATGCGCGTTATTTACGGACTCTCACGTGACAAGGGCCGTTTCAGTGAACTACTAGTGAAATAGACAACAGACTCTGCGGTCTGTTGTGGTGGCTTATCGTGAGATGAAATGCTATAGTGAAAGTTAAAATGCTATGACTAAAAGGGGTGAGGTTAAAGAAATTAAAGAAATTAATGAATAACCAAAACAAACAAGTTGAACTGCGGGTATCAAATATGTGATATAGGAGACCAAGTCAGAATATGGTATTCAGTTCTCATCACTGGTCAACAAATGGTGGTGATCATCATTGTAGTCATAAATAACATTGAAATTCCATTCTGTCATTTAATCCATGTGGTTTTAATGAATTAAGAAGTCGTATCCAGTAGTTTTCTCGCTGTAATAAGTGATTCCGGTTGTTTCTTCCTTCTTGTTGATCCACGACTTCAAGAGCGCAAAACTTTAACTGGCTAACGTTGTGATGTGCTTCCACGAATGGCACAAGCACGGAACTACTAAAGGAACTGGATAAACTAAACCTCATCGATGACAGAATACAATTCACATACGAGATCCAAGAACAAACCATCACATTCTTGGACGTAAGAATCACTAAAACGAACACAGGATTTGTAACGGACTTGTTCAGAAAAAGCACCGACAGAAACAACTTGTTGCATTATGGTAGCTTTCATCAACCAGCACTGAAACAACATTTACCGTTCTCTCAACTACTAAGAGTTAAGAGAATCGTATCCGACCCCATCAATAGTACTGAACGCATTGAGGAAACACTACTACGTTTCAAAGCAAGACAATATCCGAACGAAGTACTAAGCCAAGCAAAACAAAGGACTCAAACCATCACCAGGGAAGAATTACTGACACCACAAGAAAAACCCCTACACAACCGCATGACAGTCATATCTAAATTCTCTACAAAAAGTACCACATACAAAAGAATCATCAATAAACACTGGCCAATCTTGTTCTTAGAACCGGACTTCAACCATATTTTCGATGAAAAACCGATATTCGCATACACAAGGGAAAAACCCAGGGAGATCATCAAACCCAACAGAACAGAAGTACAGACTACTACATACAAGGGAACAATTCCATGCTGGAATTGCAACAATTGTCATAACGTGATCAAGAGCTCTCAAATAACACATCCCATGAAGGGCCATAAAATCAAATTAAAAGTTAACGCCACGTGTGACACGAACAATCTTATCTACATGTTGAAGTGCCCTTGTGGCAAAGTGTATGTTGGCCAAACTGAACGTAAACTCAAAATTAGAGTCAATGAACATAAAAGTAACATCAGAACAAAATCATTAAAATCGACAGTAGCAAGCCACTTCGTGGAAGCACATCACAACGTTAGCCAGTTAAAGTTTTGCGCTCTTGAAGTCGTGAATCAACAAGAAGGAAGAAACAACCGGAATCACTTATTACAGCGAGAAAACTACTGGATACGACTTCTTAATTCATTAAAACCACATGGATTAAATGACAGAATGGAATTTCAATGTTATTTATGACTACAATGATGATCACCACCATTTGTTGACCAGTGATGAGAACTGAATACCATATTCTGACTTGGTCTCCTATATCACATATTTGATACCCGCAGTTCAACTTATTTGCTTTGGTTATTCATTAATTTCTTTAATTTCTTTAACCTCACCCCTTTTAGTCATAGCATTTTAACTTTCACTATAGCATTTCATCTCACGATAAGCCACCACAACAGACCGCAGAGTCTGTTGTCTATTTCACTAGTAGTTCACTGAAACGGCCCTTGTCACGTGAGAGTCCGTAAATAACGCGCATGTTTGCCGGATCACTTTTGCAGCAGAACGTGAAATCTCGGGTTCACCTTAACAACCTCGAACAGTATGAAGGAATAACTACTAGTCATTATTATTCAACCAGCTACGGAAAAAAAACTGTGGTATTTAACCGATTAACCCCCAGGCAGGGGGGCCCAATACTGTGCCCTGGGGACACTCCTCACAGTCGTGGGAGTTCATCCATGCTCAGCAATCCATCACTCTTGTACAGAGAGTGACACCCAGGAGGCACGTTACAACCAAAATTATATCAGGAGCTCATCTTGAGGCAGTGCACGCACTACACTTTTCTACCCTGAGGATCTCATCTACCATGACTTCCAATTCACTGTCTAGGAACTTATGATTCTTCTTTGGGGGCATGGTGATGGGTGGTGGTGGTGATTGATGTGTGTGTGTGTGTGCAAGTGGGGGGGTGTGAGTGTAGGTTTAGCTGGGTGTGTGTGAGGGTGCTATTTGTAGGTGTGGTAATGGTGTGTGGCTTGTGTGATGTATGAGCTGTGAGTGTGTCTGAGGTTGCTGTGTGATGGTGTTCTGTGCTGGCAGGTCAGTGGAATTTGCAAAGGATCATGGTAGGGATTTGTGGCCTTTATGTAGGTGGAGTTGGAGGTGTGTCCTTGTTCCATTTTTTTTCCTCCCTGTATTTATTGGCTTTGTGGTTGCTTGTTTGGCCCTTTTTTAAAAAAAAATTCCTTGGTGTTTTTGGTGCATGTAGGAGTCGTTCTTGTGTCCGAGTAGGACGCTGCAGTTGTCTGGTGCGATCTTGTCCGACTCGTTCCCGCTGTGTGTCAGCTAGGTTTCATATGCGGCGTACGAGTCGGTCGCGGAGTATTGGGTTGCTTCGGCTGGGTTTTGTATGCGTGTCGGTCGTACAGCTTGTGCTCCGGGCGAGTCGGTCGTGTTTTGCACGCACAGCATCGTACTACGCGGGTCGGAGTTCGCGGGTACGTTACGTTCGGGTTCAATCCGGGTGCGTGTCGGTCGGTTCGTTTCGCGTGATTTCCCGGCCGGATGGCTTGTTTACGTCCGGCTCGGTCGGTCGTTTTGTATTCCGTCCGAGTCGTTCGGATTTCACATGCATTTCATCGTACTACCCGGGTCGTACGGCGCCGGTCCGAGTCGGTCGGACTAAATTCCCGTACCGAGTCGGTCGGTATTTTTTCCGGCCCGAATCGGAATCGGCCCCTTAGTCTGCCTTCAGGCTACTGCCTGTGTATCCGGAGGATTATGATTACTAGGAATTCAGCTTGGTGGTTGGGTTTTCATGGACAAAGCCTTGCCTATGGGTTGCTTTGTCTTGTGTGCATTGTTTGAGAAGTTCAGCAGTTTTTTGCTGTTGGTTTTTGAGTTTCAGTGTGTATTTTACACAATCACTCATTACAAGGATGACTTCCTGTTGGTAGGTTCAGGAGATCCATTGAGTGTGCAGGGATGTTGGATATTTTCCAGGAGGTAATGCAGGACATTGGAATTCCTCTGGCACCGGAGAAAACAGTGGGCCCGGAGAAGGTGCTGACGTACTTGGGAATAGAGATTGACTGTGAAACAGTGGATGTCAGGTTGCCAAAGGAGAAGCGAAAGGTTCTTTTGCAATTACTGAATGGAGTGTTACAGCAAAGAAAGACTAACGTGTATGAGATTCAGTTCTTTCTGGGTCACTTTATTTTCCCTTGTAGGGTAGTGAAGTTAGGGTGCGCATTTTGCAGGAGACTGAGGTTGGTCTTGGCGGGACATACTATGCCACACCATAGGGTTCATCTGAGTGCAGGAGTAAAAACAGGCTTGATGGGTGAAAAGTGTTTCTGGAAAGATTTAATGGAATACTCTCAGAAGGAGTTAGAGAGAAAGCAAAGTGGGCATTACAAACCTTTTCAGATGCTGCAGGAGGTTGTGCTTGGAATGGTTTTGGCAGGCAAAATGCTTTGTGGAAGAGTAGCCAGAGGGCTGGAAACATGAGAGAAGGAGTATCACATTCTTGGAGTTTTTTGGAAAATCATACACCACACTTATCCACAAAGAAAGTGAACAGAGCACACTGTTGAGATGTTCCAGTAACCATCCCAGGAATTTGCGTGACAATTTGCCCTACGGCCAGTTTCTTAGGCTTAGAAAGAACTGTTCCCACAGGGCAGATTATTTCAAAGAATCTGATGCACTCCTTGATAGATTGCAAGCACCTGAGTATCTCAAGGGTTTGCAAAGGAGATCACAATAGAGGGCCTGGTACTGTTCCCGTGGGGCCCTACTGGAACCCAAACAAAAAACTGACAATGCACCTGAGAGAATGATTTGTGTACCCACCTATTGCACTTGTAGCATCAAGAGCAAACAAATCATTAATAAACACTTGAACCTTGTCTCAGATGAGCTTAACACCAGTGAGCAAGTGATGTATGCCTTTAAAAAAGGTAAAAGAGTCAGAGACCATGTTGTTAAGTGCCTTCTTAGAGGGACCTGCCCAATCTAGCTCCTTACACAATGGAACCTACCTCTGATTATTGGACATTTTAAATATGGTAAATGTAAAGCCTGTGCCCTAACATTATAGACGAAGACATTCACATATAATGAACTCAACTACCCACTGATAGGTCACACCAACTGCAATAGTACAGATGTATTTACATAATCAAATGCCCATGTGACCGCTGATACGCTGGACAGACGCGGCAGAGGGTGAAGGCGTGTATTCTTCAACATTTAAGCAGAATACGCTGCAAGGTCCAGGGTACACCATTGGTTGAACACTTCGCCTCGTTTGACCATCCGGCTGACAACCTTAAATGGCCTGTAGTTGAAAAAGTGACAAGAAACTCAAAGGGTGGTAATTTTTCCAATAAATTAAACATGAGGGAGTGCAAATGGATTCATACAGTGTTAAGTGGTCTGAACGAATCTGAGGAAATGGCAAATCAAGTGGCTACACTGAACAATGGTTGATCATTGATTATTCATTTTTTAACATAATATAAATTTTTTCTGCTGGTTGATGAATATCATTTTAAGTTTGTCTGTCGTCTCTTATGATATTTATGTTGGTTTCCTATAATTACCCATATGCAATGCAATATCCTTATTGCCTTGTCCATTGTCTCTTACTATATATAATATTGTTTTAGGTACCCACCCAAATGTAATGTAATGAACTGTTCTGCAGCCATATGTAATCCTTTCATGTCAAGTTGTAACTCATCCTTCTAGGTCTTAGTTTAACTTTGCAGGTCATACTATGTGCCTACTCATTTCTGACCAGCGTTTTTTATAGACTATCAAGATCAACCCCAAGTTGTTTTATTCTTACTGGCCCGGTTGATGAGGTCTTTTAGTCACTTTGTTTCTTTGCCCTCCGTATTAATGAGATTGGTCGTTTAATCCCTGCTCGTATCTCCATCTCTCTTGAGTGTGAGCCACTCGCCTCCCCTCAACCACCCAATAAGTGTTATTCACAACTCTCTGCACCGATGTAGTAGTTATTATGAGTGCTGTTTTTAAAGCATAGACCGCTGTCCACGGTTCCGCCATCTTTGAAGGAGCCCCGCACAACCAGCATCGCCAGTGCGCACGCTCCAGCCACCGGGGTCATCTTCCTTATCTTCTCTACCTGGGACGGATCACTTTCAGTGCTGCCAATTCTAAGGATGAGTTGAGACGCTGAACAGCAGTAAGAACGGGACAGTTACCTTTTGTCTCATTTTCTTTTTCTTTTGTCTTGATGCATGCCTTGGCTGAGATAGTGTTACTTATTGCCTTGTTCCCCTTTATATTCTAGCCCAATATACATTAATGGTGAAGGGCTTGGTTTTCTGCCGCACCCGCATTAATGCACATGAGTTGGGTGAGTGCAGATCACTTTTAGTTTTGTCTAGACTCACTTCATTTTTGTCATTATCAGTTTGTAATTTGATTATTGACTCCACATATAGACCTTATGACTGAGTTTTCCAGTTTTTAAAGGTAAGCCGACAGCCGTCGTATATACAATTAGTATCAAAAAACAATGGCTCCTGTGAACTAATGGCAAAACAATCTTGATGCATCAACGCACAATGGCAATGTAATGGGTTAGTGTGATGTCAAAAAGAGAAGGAGTCGAACACACCTTAGATTAGTATTTCATACACAATTATTATTTATATAGTCTTTGAAACAAAATACATACATGGTAATTAAACAATCATCTAATTTTAGTGAGTGGCGTCCCAGTGAAGAAACGGAACCTAAACAAATAGAACCTAAACAAATATTGACATATTTGTGACATATATACAAGGTTTCCTATACTTCATAAAGACGACCATTAGAAGATATATATTGTATGAACCGCGCTTTATACAATGATAAGTGCTGGTGTATAATGGTTCGCTTTTGAAAACTGTCGACGGCGTTTCGACCCTGTGTGCAATGTAGGGTCTCTTCAGGACTTGAGATTGTAGGGACACCTGAAGGATAGTTTGCGCAGCCTCGTGTAGAAAGTGTGGCACCGTGAGTGTAGTGAAGAAAGTAATACTCACATGGGACCCAGCCGGGCGTCCATGTGAGGGTAGAAGTCGGCTGGCAAGATTCGATTTAACAGGAAAATTCCGCATATAAGGTTTAGGAAGGCACGATGAGTGTACAGTCCAGGCGCGTACTCCAATTGGGTGTCTCTGCGCGTTGGAGTAGCAGCCTTCTTAGATGTTTAGTGATTCTCGGTAGTTAAATTAGGCACGATGTGCGGCTCTGTGTCGCCAATAATAAGGGTTACTTCCATCCAATGGTGGGTCTCATTTAATCACCTATCTGTTTATGCCTGCATCTGGATAGCTTCGGAGCAGAACAGCGTATGTCTGTCTGCTTGGGTTCAATGACCCAATTATACAATTAGATCACACCCATTTGTGGGGTGTTAGGTTATGTGACTCCAGGTGAGTCTTGCATGACACAGCACACATATTAGAAAATCCCCCATGCAGGTTGCTCTATTCACTTGTCCTGATGAAGACCCTTGTGAAAGATTTTGAGTAACCACGTGTTCATGGTTGAAACATCGATGATCTATTTACTAGCCAGTAATGTACCGTCATCCTCTAAAGGGCTCTGAAAAACAAGAACTTTGGTTCACTCTTGCTTTAAGGATACAGACATTTACATTGAGCCCAGACAGGCTTTGTGCAGTCGCTTGTTGCACTGCAGTTCATATTTATTTTGTTTCTGTACAGTTTGTCACTTGTCACATTGCACAAGCACTTTAATTCGCTTTTGTCACTCAATGAAGCAACCGCTATCATAATCCAAATATTCTTTGCGTTATACGAATGCCTCAATACATGCAATATATTTTAAACCCGGTTCTGGTGTTGCATTTCTTTTCCTCCTTTTCTCCACAGGATTTGTTTTGCTTTGATTTATGTCTCACATGCTTTCCAATTACTTTTTAGCGAAAGAAATTGTTGTCCCGGCAGGACCATTTGTTGATTGTACTTATACTTGCAAGCATGGCAGGGGTTTGTACAGTCTGGAGCACAGAGGAGGACGCAGGACGAAATTTGCGCGTGGACCGCAGGAACGACGTCTGTCATTAATTTCATAATGTATTTGGTCGAAAAATGGTTGCCATCAGTTTCACTTACGGCAGTGGTTCCCAATCTATGCGCCGCGGCACCCTGGTGCGCCATCAAAACTAGCCTGGGGCGCCGCGAGCACTAATGGGAATTCAGTGCTTTGAAGGGTTATATTGAGGCACGTGCATGAATGAAATGAAATGGCGCAGCAACAGTTCTGAGACGGCAGCAACTCAAAACTCATTATAAGACCACAGGCAATGTGGCTGCCCGCCATCCCCAAAGGGTGCCCCCTAAAAGGGCGGCCCTTTAGTGGCATTGCGGCACAAGCCTACCCCTCGCTCTAGCAGCAGAGGGCTTCCGCCTGGAGCCCGCTGTCCAGGGGGTGTGGGCGTCACTTCCGGTACGCCCGGGGGGAGGGAGGGTATGTATACCCCTCTGACCCTCCCAGCGGCCTCTTTTCCGCCAGCCACGCCGTCTCGACTGATTGTCTCGCGTCGGTAGCCTGACCCTGGGCTGGGTTGGAGGTTTTGCTTCTCAATACCTGGCCGGGTCTTCATCTCGCGGAAGAGGTTAGTTGTCGTTACCTTGGCCACGGCCCGTAGGTTGACGAGCGACGCTTCCCGCTCCCCTCCTCTTGTATATTCTGGTGGAAGGGGGGGTGCGCTAGCAGAGACTAGGGTACTTCTGGGATGGTGATCTAGGCAGATGAGTGCTCTTGAGCAGTAATATTCTAAGAATTGTCCTATATTGCAGAAGTGGAGATGTAGCTCAGTGGTAGAGCATATGCTTTGCATGTATGAGGCGCCCCGTAATCTCCAGCAGTCTTTGTGTGTAGGCGTTTGCTGGACTGCTTTTCTACTTGGTAGCATGTTAAGCCGCAGGACCGCACCTCAGCACTGATTTTGCGGCTCGTTAGAACTATCGTGTTCATAATCCCGGGGTCGCGCGAGTACAGTATATGATGCAGTCCATTAAAAGGCATATTTTGCTCTCTTGATGTTATATGCGTCTCGATGCTCCGCGGCCGACGCACGTGTTATGAATGATCGATTCGCCACCAATGTGAGTCGCCACCAATGTTGTGGAGCTTGGTGCCTCAGGAATCTTTATCCCGGACGTGGTGTCTGAGGCAGGTGCTACCATGGGGTGTCGGTGAGCACATGCGGTGAGTCTGGAGCCCCCCTTTGGGGGGCGGTTTTCTTTGCCTCCTGGTCGCGCCGTTTGCCTCGACTTGCCTCCGGGCATGCTTTGGGTAAAGGGCCCCGATCTGCATGCGTGGTGGGGGCGAGTCGGCGCGGACACAGACACACACTGTCTGTGGGGGGTTGCGGACGGCGCACATCGGGTGTCATTGCTCCAACATTGAAAAGGGGAGGCATGGCGGAAATGCTGTTCGGTTGGTTCGATGCACAGGCGTGTGATCACTGGGGGGGCATTGTATGTTGACTGGACGGACGCACTGCAGCTGCACCCGTGCCTGCAGCCCCGTGTTGGATCTGAGCGGGGAGGCATGTTTTGTTTGGTTTGGGGCCCGAGAGTTCCTCCCATTGCTGGGGCGGCCACGGGGCACTGAAGGGCAGTTGCGTGGCGCAGAGAGCTTCGCTGTTCATTGAGCTTGGAGGCGGCACGGGGGAGGCTCGAGGCACAGGCTAATGTTGTTGCCTCGAGTTTGGGAATGATTACTGACATGGGCTTTCAAGTTTTAAAAGGACATTCATTGCTCATATCATGCTTGATCACTCTGAGATAGTTTTAGGGAGGCTGGTGATATAGATACGCCTGATGCCTCCTTCACTGAGCCAGCGGCCAAGCGTGGGCTGTCTCCCACTCCTACCCGATCACGTTTGTGCGGGGGTGGGTGACTGACTACCTGTGGGGCCTAACTCGGAGAACGGTTTCTGTTTCAAAGTGGCTTTAGCTCTTTCGTTCTAACACACCGAAATTCTAACTGGTGCCATTCGAGTGCCTTATTGCAACACCGCAGGTGCCTGGCCCGGGTGTTGTTGGGGTTTGGCTGCGAGTTTTCTCGTGTCCCCCTCCCCCCCCCTCATGACCGAGCGAAGGTTGCACGGTAGTTTTGCTGCCACGGAGGTGACGAATCGACTGTTGCGGAACCGAAGAGGATGCTTCGCTGCCCATAGACCTGCAAGACGTGCGTTTGTAGCGAAAGGATGTCGAATAAATGGAAGGATCCGTGCACTGTAGTGGGGAGTGCAAGGTTCGAGCCTTGTGGAATCGCGAAACATAAGTTCCAGGAAAGGTGGTGCGATACACTGAAAGGCTTGACTCATTTAGATAACATGAGTGGTAGTCTGCAGGATTGAACTGGGTGTTTACATATTGTCCAAGCAAGGTCGGGTGTGTTACGTACGTTGGTTAGGTCTCGGTCGAAATTGGGATAGCAGGAGTGGGGGAGTGAGGCGCCTACCAAGGAGGAGGTCGTGGGTTCGGATCCCGGCATGCAAACATACATTACAATAATTGGCCGTGCTACGCTGAACTTAATTTTGTAGACACCGCATCCCCTGCCGGCATGTGGTTGCGGTAGGGGGGAACGGGCAGTAGTGCTCAGGCATATTTGGCGTAATGGGCCCGAAGCAAGTGTCGCTCCGCAGGGGAGGACAGCGTTGTTGTCACCGCTGTCGGCGGCTAGGTTTCGCTGTCGTGGGGGGGCTTACCGCAGAGCACCCCCGAGTGGAGGAGTCATGTGGTAGTCTCCCGCGGCCTCCCCCATGTGAGGACGCGCGTGGTAGGTTTTGGGCGCTCAGGTCGCCATTTGGAAGGGGTTACCAAGATGACCACGTTGGGGGGGCCCATCGGCGAGCGGCCATGATGCAGCAGTCGGAGGTTTTCATGCCACCGTCTACCCCACCCCCCCCCCGGTTGGAGAACTGGCGTGAGGGTGAATCTCAGTAGTAGCAGGGCCTAAGCTTGTAGCATGTGACTGACGGTCACAAGTTCTTCTATTTCCTACAGCCCCCCCCCAATATGGGTGGGCTTAGTAAGTGATCGGCCCCACAGCTCCTGTGAGCAGCGGGCATAAGGGATCTTAACCTCAGAAAGAGCAAACAGCAACAAATAAAATAAAACAGATTGAGGTCCAATTCCTTGAGACCTAGACCCTCTTTATTAAACTGAACTTCAGTCCCGCTTGTAAATGCAACAATGGATGGTACGAACAGCTCCCGGTCGTACTAAGGCATGAGGAGTGTTGTGTACTTTGGTTTTGGGTCTCTTTGTTCATTGACCAACATTGACCACCCCTTCCAAGTTAAGAAATCTTGAGCGTGCTGAATGATAAGCGTAAGGTTACTTTTCGAGCGCTATTGCTTTTGGATGCAGACGCCTCGACGGTACTTTCACAGCACCTAAGTTTGAGCCCAGGGTTTCTAGCGCCTGGCAGGTCACCGGCGCTTATGATTGTCACCACATGGGGGCGCTGTTTGTGCGATTTGGGTGTGATTTGAAGATGTAGCACGACGGTTGTTGTTAATTCGGTGTACATTGGAAATAACTAGTGCCTACCCCAGAGCTATTCTTAGAGCTGTGGGGGCCCGAGGGCTCTGAATTGTCGCATTTAGAAGAGTGTCATGGTTGATAGTTGTGCGGGCACTGTGGTTTGAGTTACGCCATTGACGCATGTTTTTACAAGTCCAGAAAGGGGGCGCCCTCCATTAGCTGAGGGGTACTATCACTGGGAACTCCGGCTTTGGTGTATGCATGTACTGCATCCTCGGAGTGCTTCGGGTACAGGACGGCTGTTCCTCTTGACACTGTTGCCAGCGCTGCATGGGGACTTTGGCGCCTGCAGTTGCAGTTAGGGGCATTCACCCATTGGTGCGGGTATGGTGAAGGTGAGGCGGACATGGTTTCCCCGGTGGCCACCCCTCAAATGTGAGAAAACAGCAGAAGTTGGTGGCGCACAGGAGTGCCTGTGGAACCGACTCAGAGCGGGCGAGGACGTGGCCTGCTGGTGGGTCCAGGGTATGATCACCTTTGAGAGAAGTGGTGTTGCGCACACCAGTGCATGGCAGTGGGCTACATCGCTTGCGGGTTTAGCGCAGGCATTCGACTCATGAATTTGTCATTGGCAGGGGTCAGTGGTGAACAACCTTGGTGTGTGGGGCAGCAGATGGGGTGGTAACTAGTCGATTAGGAGATCGCTGCCCACATCTGCAAAGAGTGTTTGCACTGGAAGTGCGACTCTGTCCCTCGTAATTCGGTAAATCTGTCTGTGCGTAAGTCCTGGGACAATGTAAGGGGTGCTCATGTAAGGCGCTCCGATACCTTCAGCTCGAGTATGTGCTAGATAGAACTGTGAAGAGTCAACCAATAGCACTTTGCACTTTTGCGTAAAAAGTGACTGTTAAACAAGTAGACATGTGAAGATTTACTAGTGTCACTGAAATGTGGGAGCTAGTTGAGCACAGGTTCGGGATCGGTCTCTTTTCCTCGTTCGGTTATTTGTTACTTTCGGATACCTCCCGGCCGGTGGTTCAGGTTACGAACTGAGTGGCAGCAACCAGACGCAGAGGGAAGCCGGGTCCTTAGTAGGCCATGAGCCAGTGAGGGTGCTGTGACTTCTCGATCTACGCAAGGAGGCTTATGCACATCACCGTGCAAGGAAAACGGCTCTGTCATGGCATCTTTAATAATTATTGACTAATAATTATGCAGCACCAAGGGTGGGTTCCCGGGTGCAGTCAGATTGGTAACCCTTACAGGAGGGCAATAAGGGTAGTAGGTCTGAGCGAGTGAACCTTGGTCCGTGATGTGGGCCCGAACAATTGTGTGGCGGTACTAAGTACCTTTAAGCGGTCAGGTGGCACATTGGGATAGTTGTGCTGCATATGTAATGTAACTGGCGCTCATGTATAGCGTTTCAATACTTTGGCATTTACATACACGTTACATTTGTGTAATTAATATGTAATTAGTAATGCGCGTTCGATTAACGCTATGAATGGCGGATCGGATCTGCCTTCAGTTGGCGTCGCGGTGTCTGCCTTGGCGGCAACCGGATAGGGTGCCCTGGGTGGGGCAAAACAGTATATCGGTTTGGGGATTGTCCATGGTTCTTTGCGTGGCTAAGTAATGTTTCCAGTACACAAAGACACCCGTTGCTTAAGACCTCATGCTCCTATTGCTTCAACCTTGGTTTGGTCATACCATATTGGGGGCCAGTCACTTACACGTATAAACCGTCGGTTGGCCACCTTAGAAAGACTTTTCTCACACCTGAGATTATCTGGAGGCCCTATAGCTGAGAAATTCGGAGGAGCGCTGGACAGACCACTGCCTCCAGGGGGGTGGCTGCCCACTGTAGCAACAGGTGGCTAGGGCATGGGTGCATGTAGCACATTTGTTAATGGTGCAGGAGATTTATTGTTTTACTCTAGGAAACTGGGATCTCATGACCAGGTTCTGTCTTTTTGGCCGTCGGTTACCAGCCCAATGGTGGGAATGTTCAATTTACATTTACTCTGTGCTGTGTTATGCTAAGTACAGTTCCTACCAGCAACTACGGGGTCGTGCTAACTGAGCTGTAGGACGGTGGCCCGGTTGACCCAGTGAGTTATGTAATCCCTGTGATGTCAGGATGAGGTTTGGTAGCACAGGGTAATAGGGGCAGATGGTACTAAGTCGCTCTTGGGTGGACGACACGAAGGGTAATTAAAATAACCTGGTATGGAGTCTCTGCTGTAGTGTGCCACTGTGGGAGTGCGGTTGGCACATTAAATTTACACTGCCTCTGGGATAAGCCAAAGTCTCTGCCTAGCCACCTAAGGGGTGGGCAGGAGTCAGCATAGTGTGCACCCCCTTCTCCTGACTAGAGAGGTGGGTCCGGCCAGGCTTAGGCGCATACCCCAGCCAACCAGTAACTCCAGTTCAACATGAGTAGAGAATGCCTAGGAGTTGTTTGCAGTCCATTCGCAACCACCCCACAGGGCGAGTGTTTTAGGCCACAAGGTTGGGGATGGCTCTTGTGTGGGAGCCTGGTGAAGAGCTAAGGTCAGGCTAGGATGTCTCGTACTTTCACCGCACTGTTGAGTCCCAGTCACGAGCGGATTGTATCAGGGTGAGCTGGCTGTGGGTCAGGAAGCGCCAAGGCATCAGTAGCACTGAGCGGCTTACAGCCAGAGGCGGTATCCGATGCACGGGGCATTTGTTAGATTAGAGCCCTACTCAGAGGTACCGTCTTAAGTGCTTGGAGGTCTGTTGGCACCGCCTTTCAATGGAAGCCATTGTCTGGCGGGCTGCTCTGAGCAGAGCATTTGCAGGCGTAAGTAACAGTTTCCGCTACCAGTTCAAATTTGCATCTTTCACTAAGCTACTCAGATAACTGGGACAGGAAGTAAGGTGGGCTGGATAACCCTTGCTTCTACCTGCAATGGCACATCTTGTCAGGAGTGATTGTCAAAGGGATTGCACTTCAGCCAGGTATTGTTAGCACCCATCCACACCAAGCCGAGTGTTTAAGGTCACCCTGGGCGCATTTACACAGCCCAGTATTAGGCCCTTGTGGGTCAGTGCCATGAATTACTAAATTGAACGAAAGAGGAGGCTTGTCCACGGGTTATACCAGCAAAGTTTGGGGAGAGCTAGACTCCGCCCATGGTCGAGGGGTAGGTTTAAGTAGTTGGAGTGGCACTCTTAATTGACCAGGGGTTCAATGCGACACTAAGGCATCGCCGCGTTGCGGCCAGAGCACGGGCATTGTGTGATTCCCAGGGGGCAGCAAGTGTACGCAAGGCGCTTTCCAAACCTGGCACCAGAACACAAGGTAGTCAGGGCCAACTTGCCTGTTGGGTGACTTGTGTAGGCACCTGGGTAGTTGTCACTCCAAGAAGAGGTGAGTCGTCTCCAACAGTGGGCACAACACATATATGTGTATCTCTGGCCTTACAGCGGTGGGGAGCCTGCCTCATTTTGAGGTACGCACAGGCGAAAATTGTGTACTTAAGGTTCGCATGACCAATGTGGTTGTGATATCTCCTAGCCTACCCACTGAAGGTGTACTGCAGCTAAACAGGGAACTGGGAATGTTGGTTTCCGTTACTTTGGCAGGTTTTAAAGCAGCCAGGGTCGGCAATGGACAGTAGGTACTGTGCATCTGTGATCCGACGGCAGTTATGCAAGCGGGGTGCGCTGCGTAAGTTGTAATTGCACGAAAGGGTGAGGTGTCGCCAATAGTGGGCACAAGACAGGTATTGTTTCAAACCAGCTTTGATACCATTTAGGTGTTCACCAGGGTTTAGCAATCAAAGGGGTTTGTGCAACCGTCTGGTCAACAGGGGAAGTAAGTGCTCCCAGAACCTAGGGTAGGTGACAAGTTCCTGCAGTAAGCGATGCCCGCCCAGTTAGATATGGTAGCCTCGCTGGGTGGTGACGCTGCCAGCCAACATAGGGTGCTGCCGTCCAAAGAAATGGGGAAACAAGGTGTCAAGCACAAAAGGCTACTATGTAAAAGAACATCTGGCACGTCCAGTGATCAACAATGATTAAAATTTAGCGGAACAGGTCATTTTCCACCTATGGGGTTGTCCAAGGGTGGGCAGTGGGAACGCCCCTGTCCCCCTGGTAGGGAGTATTATAGGATGGGGGTTGGGTAGGACTTAGACAATCCTTAATGTTAGGCACCATATCGCGCAGTGCGCACTGTATTGAATCAGACAGATTCTCTTAGCTGGTATGCCTAGGGGTTTCACCACAGAGGGAGCTGAGCTGGCGGAATTCCCATAAGGAATAATTGATGCATGGCATGGGCAGGTGGGCCCCCCTTGCTCATTGTCACATGCTTCTAGTTATGAACATTCCTGTGCGTCATGATTTAGAAAGCAAAGGGACTGCAAGGGTTAAGCATAATCCTCCTCGCCCGAATAGCCAAAGCAGGCAGGCGGGAGTGGGAGCGGTTACCTAACAAGAGGGCTGCTGTCCCATAGATGGGGGACACAGGGGTTCAGGCACACACAGTGCTAGTAGGACGACAGCTAGGTGGGATCAGCAAATAGATGGGGCAATGTGAGCCTTGGTGTGGGAAATCGTCCCGCCCAGAGTTGGCACGGGGCTAGGTCATGTGAGGCAGAGGAACTTTCCCGCAGGAGGGTGAATAGTTCTTGGCACAGGTTCACAGGACAGAAGAGTCTTTGGTTTATTCAGACACTAGCTGACCCAGGCGAAAGTCAAGGGCTATTGTGATAGAGATGGGGTGCATCTATCACCAGTAGAGAGTGATCTCTTCCCTTAGATTTGCAGGGGGCCTGGAAATGAGCGGTCGCATGTTGAAATGCGCTGTTTGGTGAGTTCAGCAACTACATGGGTCAATGTGAAGCTCTGAGGGGCGGAGATGATCCCCGCAGAGGTGGCACAGAGCTAAGTCTGTCGAGGCCGTTGAACATCCCTGTGTGTGGCATCTGTTTATGGCGTAAGCTCGCAGACCAGAGGGGTCTGGGCTTCATCAGACACGAGCTGATTCAGGCTAATGTTAAAGGCTACTTTGCTAAAGATGGGGTCCATTGCCATCTAGGCGTACGCCTAAGGTGAAGTTGACAAACATGGGGTGCATCTGTCACAGGCGGGCAGTGACACGTTCCACTGGGCATGCAGGAGGCCCGAGAAAGCAGGTTGCTTTGAGGAGGACGGGGTCCACTTGCCCCCGGTGGGGATGGACTTGTTTCTCCTGGATGTACAGGAATGTTTGGAAAGGGCAGGTTGCAGGTAATAGGAGGGGCAGTGGTGGGGGGCCCTGGCTGCGACGGTGGCCGCCTCCAGGGCTGTGGCGGAGTTACAGGGCTGCCTGCCCATGGATCGCCCGTAAGATAACCCACCTTATTGCATACTCTTGTATGGAATAAACCTGCGACAAGTTTTTCCCATAAACAAAGTGTCTTGTGTGTTTATTTATGCACGTTCGCCTATGGGAAGGGGGGAATGTTGCCGGTATTGGGACTATGTGGCTGCCCGCCGCCCCAAAGGGGCCCCTAAAGGGCGGCCCTTTAGTGCCATTGCGGCACAAGCCTACCCCTCGCTCTAGCAGCAGAGGGCTTCCGCCTGGAGCCCGCTGTCCAGGGGTGTGGGCGTCACTTCCGGTACGCCCGGGGGGAGGAGGGTATGTATACCCCTCTGACCCTCCCAGCGGCCTCTTTTCCGCCAGCCACGCCGTCTCCCTCCCTTCCTCTTACCCTGCGGCTGGGCTGGTGGTTAATGTGTACTGAATGTTGTAATGTTTTCTTTTGCGTTGCAGGTGGAGTTACAGGGCGATCTGGAAGCAGTCTGGTACAGTAAGGGTACCTCTGCGGCAGACGGGTACAGTAAGGGTACCTCTGCGCGGCACAATAGGCGTGCCAGAGCCAAAGACCAGGATCCTCAGGGCAGGGTCCTGGAGAACCGTGACGGCGCCCCGTTAGTCCTTCGGGCGGTTGGGGGCCTGAGCAACCGGGGGTTTGCCCTGCTACGCTCTGCCCTGAAAGGGCGTGAGTTGGGTGGTAACAAGGTGCCACGTGATCCGGTGGTGGATCAACAAAGGTGTAGCGCTGATCGGGCATCCATCCCACAGTGCTGGCTCATCAGGCGGGCAGGGGCAGCATAGGTTGGATGGCTGCCTGCCCATGGATCGCCCGTAAGATAACCCACCTTATTGCATACTCTTGTATGGAATAAACCTGCGACAAGTTTTTCCCATAAACAAAGTGTCTTGTGTGTTTATTTATGCACGTTCGCCTATGGGAAGGGGGGGAATGTTGCCGGTATTGGGACTAGGACTGGGTGCCTGGAGCCTGCAAACATACTCTGAATTCCAGGACTAGGAAAATCGCTCAGTCGTCTGCTCATCCGACGAGGCCACACGCATGGAAGCTGCTCATACACAGAGACACCCTGCAGTGCAGCAGATACCACAGCAGTGGTGGCAAAGCACAGGCGCTCCCTCCTCTCACGGCGCCAGTTGAAAGGGAGACCCTCACCCTTGCCACATGCCCTTCAGGCATCAGTGTAAGTCAGAAACTAAATCAGCCTGTGAACATAGCCACATTCTCCACAGCTATAAAGTAGTTGCTTCTATGTCTCCGCTAGCGGGAAGAGCTGCTCAGTTTAAGCCTTTAGCCGGGGTAATTTTTATGTCAAAAGGCATGAGTCACTCGTCCAACGAGGTCATCCAAATCCCGGTAACAAATGTTTGTAGGGTAAAAGGGCAACATAGGACACTGAAGCTTTGCTTCAGTAACAGAAATAAGGAAGTGTGAGCTCTTTGAAGGGTGTACACGTGTGCTAGAGTTCTGGGGAAGCGAGAGTATAAATGCCTTTGAAGCAGGGCCAAGCCGAGAGTGGCCATATTTTACTCAAAGGCTACTAGCCTGTCTGGCACACAGTATGTACAAGAAGCCTTTTTTTTGCAGTTTTATTTTTTATTTTATATATAGCGAACTCGACCCGAAGGTATTGGAGTGCTTTACATGAGCACCAGTTATGCTAAACAAGGACACATTCATTTTTTGAAAGGCACGGGGATATTGAGTGATTTGCCCAGGTAAGGAATGGAATATTGCTGTGCCTCCGTCAAACGAAATGCATTAACTACACTTCCTGTCAACACGTAGTGATGGCTCAACTCCAGCCAATCAGAGCAGCCGGTCTTCAAATATGCCTGATAACTAATAGAGCGTTCAGCAGTCCCTTAACTGAGGAGACCACATTCCCCGGCTTACAAATAGAACATAATGAGGACTTATACTAGACCACTTACAGATGGGCCACACTCTGAGTCAAGGTATGTGTGCAGCCACCCTTTACCTTCCAACTACTACTTGCTACATGACCCGGCGCTCACCTACCCAGACACTCAATGCACGCTTCACCCAACACACAGAAAACGCTGGTGCTGGTCGGGTAATCGCTGCGGTTACTGGATGAATGCCCCGCACAATTCTCTATGTAGCCTGTGTGAGAGCACTTTGAAATACATGCCACGATTACGGACATTTTGTTCCCCGCAATGTGCCCATAACCTCCAGGCTTCGCAAGTTTTGATTTTTGAGCATCCAGGGATAAGTTATCTTCACCTTTGAAAGCGGCGCTGTTTACGCTCTGGGGCTCCACGAGCGAACTGTACTTGACATATTTCTCGCTGTCTAACACTGTTTGCCTGGAAGCAACGGTGTGCAATGATGCATGAGATGACGAGCACTGTACATGCCTCTTACCGGTATCTCCGCGTCTAGATAAATCACACTCTGGAGTTCCCAACTTGCCGTCCCACTATTCCTGTGGCATTTAATTGTCCCTCCAAACAGAGTCGTGGATAGCACCACAGCAGCTATCACAGGCTGTTTGAAGGACTTTTCAAATGTACAAATACAAATGTCAGACTCGCCGATTCCAACAGAAAAACACATGTAAATGATCAAACAAAATCTTTGTAATTCCCATACAGAGCACAAATCCATCTATCAATCTATCTAACCTACCCTCCCTTTCAGACACTACGACTAATAGGATGACATCTACGATTATAATACCTTCATCTGCTTCATCTCAATAATTTTCAGGGAGAAAAATGGAAGTCTCCCGAGGCCGGGCTTACAACCCCCACCCACCAAAGAAAAGTAACTTAATGGGGAGCCACGGCCAACGGCCAATGAGTCAAGGGAGCCGCTGGTCTAAAAAGTTTGGGAACCACTGACTTACGGGGAAATTGTCAGGTGTGACATTTCATAGTAAGCTATTTTGGGAGTAGGAGCCATCAGTGGGTGAAAAGAGGAAAGGGATTTTGAAGGGCGGGCCCAAAGCGAGAGATTCGTCCTGGAGATTACGGTGGATTTACTGGGGAAAGTGTTGCAGCTTCTGAACAGAGTCTGTGTGTCGGAAGGTGAGGTGCTTTTGTTTTCAGTGGTGTGGTTATTCTTTGGCAGTTTACACATTTCAGGGGAAGAGCCAGCCAGAGACATGATGTACAGGACAGTTCAAAATACAAAGCAGGAAAAAATGAATTAAAATCGAAATGGTCATAGATGTGGAAGAGTAGTGTCCATGTAGCTATAGCATGGCATTGCAAAAACACAACTCCTGTCCCTGATCGCCAATGTTAGAAATCGGGTCTCTAGTTGGCAGAGGTATGCACCCTGTCCAAGTAGGGACCACAATCCTAGTCAGGGTAAGTCACAACACAATCCCAAATTATCCTGTGCTCACCCCCTGGTAGCCTGGCACAGAGCTGGCAGGCTTAACCTAAAAGGCAATGTGTAAAGTATGTGTGCAATAACTCATACAACAACACAGTAAATACACTACAAAAATACTCCTCAACAGTTTAGAAAAATTGGGAAAATTGCCTGAGTAAAACAAGATCAAAACGATCAAAATCCATCAAGTAGAAATCGAGATGTGGAATGTTGAAGAAATAAATGTAATAAAGTGCTTAGAAGCAGGTAGCACTAAAAAGGTGTCAGTAGGGATCGGTACAAATTCAAAGTTTAGGCCAACTGCGATGGAGCACGGGCCGGCTAATGTTACCATGCTTTACGGAGAGAGCACATGCACTTTAGCACTGGTTAGCAGTGGTAAAGTGTGCAGAGTCCTAGAGCCAGCAAAAACTAAGGTCAGAAAGAGAGGAGGAGGATCTATCTGGCACCTCTGGTGTGAGTCATCATGCAGCACCAGCTGGACCAACATCTGCACCCAAAAAGTTTGCAGAGGCCCTTCAGAGACGGCCATTTTCCAACAGTAAGCTTGTCACCAGAGTAAGGATGCTGGTTGTGATGGCTTTGTAAATAACGCAGCTGGTTTTAAAGATGGTGCGAGCCTGCAAGGGGATCCGGTGGAGTTCCAACAGGATGAGGGTGTGGTGATCATATTTCTTCCAGCACTGGATGAGATGGGCCTCCACACTACACCCCCCTGCCCCCCGGACACCCTATCATATGTTAATGTATTACTATTTCGGGAAACCTATGACAAAAGACAATCAACAAAAATTATGAAACAAAGTTCCACCATTCAAAATGATTCTAGCTCATATTTTAAACTCCTGGTGGTATTGTCTTGTAGCATGCAGGACATTGTTAATCATGTGTGTACCTCAGATATGACTGCAAAAGTTGGTAAATGGTTGGTTGAATGTCATGGCCCAGCCCTTTGTTACAAGTGGAAAGGACAAAGTCACAATCGTTCTGCATGTCTTCCGGCCAACCTGCAGCAGCAGCTTCTTGTGGACACACCTTATTCGTCATTAGGCTGAAGTTTGCAGGCTGGGCGGATTGCCTCTTCTGCGCTCCATTGTGGCACTTCTTCAACCCAACCACCGGACAGGGCTACTGAGCAGTGGTGGGCAGTGACCCTCAACACTGGAGGGGCGTGGAAGGGACCAAGAGCCAAACCCAGTGGGGGCCACTTTTTCAACAAAAACGAATGTTCCTCGCTGAATAAGATGCGTGGGTACTGTGAACTGGCAAATGAAAGAAGGCTTACAATTGCTGCCTTTTATGTCATCCTGTCCCTGTTACCCTTATAAATGCTAATCAGTCTATCGAGTGAGACGGCACATTCCAATAACTACTGAAACATGACTGTTTGAAAAAAGACAGCTTTAATGAGACAGCTGTATATCGTATCATGTAAAACCTTGGCAAATGCTATAGGTCCTATGCTTCCAAGCCTCATTAATACATCATTTTTACCTGACCGTCAACCTGCCCCTTCTCCTACTCTAAACACAACCCTCTTTGATTTCAACTTCTATACCCCTCAGCCAAACCTTTTTCTCTTCTAGAAGCAACAGCTACAGCCCCACTTAACCTGTTAAACCTATAAACAACTCTGGACCCTATAACTAAGTCTGGGCGGTGAACTCCGCTCCGCTTGCAGAGTTTGCGGAGATTTCCGCACTTCGCGTTATGTACGGAGTTCCGAAAAACTCCGCTCCGCGTAGCGGAGTTTTTTCCCTCGCTCGCGTTCGTCAATGTCAAGTTGGCGAGCGCGAGCGAGGAAAATCCACCTCCTGGCGAGATTTTTCCTCATTCGCGATCGTCAACATCAAGTTGGCGAGCGTGGAAAATCAACCTCCCAGCGAGATTTCTCAACGCAGGCGGTCAGATTTCTCATTGCATTGAGAAACTGTCCATTCGCATTGAGAATGCTGCCGCTCGAGTAAAAATCTACTCGAGCGGCAGAAAGGAACCTGCGTCCGCTGTGCATGGTGCCGTTCGCGATGATTGCACAGTGCATACCAGCACCTAGCACTGAAAATCACTGCGAACAGCATTTATCCAATGCACTCCGCCGCTCGTGGAGCTCCGTGTAGCGCGGCGGAGTTGTTTTTGCACTCCGCGAACTCCGCCCAGGCTTACCCATAACCTGCCTCACCCTGAGTTGATTCGCCAGTACAGCAGTGTAACCAACCGTGTTTCTATCCTTCTTAAACCTGCCAACCAAACAATTCTTAAGGATGTTTTTGCCCCCCCAATACCACATCTATCCCTCAACAACTGTATAAAGCGATCTCTCAACTGCAGCAAATATAATTCCATTATAATGTAGACAAGTGGACATTACTCCTAAAAAATTATTTATCTTTGCAACAATTCTTTAGATGCTCTTCTCTCTACAGAAAAGCCGCATTTCCCTGTTAATTTTCCTGCGAGCTCTGCCTATAGTTGCAGGCCTATTGGCTCCATGCCACTCCCTCTTGGGCATCAGATCCGTCCAAACTATGTTCGTGCCTAACCAAAACTGCCTCACCTCCTTTAAGTTCTTCTTTCAACAAAGCCAGACCTTTGAACTTCTGAATGCAGCACCAGCACATCTGGACATCCCTAACATTCCGCTATTTGTCCAATGTTGCTAATAATTTGTGCCATCACATTTCCCGTTTGCCAAACCATTTCAGTTGCACTTTAAGGCCACCATGGCCAAGCTGGCACCTAAAGGACCTCTGCGTCACCTGGCATGCTTCCCATTACACAGAGGAATGTCCACATAGCCAAACCGAGATTAAACCCTGCTGTGGTCCAACCACGCATCCCGAAGACAGCCAACGAAAGAAAACCAATGTTACATCACCCAGATCAGACAAACTTAGCTCCTTATACATTCTGATCTCCAACCCCGCAGCCTCTTAATTGCCCTTTCTCACATTGCCTCATATCATCTTCCGTAACCACCCTGTCCAATCCTAAAAGAATACGTCCCAAACTCATTGGTAGGTTGGCTGGTAACCCCAGCAGACCTACCTAAAGCCTTTCTCAAGGCCGCCAACACCTTGCAACCCATCAATTTTGTTCCATCCACATACCTGAAGACCAGTGCCCTTCCCACCTGCTCCCTGGTCCCCACACCCTCATGAAAATTGTGCCACTGAGCAAATCCTCATCACTAGATATCTCAATACCGCCCACTTACCCTGACCTCTCTTATCCATCTTACCTTTTCTGACTCGCACGTCAATGTCATGCACCTGTATTTTGTGCCAAAGCACTCCTTTCCCCCACTCTTCCCCTGAAATGTGTAAACTGCCAAAGAATAACCACACCACTGAAAACAAAAGCACCTCACCTTCCGACACACAGACTCTGTTCAGAAGCTGCAACACTTTCCCCAGTAAGTCCACCGTAATCTCCAGGATAAATCTCTCGCTTTGGGCCAGCCCTTCAAAATCCCTTTCCTCTTTTCACCCACTGATGGCTCCTACTCCCAAAATAGCTTACTATGAAATGTCACACCTGACAATTTCCCCGTAAGTCAGTGGTTCCCAAACTTTTTAGACCAGCGGCTCCCTTGACTCATTGGCCGTTGGCCGTGGCTCCCCATTAAGTTACTTTTCTTTGGTGGTTGGGGGTGGTAAGCCCGGCCTCGGGAGACTTCCATTTTTCTCCCTGAAAATTATTGAGATGAAGCAGATGAAGGTATTATAATCGTAGATGTCATCCTATTAGTCGTAGTGTCTGAAAGGGAGGGTAGGTTAGATAGATTGATAGATGGATTTGTGCTCTGTATGGGAATTACAAAGATTTTGTTTGATCATTTACATGTGTTTTTCTGTTGGAATCGGCGAGTCTGACATTTGTATTTGTACATTTGAAAAGTCCTTCAAACAGCCTGTGATAGCTGCTGTGGTGCTATCCACGACTCTGTTTGGAGGGACAATTAAATGCCACAGGAATAGTGGGACGGCAAGTTGGGAACTCCAGAGTGTGATTTATCTAGACGCGGAGATACCGGTAAGAGGCATGTACAGTGCTCGTCATCTCATGCATCATTGCACACCGTTGCTTCCAGGCAAACAGTGTTAGACAGCGAGAAATATGTCAAGTACAGTTCGCTCGTGGAGCCCCAGAGCGTAAACAGCGCCGCTTTCAAAGGTGAAGATAACTTATCCCTGGATGCTCAAAAATCAAAACTTGCGAAGCCTGGAGGTTATGGGCACATTGCGGGGAACAAAATGTCCGTAATCGTGGCATGTATTTCAAAGTGCTCTCACACAGGCTACATAGAGAATTGTGCGGGGCATGCATCCAGTAACCGCAGCGATTACCCGACCAGCACCAGCGTTGTCTGTGTGTTGGGTGAAGCGTGCATTGAGTGTCTGGGTAGGTGAGCGCCGGGTCATGTAGCAAGTAGTAGTTGGAAGGTAAAGGGTGGCTGCACACATACCTTGACTCAGCGTGTGGCCCATCTGTAAGTGGTCTAGTATAAGTCCTCATTATGTTCTATTTGTAAGCCGGGGAATGTGGTCTCCTCAGTTAAGGTACTGCTGAACGCTCTATTAGTTATCAGGCATATTTGAAGACCGGCTGCTCTGATTGGCTGGAGTTGAGCCATCACTACGTGTTGACAGGAAGTGTAGTTAATGCATTTCGTTTGACGGAGGCACAGCAATATTCCATTCCTTACCTGGGCAAATCACTCAATATCCCCGTGCCTATCAAAAAATGAATGTGTCCTTGTTTAGCATAACTGGTGCTCATGTAAAGCACTCCAATACCTTCGGGTCGAGTTCGCTATATATAAAATAAAAAATAAAACTGCAAAAAAAAGGCTTCTTGTACATACTGTGTGCCAGACAGGCTAGTAGCCTTTGAGTAAAATATGGCCACTCTCGGCTTGGCCCTGCTTCAAAGGCATTTATACTCTGCCTTCCCCAGAACTCTAGCATACGTGTACACCCTTCAAAGAGCTCACACTTCCTTATTTCTGTTACTGAAGCAAAGCTTCAGTGTCCTATGTTGCCCTTTTACCCTACAAACATTTGTTACCGGGATTTGGATGACCTCGTTGGACGAGTGACTCATGCCTTTTGACATAAAAATTACCCGGGCTAAAGGCTTAAACTGAGCAGCTCTTCCCGCTAGCGGAGACATAGAAGCAACTACTTTATAGCTGTGGAGAATGTGGCTATGTTCACAGGCTGATTTAGTTTCTGACTTACACTGATGCCTGAAGGGCATGTGGCAAGGGTGAGGGTCTCCCTTTCAACTGGCGCCGTGAGAGGAGGGAGCGCCTGTGCTTTGCCACCACTGCTGTGGTATCTGCTGCACTGCAGGGTGTCTCCGTGTATGAGCAGCTTCCATGCGTGTGGCCTCGTCGGATGAGCAGACGACTGAGTGATTTTCCTAGTCCTGGAATTCAGAGTATGTTTGCAGGCTCCAGGCACCCAGTCCTAGTCCCAATACCGGCAACATTCCCCCCCCTTCCCATAGGCGAACGTGCATAAATAAACACACAAGACACTTTGTTTATGGGAAAAACTTGTCACAGGTTTATTCCATACAAGAGTATGCAATAAGGTGGGTTATCTTACGGGCGATCCATGGGCAGGCAGCCATCCAACCTATGCTGCCCCTGCCCGCCTGATGAGGCAGCACTGTGGGATGGATGGATGCCCGATCAGCGCTACACCTTTGTTGATCCACCACCGGATCATGTGGCACCTTGTTACCACCCAACTCACGCCCCTTTCAGGGCAGAGCACGCAAAGAACCATGGACAATCCCCAAACCGATATACTGTTTTGCCCCACCCAGGGCACCCTATCCGGTTGCCGCCAAGGCAGACACCGCGACGCCAACTGAAGGCAGATCCGATCCGCCATTCATAGCGTTAATAGAACGCGCATTACTAATTACATATTAATTACACAAATGTAACGTGTATGTAAATGCCAAAGTATTGAAACGCTATACATGAGCGCCAGTTACATTACATATGCAGCACAACTATCCCAATGAGCCACCTAACCGCTTAAAGGTACTTAGTACCGCCACACAATTGTTCGGGCCCACATCACGGACCAAGGTTCACTCGCTCAGACCTACTACCCTTATTGCCCTCCTGTAAGGGTTACCAATCTGACTGCACCCGGGAACCCACCCTTGGTGCTGCATAATTATTAGTCAATAATTATTAAAGATGCCATGACAGAGCCGTTTTCCTTGCACGGTGATGTGCACAAGCCCCCCTTGCGTAGATCGAGAAGTCACAGCACCCTCACTGGCTCATGGCCTACTAAGGACCCGGCTTCCCTCTGCGTCTGGTTGCTGCCACTCAGTTCGTAACCTGAACCACCGGCCGGGAGGTATCCGAAAGTAACAAATAACCGAACGAGGAAAAGAGACCGATCCCGAACCTGTGCTCAACTAGCTCCCACATTTCAGTGACACTAGTAAATCTTCACGTCTACTTGTTTAACAGTCACTTTTTACGCAAAAGTGCAAAGTGCTATTGGTTGACTCTTCACAGTTCTATTTAGCACATACTCGAGCTGAAGGTATCGGAGCGCCTTACATGAGCACCCCTTACATTGTCCCAGGACTTACGCACAGACAGATTTACCGAATTACGAGGGACATAGTCGCACTTCCAGTGCAAACACTCTTTGCAGATGCGGGCAGCGATCTCCTAATCGACTAGTTACCACCCCATCTGCTGCCCCACACACCAAGGTTGTTCACCACTGGCCCCTGCCAATGACAAATTCATGAGTCGAATGCCTGCGCTAAACCCGCAAGCGATGTAGCCCACTGCCATGCACTGGTGTGCGCAACACCACTTCTCTCAAAGGTGATCATACCCTGGACCCACCAGCAGGCCACGTCCTCGCCCGCTCTGAGTCGGTTCCACAGGCACTCCTGTGCGCCACCAACTTCTGCTGTTTTCTCACATTTGAGGGGTGGCCACCGGGGAAACCATGTCCTCCTCACCTTCACCATACCCGCACCAATGGGTGAATGCCCCTAACTGCAACTGCGGGCGCCAAAGTCCCCATGCAGCGCTGGCAACAGTGTCAAGAGGAACAGCCGTCCTGTACCCGAAGCACTCCGAGGATGCAGTACATGCATACACCAAAGCCGGAGTTCCCAGTGCTAGTACCCCTCAGCTAATGCAGGGCACCCCCTTTCTGGACTTGTAAAAACATGCGTCAATGGCGTAACTCAAACCACAGTGCCCGCACAACTATCAACCATGACACTCTTCTAAATGCGACAATTCAGACCGCTCTGGCCCCCACAGCTCTAAGAATAGCTCTGGGGTAGGCACTAGTTATTTCCAATGTACACTGAATTAACAACAACCGTCGTGCTACATCTTCAAATCACACCCAAATCGCACAAACAGCGCCCCCATGTGGTGACAATCATAAGCGCCGGTGACCTGCCAGGCGCTAGAAACCCTGGGCTCAAACTTAGGTGCTGTGAAAGTACCGTCGAGGCATCTGCATCCAAAAGCAATAGCGCTCGAAAAGTAACCTTAAGCTTATCATTCAGCACGCTCAAGATTTCTTAACTTGGAAGGGGTGGTCAATGTTGGTCAATGAACAAAGAGACCCAAAACCAAAGTACACAACACTCCTCATGCCTTAGTACGACCGGGAGCTGTTCGTACCATCCATTGTTGCATTTACAAGCGGGACTGAAGTTCAGTTTAATAAAGAGGGTCTAGGTCTCAAGGAATTGGACCTCAATCTGTTTTATTTTATTTGTTGCTGTTTGCTCTTTCTGAGGTTAAGATCCCTTATGCCCGCTGCTCACAGGAGCTGTGGGGCCGATCACTTACTAAGCCCACCCATATTGGGGGGGGGGGGCGGTAGGAAATAGAAGAACTTGTGACCGTCAGTCACATGCTACAAGCTTAGGCCCTGCTACTACTGAGATTCACACTCATGCCAGTTCTCCAACCGGGGGGTGGTGGGGCAGACGGTGGCATGAAAACCTCCGACTGCTGCATCATGGCCGCTCGCCGATGGGCCCCCCCAACGTGGTCTCCTTGGTAACCCCTTCCAAATGGCGACCTGAGCGCCCAAAACCTACCACGCGCGTCCTCACACGGGGGAGGCCGCGGGAGACTACCACATGACTCCTCCACTCGGGGGTGCTCTGCGGTAAGCCCCCCCACGACAGCAAAACCTAGCCGCCGACAGCGGTGACAACAACGCTGTCCTCCCCTGCGGAGCGACACTTGCTTCGGGCCCATTACGCCAAATATGCCTGAGCACTACTGCCCGTTCCCCCCTACCGCAACCACATGCCGGCAGGGGATGCGGTGTCTACAAAATTAAGTTCAGCGTAGCACGGCCAATTATTGTAATGTATGTTTGCATGCCAGGATCCGAACCCACGACCTCCTCCTTGGTAGGCGCCTCACTCCCCCACTCCTGCTATCCCAATTTCGACCGAGACCTAACCAACGTACGTAACACACCCGACCTTGCTTGGACAATATGTAAACACCCAGTTCAATCCTGCAGACTACCACTCATGTTATCTAAATGAGTCAAGCCTTTCAGTGTATCGCACCACCTTTCCTGGAACTTATGTTTCGCATTCCACAAGGCTCGAACCTTGCACTCCCCCACTACAGTGCACGGATCCTTCCATTTATTCGACATCCTTTCGCTACAAACGCACGTCTTGCAGGTCTATGGGCAGCGAAGCATCCCCTTCGGTTCCGCAACAGTCGATTCGTCACCTCCGTGGCAGCAAAACTACCGTGCAACCTTCGCTCGGTCATGAGGGGGGGGAGGGGGACACGAGAAAACTCGCAGCCAAACCCCAACAACACCCGGGCCAGGCACCTGCGGTGTTGCAATAAGGCACTCGAATGGCACCAGTTAGAATTTCGGTGTGTTAGAACGAAGAGCTAAAGCCACTTTGAAACAGAAACCGCTCTCCGAGTTAGGCCCCACAGGTAGTCAGTCACCCACCCCGCACAAGCGTGATCGGGTAGGAGTGGGAGACAGCCCACGCTTGGCCGCTGGCACAGTGAAGGAGGCATCAGGCGTATCTATATCACCAGCCTCCCTAAAACTATCTCAGAGTGATCAAGCATGATATGAGCAATGAATGTCCTTTTAAAACTTGAAAGCCCATGTCAGTAATCATTCCCAAACTCGAGGCAACAACATTAGCCTGTGCCTCGAGCCTCCCCCGTGCCGCCTCCAAGCTCAATGAACAGCGCAGCTCTCTGCGCCACGCAACTGCCCTTCAGTGCCCCGTGGCCGCCCCAGCAATGGGAGGACCTCTCGGGCCCCAAACCAAACAAAACATGCCTCCCCGCTCAGATCCAACACGGGGCTGCAGGCACGGGTGCAGCTGCAGTGCGTCCGTCCAGTCAACATACAATGCCCCCCCAGTGATCACACGCCTGTGCATCGAACCAACCGAACAGCATTTCCGCAATGCCTCCCCTATTCAATGTTGGAGCAATGACACCCGATGTGCGCCGTCCGCAACCCCCCACAGACAGTGTGTGTCTGTGTCCGCGCCGACTCGCCCCCACCACGCATGCAGATCGGGGCCCTTTACCCAAAGCATGCCCGGAGGCAAGTCGAGGCAAACGGCGCGACCAGGAGGCAAAAAAACCGCCCCCCAAAGGGGGGGCTCCAGACTCACCGCATGTGCTCACCGACACCCCATGGTAGCACCTGCCTCAGACACCACGTCCGGGATAAAGATTCCTGAGGCACCAAGCTCCACAACATTGGTGGCGACTCACATTGGTGGCGACTCGATCATTCATGACACGTGCGTCGGCCGCGGAGCATCGAGACGCATATAACATCAAGAGAGCAAAATATGCCTTTTAATGGACTGCATCATATACTGTACTCGCGCGACCCCGGGATTATGAACACGATAGTTCTAACGAGCCGCAAAATCAGTGCTGAGGTGCGGTCCTGCGGCTTAACATGCTACCAAGTAGAAAAGCAGTCCAGCAAACGCCTACACACAAAGACTGCTGGAGATGCCGGGGATTGAACCCAGCGCCTCATACATGCAAAGCATACGCTCTACCACTGAGCTACATCTCCACTTCTGCAATATAGGACAATTCTTAGAATATTACTGCTCAAGAGCACTCATCTGCCGTTCTGGAAGTGGAACCCAAAAGCTTGAACTGGCTAAGCTGGAAAGTTACACAGTGGCTCAGTTGAATAGCTTCTGCAAGGAGATGGGGGAACCTGCCCCCAGGAGCCACCAAGAGGTGGAGTTCCAAAAGGTCTTGAGGGCCTGGGCAGTGTCCCTCTCCCAAGAGAATGATCCATTGGAGGAGCCTGAGACTGGATGTTCTGATGAGCTACCTGCAGTAGATGAGGGGGAACCACCTGTATTTCATCCTCCTGGGGGAGCAGGAAGCAGTGTTTCCTCCCAAGGCCAGTCCCCAGAGGAACTGAGGGAGGAGAGGGAATTCAAGCTGCAATGGCAAAGTTAAAGATAGAGGCTGAGGAGAGAAAGGCAGAGGCTGATGGGGCCTTAGCAGAGAAGAAAAGTTTGTTGGCTCATGAACTGAGTCTATAGGCACTGGAGATCAAGGTCAGGCAGTCGAGGTGATCGGGGCGCCCACCGCCTGCACCGGCGCTGGATGTGTGTGTGGAAGCCGGGATTCTGCGCAGCGAAACGGGACCGCATACATTATTGACAAAGAGGCCCCCACAGTGGAGGACATACCGCGTTGGAGAGCTGGAGAAAGACAAGGGCCCAGTCCAACTGCTGATGATAAGGGCACAATATTGAGAGAGCCCGGACCATGTATATAAGCTGATGACCACTCACCTGCTGATCCTGTGCTCCCCCATTCAGGTGTGAACCTTTGAGAACTGATCTTTGCAGCGCACAGGAACGGTGCTTGCCTGCTTTGAGTTTAAATAAATGCTAGCCGGGACATAGGTGTCATAGCACTGCGCCAAACACACGAGATCGGCGCGTGGCGCAAAAACGAGCCGGCCTGGTGCCTCTGCCTACGCAGTGGAGGAGTACGCCACACAGGCGCAACACCCATATAAGGGGGGCATTTTGGGGTGGCCCCGCCGCGCACAGGTCTGCGACTCCTTCTCCTTTTGGCGCTCGAGATGTAGTCCGAGCATAGCAGGAAACATGGGTAAGCCGGACAGGACCCAGCCCAAAATAACTTTTGAACAGGCCAAAAAACAGCCGGATCAGAGCCCTGACGACTTACCACAGACTCAGACGGCGTCAGGCGCCGCGGGGGGGACCACCAATGAAGATGTGCATGCCATGTTCACCACGATCCAAGCAGCATTAACAATAACAAGTACAGACGGCAAAATCGACTCTTTGACGTATCGGGTCGACAGGATGTCAGAACGCTTGGACAAGCACACGGAAAGGCTAGATATGGCCGAGCGCCGAATATCGGAAGCCGAAGATGCTCAGGTGCAGATGGACACGAAGCAAGCGAAGATGGATAAACATCTAGAGGCTCTAGCGGCGAAGGCAGAGGATTTGGAAGCCAGGTCCCGTAGAAACAACATTTGTATCACGGGCGTATCTGAAACTACGAATACGGGTCCTATGGAGAGCTACGTTGAACAACTGCTCATAACACTGCTAGGGCGGGAGACGTTCTCTGAAATACTTATCGTCGAGAGAGCGCACAGATCCCTAGCGCCAAAACCACCTATCGGCTCGAGACAAAGACCAATTATTGCACGGATCTTAAATTACAGGGATCGCGATGCAGCACTGCGGAAAGCTAGAGAGCTGGGGCAGCTAGCTTACGAAGGCATGGATATTTCATTATACCCTGATTTTACAGTGACTGTTCAAGAAGCTAGGAAGAAGTTTGGCTCAGCAAAACAAAAATTGAGAGAACTAAACATACAATACGCTATGTTATACCCCGCAAGGCTCAAGATTACAGATGATGGGAAATCCAAGATATACAATGAACCCAAGGACGTGATGAAATTTCTCCAACAGAGGGGGTAGCGAGGACCACGAAGGAAATCCCCAAGGGGAGATCGGGAGGAGCAATCCACTATCTCAGATGTGGAATAATAGCCAATTTTTGCAGGTGACAAGAGACATTCCCGCCAGAAGGAAACAGCGCGAACCGGACTAACAGCCAGGAACTGGTGGCCGGGAAGGACCACTGTATGACACAGACGTATCCTTTCCTCCTGATCAAACCGATACAAACCGAATTGCTTCACACATGTAGAAGTTGTATAAAGCATGTAATGTTTCATTTCCTAGTAGCCGGGTGGCGGCGTCTGGTGGCTTGACACTGGTTGACATTAAGAACGGTAATGCACTAAAATGGATGTGTCAGAAGTCTGCACTAGTGAATACAGCACTGCAACGATGTAAGGAATAATAGGAAAAAGATAGTTAGCTGTTAACTTCACATGGTGCATAATAATGGTGTTACATATCTCACCGGTGAAAATGTTCAGTTATGGTTTGCAATGTTAAGTTTCTTTGAAATTAGTGAACAGGGGTGTCAGCCCAGGTGGAGACACTCCACAGGAAATGGGCTGGAAGCTCTCGCCCTTTTGTGTGTACCACACAAGTGCACTTTTTGTGATTCTTTGTTAGTTGTGAGGGGGGAGGGTAAGGGGGCTTTCTTTGATAATTCGGGTGGGGTTTGACTCCGCAATGGGGATAGGGTGGAGTGGGAGGAGGGGGGATGGGGAAGGGAGAAAAGTCTGGTCAACACGGAGAACTTGCATGCATAGTTCATGTTTCACACTTGACAGTTGCAGTGGAAATGGCATTCTTATTACAGGGAAGGACGAGCATGGCTAACTCTGCCACAAATACCCGACGACTAACGTTCATAACATGGAATGTCAGTGGGCTTCATAACCCGCGGAAAATACGTCAGGTTCTCGCATATTTTGATAGACTGGGTGTGGACGTGGCGTGCATGCAAGAAACGCATCTTACGCCCACTACTGAGGCACGGGTGGGCGCCAGATGGGCAACATACCGTATGGCATCCTCATACTCTACATATGCTAGAGGTGTCCTACTGTTAATTAGGCAAGGCACCCCCTTCCAGTTAATTCGCACTGTAAAAGACGACCAGGGAAGGTACATTATAGTGCAGGGAAACTTTGGCAGTACAGTATTGACGATAATCACGTCCTACGGTCCTAACACAGATGATCCTGGTTTTTATGCCGATATATGGGCCAAACTTAGGGAACTCCCAAGCGTGCCAATAATATGGGGTGGCGATTTTAATACATGCCTGGACTCAGCCCTAGATAGGTCAACTGGTAATGAAAGGTATGGGAAACAGGCGGCCAAAATCCTGAAAGATGGCATGGTGACATGGGGGATGACTGACATTTGGAGGTTGCGAAACGGAGACAGTAAGGAGGGGACATGCACATCAACGACACACAACACATGGTCACGGATTGACTATTGGTTGCTCACACATGATGTATGCACATGGGCAACAGCGATCAATCACTTACCCAAGACGTTGTCAGATCACTCCCCGGTCTCTCTCACACTGGCGATCCCTACATATATACCCAGGCATTTCACATGGAGGTTACAGGGGAGTGCCCTTTTAGATCAGGTGTTCCATAGTGAGTTAAAAAACGCCATAGAGGACTATTTTGAGGTAAACTCAGGATCAGTGGAAAGTGCAGGGACATTGTGGGAGGCCTTTAAAGTTACAATAAGGGGCCACTGCATCAGTAAACACGCAGGAATCTTGAAGGATATTCAGCAGCAATTACAAATGGTAGAACGGGACATTAGCACACTTGCAGCTGAACATTTAACCGCTTAACCGCGGCGGCAATTCCTTAGCGGAGTGGGCGGGGCCGCGTCGGCCAACGGACGTGCGCAGCACTACAGAGGTAGTGCTCGCGACGGCCGTTGGCCGACAGAAGCACGCAACGGGTTAAGAACACACGACCCCACCTTGTTGGCAAAAATAAGGGAGAAGATGGATGACTATCAGAAACATGCGGCGGACGAGATAAAATACAAGTCACGGCGATACACAGCGCGGAACTATGGGGAGGGTGGTAGACCCGGTCGGGCTTTGTCAAGTAAAATTAGGCCGACATCCACCACATCCTACATAACACAGATCATGGACGAAGGGAACCAACCGTTCTACGACACTATGTCCATTCTGAACTGTTTCAAGAGCTATTATTCTCAGCTCTATGATACAAAAACCAATACCACCCCAACGGAGATTAATCACTATTTACAGGATATCGCTCTAGCCTGGTTATCTGACACCCACCGGGAGTTTCTAAGTCACCATATCACTAAAGACGAACTTACAGACGCGATAAATTCCTTGCCGAATAACAAAGCTCCTGGGCAGGACTTGTTGATACCCCACTTAGCGGAAATGTACGAAGAGGCCTATGAGGAAGGGAAACTTTGAGAGAAGCACTTCTAGTGGCGCTTCCCAAACCGGACAAAGATTTGACCAGATGCGATTCATATCGCCCACTATCGCTAATTAATATTGATGTTAAGATACTGGCAAAGGTTATTGCTACCAGGATACAGCTCCTGCAAGAAAAGTTAGTCTTACCTGATCAAGCTGGATTTGTGCCAACTAGATCAACTACCCAAAATATACGCACTATATTCGCATTGTATCACCATCTGGATCCGGAGTTGCCGGCAGCAGCGGCCCTGTTGGACGCTGCAAAAGCATTTGATTCCGTGGAGTGGACATATATGTTCACAGTTTTGCGCAGGATGGGCTTTCCGGAACCATTTCTGAAGTGGATAGCACTTCTATACAATGGCCCCACTGCTAGAATTAGAATAAATGGACAAATGTCTGACCCCATAAATATAAGCAGGGGGACGAGACAGGGCTGCCCGCTCTCACCAGTCTTGTTCACATTGGTTTTAGAACCACTAGCGTGTAAACTACGGCAATGTCACTCAGACACTGCTTTGCCGTTTGGTCTCCGCCCCCTTAATATTTCGCTTTATGCTGATGATATGGTACTATTTACTCGTCACCCTGATGTCCATATGAATAGCCTTATCAGAGAATATGTTCGCTTTGAGCTATACTCAGGTTTGCGTTTTAACTGGGATAAGTCAGTGGTTATACCCTTAACATCGCTAACTACCCAGCCGAACTTAGACTATCCCTTGAAATGGCAAACTGACCCGGTTAGATACCTGGGCATATGGATACACAGGGACCCGGAAGTGGTAATAAGGGAAAATAACGGCAGGGCGATGACCAGGCTTGAGGAGCAGATAGATAGATGGATTAAGATGCCACTATCATTGGCAGATAGGATTGCCCTGCAAAAGATGATAGTCCTGCCAAAGTTTTTATATTTATTTATCAATATTCCTATCTGGTTAACGCAGACCATGTTTTCTAAATTACGTTCGGCGCTGCAAAGACTGACATGGGCGGGTAAACAAGCCAGAATCAGTTGGAGCACACTAACGAAACCGTACTGTAGGGGGGGATTCGGGGCACCAGACTTACAATTATACTTTTATTGCGCACAGTCACAACATTCGCATTATTGGATAAAACCACTTGCGTACATACCACACGTGGCCGTGGAAACGGATAGTGTACAGCCCACCCCACTGATCGCCTTTGTATCAAACCCGAAGTCCTCCACAAACAGAGAAACGATACAGACGGTGCACTGCACTTCCAGGGCCTGGCATACGTTGGCGCGTAGAACAAACAAACTCCCCATTTACGCCCCATCGCTTCCCATTGCGGACCATCCGAAAATATCAGTCACACAGGAGAAAAAAATGTTACTGCTGCTGGGGGAAATGAAGGATGTTTTTCCGCACGGTAGATTCCTCCAAAGGGACGACCCGTCCTTAAGCATCCATAACACACCCATGAAGATGTTTGCCCATTTGAGGCTACAAGCGGCGATTATGGAGTTGTACACTTCCTTCCCAGAGGAACCACCGACATTGCAAACATTACAGACACTATTGATAGCCCCTACTCGTCAAAAATTAGTCACACGTCTGTATGGCGCGTCACAGTCAGAATACAGTGGGTTCACAAATAGATCGCTTACTAAGTGGGAAGCATTACTAGGTGAAGGTATTGACGAGCGGGATTGGGAATATAGTTGCACGCAGCTCCAGCTGCTGACATCAAACTGTAATTTACGAATAATACATTTTAAATTTTTACATCAGTTTTATTACACCCCGACTCAACTGCACAAATACGGCCTTCGGCCTAATGACAAGTGCTATAGGTGTGACGCATTACAAGCAGACTTTTTACACATGGCGTGGTCATGCCCGCAGATACACAGATACTGGCAGAGTATTATGGAAGCAATTACAGCAATGTTGCTGGAACTGGTGCCGAATACCCCCATTGTGTGTTTACTGGGAATATACAGACTCAAGCCTGCAAAACTAAGGAAATTTCTGGCGGTGGAACTACTGGTAGCAAAACGCAGGGTGGCGATGAGATGGGGAAGCAAGCGTCCCCCTAGATTTAAAGACTGGCTTGCGGACATGTCCTATTGCAGGGAGACCATGGAGACCTATGCGGAGGAACTGCCGCAGGCATCAAGACCCCGAGATTTTTGGGAACCCCTGAAACAATACCTTCTGTCCCCACAAGGGAAGGACTGATACCTGAGATAGGATAGCTAAGTGAAATTTGAGACACTGTGTTGACAAATCCTGTTCAATGATAGGAGAAGAGAAGCGCGATTCAATATGTGCTTTGATTTGTGTTTCATGCTGCCTGTGGTGGGGGAGCTCTGTAGATCCCAGGAGATGCCGGGGTTGCGAGATGTGAAGGCTGTTCGGCCTACCTACCTGTACATGGGACAAAACAGATACCACTGGTGACTGTGATTGTATACTTATGTTATGACTGTATATTGCAAGCAACTGGTTCAAACTGTAAGTGTGATTTTGCAGATGTTGACTAGACACAATAAACAAATTAAAAAATAAATAAAAAATCACTCGAGACCAAATAAGGTTACCGATCACCTGACTGAGGTGGACATTCATTCCCTATTACATTCATACAACTCAGATCTTACTGAACCGGTCCCCTCCACATTCAATATCCAAACTATTGGCTCAAATCTGTTTAGGGAACCCAGTGTCAAACTCCGATCTATGAGCAAAAAAAACTTACAAACCATCCAAACAACACACCTTAAAACTGTAAAGACCAAATCTCGCATCAAATAGATGCTTATCAATTGCAGATCAGCGGTAAGGCATGCAGCTGACATTGCACACCTCATACTCTCATATGACTTAGACATCTTGATCTTAACTGAAACATAGCTCACGGACACCTCTACACCAATCCTGTACATTCTAGTCCTCCCTGACTATGACATCATTAGAATGGATAGACTAGTCAAAACAGGGGGTAGCATTGCCTGCATCCATAGAACTACCCTCTCCGTGAAACAGATACACTCTGCGCCAATGTCTTTTTAGGAACACCTGGATATTGAAATCTTAAACAATGACAAAACAATTTGTACACTCCACATTCCACATGATATATCGCCCCCCTGGAGACAATCCTCTGTTCATTGAACAAATAATGGAGACCATATCAGTCAGCGCGGACCAACCCCATAACCATATCTTCCTTGGTGATTTCAGCTTACATTGGAACAATGAAAATGATCCATTAGTACATACCTCCAAGAACTTCATAACTAACCTGAACCTCACCCAGTCTTGCAACAAACCTACACATCACAAAGGCGCCATACTAGATTTCATCATTGCCAAGGATAATATCATACAATTAGATGACATATTACCATGCGATTTGTCAGATCACCTCTTAATCTCCTTCAGCATCTTGGAAAAGATATTGATCAGACATGGTCAACCTCGAAAAAATAAACAATGGGCACGTGAGTTGAGAAACATCAACGTAAATGATCTTACCATCATGAGCAGTAATCTTCTACCGCCACCCCATAACATGACAAATCTCGAGTAACTCACCGATCACTACACCCACTCCAGGACTGATATCTTTGATGCACTGGCTCCCCAGCAACTCAAAAGAATCCCTAGCAAGCATTCTGAACCCTGGTTCAACGGCTCCCTCAATGTGGAACGACGTAAACTCAGACTTGATGAAAGAACGTGGAGAAATTCTCCCTCCCTAGACAACCTCAAACAACTAAGAAAGACAAGGAAAGCTTATAACAAACATATACGCACCGCCAAATCTGATCACTTTAGATCACAGCTGGACAAGGCCAAAAATGAACCAAAAAAACTCTTCGAAATCATCAATCAACAAATGAACCAGTCTAGCCAACTCGGAACACTCAAGGACTCAATCCCAAGCAGCGAGGAATTTTCAACCCATTTCATTGAAAAAACAAGAACGATTGAATTAGATCTGCAACTCTCCCTACAAGACTTACAAAATCAGGCTCTCTCCACTGACACCTCAGGTACACCTGGGTTGAGCTCTCCTCTGGTGGAATCGGTTGCCTACACTCAAAAAAATGATGCTTATTGGAATACCTTCAGACTACCGGACAATGTAGAGCTGCTTAACATCATGACTACATAAAAACCGTCAAATCACTTCTTTGATCCTATGCCCTCCAAACTCTTTAATGAATTTATCTTGTCCATTTTCCCTCTATGGTCGAAGATTGTACATGAATCTCTCACACAAGGAGTGATTCCTGATTGCCTCAAGATCGGGCAAGTCACCCCCATCCCAAAGAAACCAAAGGCAGACTTATCTGATCCTAACAACTTCCGACCAATCTCCAATATCATGACTCTGTCCAAACTTCTTGAGAAGTATGTTCATACACAACTCTGCAACCACATTGAGCATTTCCAACTACTTGACTAACACCACTCGGGCTTCAGATCTGGTCATAGTACCGAAACTGCATTAACACACATAGTAGATGATGCCTGAAGACTACTTGACCAAAACGAACCATGCCTAATTATTCTGCTGGATCTTTCCTCAGCATTTGACACGAACAAACCCGACAAACTAAACAACTTTCTAGAAACAAGGATGGGGTTATCAGGTCCAGTCCTAAATTGGTATCCCTTTTTACTACAACAAAGATCTCAAAGAATCAAAATCAACAATGACCTCTTCAACAGTAATCTGGGGCCACATGTACAAACAATTTATTATGCGCAAACAGGTTAGTGACCCATTCTCCCTGGCAGGCAAGATCAGCAGTCAGGAGGGCAGCTCAGCAAGGTGGGGCAGCAGGTCCTAGGAGCAGTCAGCCTCAGCTAGTGTAGCAATCCTCATAGCGCAGCAGCCTTCACTCCATCAGAGATCCTCCAGGTCCAGTAGTGTAACAAGAGACGTGTGGCCAGCAACCCCCTCTTATACCCTCAAGTCAGGTGACCAAGAAAAGGCGGCAAGGTCTGGCGGCAACCTGGGGGGTTGGAAGGTTCTGGAAGAATCTAGGGCTCTCTGGGGTTCCCTGTCCCCTCTGTCCTGTCTGTCTACGGTGAGAAGAGGCGGGGTCGTAAGGGCTACAGTAACATCCAGTCCCAGCCTATTCCAACTACTGGCGCGCAGACAGGACAGTGGCCTCACCACAGTAGCAGGGGCCTCTGGCAACCATGTTTTTAGGAGAGAGCACCTGCACCTCAGCACTGTTTAGCAGCGGTAAGGTGCCCAGAGTCCTATGTCCAACAAAAAGGGCGGTCAGATGAGAGGCACAGAAAGGGAAAAAATGTAGGGGAAGACCACCCCAGGGCTGACAGGCCTAACACGCGTCCCACCCAGCCGAAAGTGGGGAGTGCTACCCAACCTCTAGGGAGTTCTCGTCACTAAGGCGGAAAAACCTAGAGAGACCGTCAGCATTGGCGTGGTCTACTCCGGGTCGGTGTTCCACCCTGAAGTCCATACCCTGGAGGAAATGGACCATCTCAACAATTTAGGGTTTTCGCCCCTCATTTGCATGAGCCACCGGAGGGGCCGGTGGTCGGTCTGAATTAGGAAGTGGGAGCCAAAGAGGTATGGCCTCAGCTTCTTCAGAGCCCAGACCACCGCGAAAGCTTCTCTTTCTATCGTACTCCACCGTTGTTCCCGGGGGAGTAGCCTCCTGGAAATGAAGGCCACAGGTTTGTCCAGGCCCTCCTCATTGAGTTGCGAGAGTACTGCCCCGATGCCATGTTCAGAGGCGTCCGTTTGAACGATGAATTATTTCGAGAAGTCCGGGGCCCTGAGCACCGGAGCAGTGCACACAGCCTGCTTGAGGGAATCAAAAGCTTTCTGGCAAGCTTCGGTCCAAATCACTTTCCTCGGCTGTTTCTTGGAGGTTAGCTCCGTCAAGGGGGCCACAATACTGCCATATCCCTTGACAAATCGGTGGTAATAACCAGTGAGGCCCAGGAAAGCCCTGACCTCCGTCTGGGTTTTGGGGGGCTCCCAGGCTAGGATGGTTTCGATCTTAGCCTGTAGCGGCTACACCTTGCCCCCGCCCACCAGGTGTCCCAGGTAGACTACGGATCCCTGTCCGATCTGGCATTTGCTAGCCTTGATGGTCAGGCCCGCCTGCTGCAGGGCCTGCAGCACCTCCCGCAGGTGACTCAGATGCTCCTCCCAGCTGCCGCTGAAGACGGCTATGTCATCCAGGTAGGCAGCGGAGAAGGCCTCTAAACCAGACAGTACTCGGTTCACCAGCTGCTGGAAGGTGGCAGGAGCGTTTTTCAATCCAAAGGGCATCACCCTAAACTGGAAGTGGCCCTCTGGGGTGGAGAAAGCGGACTTCTCCTTGGCCTCTTCCGTCAGGGCGATCTGCCAGTACCCTGACGTAAGGTCAAAGGTACTCAAGTATCGGGCAGCCCCCAGCCGATCAATGAGCTCATCCGCCCTAGGGATGGGATGAGCATCCGTCTTGGTCACTGAGTTGAGTCCTCGGTAGTCCACACAGAACTGAAGTTCAGGGGTGGTGCCTGGTGGGGCTGCTTTGGGTACCAAAACCACCGGACTGGCCCAGGGGCTATTGGAGGGCTCAATCACCCCCAACTCCAGCATCTTAGTGACCTCGCTCTGGATGCTGGCCTTCACCTTATCCGACAGCCTTTAAGACTTGGTTTTGACAGGGAGGTTGTGCCCTGTGTCCACATCATGGGTACATAGGTGGGTAATCCCAGGAATGAGAGAGAACAAAGAAGAGTACCGCTCCAATACCTGGCGGCAGTCCCTCTGTTGCTCAAGGGTCAAGGACGGGGAGAGAACCACTCCCTCCACCGATCCGTCTTTCTCTTGGGAAGCCAGAAGGTCCGGAAGAGGCTCGCTCTCCTCCTCCTCGCTCCCATCAGTCACCATCAGGAGGGTGAGCTCAGACCTCTCCTGGTGTGGCTTGAGGCGGTTGGCATGCAACACTCGGTGGGGTTGCCTCGGGGTCTTAAGATCCACTACGTAAGTGGCCTGGCCCTTCTTCTCCAGTATTTCATACGGGCCAGTCCATCGGTCCTAGAGGGCGCTAAGCTCTCCGAGCTCCATGACCCACACCTTCTGTCCAGTGTCCAGTTCCACAGGGTGAGCATTCCGGTCATACCATTCTTTCATGACCGCCTGGCTGGCCTCAAAGTTGTCAGATGCCTCTTTCCACAGCTCAGCCATCTGGCTGCGGAACGCCAACATGTAGCTCACTACATCTTGGGGAGCCTCCTGGGAGGCTTCTCCCACCCCTCCTTCACTAGGCTGAGAGGTCCCCTGACAGGGTGTACTGTACAGAAGCTCAATGGGGCTGAAGCCCACCCCTTCTGCGGCACCTCCCTGTAGGGAAAACAATAGGCAGGGCAAGAGGACGTCCCACTTCTTCCTCGGGTCCTCAGGCAGACTCCTGATCGTGCCTTTCAGGGTCTTGTTGAATCTTTCAACAAGCCCGTTAGTCTGGGGGTGGTAAGGGGTGGAGAACTTGTAGGTCACCCCACACTCCTTCCACATGGCCTGCATATAGGCGGACATAAAGTTGGTGCCCCTGTCTGACACCACCACTTTGGGGAAGCCCACTCGGGTAAAAATCCCCATCAGGGCCTGCGCCACTGCAGGTGCAGTGATGGTCCTCAGAGGGATAGCCTCCGGGTACCGGGTGGCGTGGTCCACCAGGACCAGGATGAACCGGTGACCAGCAGAGGTCGGCGGATCCATTGGCCCCACGATGTCGATGCCCACTCGCTCAAAGGGGGTACCAACGACCGGTAGTGGTTCCAGGGGGACCTTCAATTTTGTCCCTGTCTTTCCACTAGCTTGACAGGTCACACAGGTCCTGCAAAAGGTATCAGAAGAAATCCTCATCCGGGGCCAATAGAAGTGTGGGACTAGACGAGCAAAAGTTTTGTCTTGGCCCAAGTGTCCCGCCAAGGGGATCTCATGCGCTAACGCCAACAAAAAGACCCGATAGCATTGGGGGACCACTAAGGCCCTAGATGACCCATGCACCGGAGCCTTGGGCTCACTGTAAAGGAGGCCGTCCTCCCAATAAATGTGGTAATTCCCTGAAACATTTCCGGCTGCTTGGGCTTCGGCCTGTCGCCGCATGCTCTCAAGAGCTGGGGCACTCCTTCTGTGCCCGACAAAACTCCTCCCGGGTAGGCCCTCCTTCCACCTGCCACTCTGCAGGGGTTGGCAGGTCCCCCACGGGAACAACGCCACCCTCCGTGGACTCCGGTGCGACCGCCGTGGGTGCCCCATCCATCTCACGTGGTGCGTCCTCCGAAGCGTTTTAATGGTCAGCAACTGGCTGGGCCATTGTCCCAGGCTCCAGCCCTGGTTGACTCTCTTTCCGGGCAGCCATGGACTGGGTATTGACACAGGTCCACTCTGGTAATCCCAGCATCTCGCGCGTGCGCTTTGAGCTCTACCTCCTTCCAGGCAGTGTGCTCAAGATCATTTCCCAGCAGACAGTCGATTGGCATGGCAGGGCTTACTGCAACTCTTAGAAGGCCTGAAACCCCTCCCCACTCAAAGGGAACCTGGGCCACGGGATAGTGGCCCTCCCGGTTGTCAGCCATCACAACTGGGTGAAATACATCAGGCACCACTTGCTCCAGGGACACCAGCTGACTCCTTACCATCGTCATGCTGGCACCTGTGTCCATCAGAGCCTCCACCCCCCGATCATTGATGGTGACCCACTGCCTATACTTGGTAGTATTTGCGGGCACATGGATCGTTGGGACCATCTCACTGTCTCCCAGGGATACTAGGGTCAACCCTGCCCACTCCCCCAATATCTAGGGGCAGCTCCTCCCCCAGCGCTACACTCGCCACCCCGAGGTTCTTACCTCCAGTAGGGGCTGGGGTCCTTTTCCGACACTGGGGATCCCCCTTGTAGTGTCCAACCTCCCCACACTCATAGCACCGGACACTTCTGGGCTGCTGTCCTTTGTCAGGATAAGTGGGCTTCTGGTAGCCAGATTGGGGCTGGGATCCAAATCCTCTCCCTTGCGATCTGTTTTGGGGGCCTTTGGAGAACTCCTTCTTTTATCTCCCCATCTTTCTTCTGGTGGAAACCCTGTCCACCCTTTTGGGGGTCCCCGCAGATCCCTTGCTGGACACCCTGGTACTGGCCCAGGTGTCCGCCTCCTCCGCAAGCTCCTTCGGATCGGTCAGCTTGCGGTCCACCAGGTGTTGGCGCAGCTCTGGAAAACATTTCTCTAGAAGGTGCTCTCTTAAGAACAAAACCATACAGCCCTTCATAATCAGTTACCTTGCTGCCCTGCACCCAACCCTTCAATGCTTTGCGGGCGTAATCCAGGAAATCTACCCAGTTATGTGTGGGAAGTTTGTGGCTATTCCTAAACTTCTGCCTATACTTCTCAGGGGTAAGACCAAACTTCTTGACTAGCACTTCCCTCATAACAGGATAGTTGGTATGATCTGCCTTGTCTAGTGTAAGGAGTGTGTCCCTCCCCACCGGAGGCATGTACCTGTACAGGCTACTCCCCCAGTAACTCTCGGGGACCCCATGGGCTCTTAAGGACACCTCATAGGCTGCTAGCCACTAGTCAGTATCATCCCCTACATTAAAACTGGCCACAACATCTTTAGGCATATAGAACCTGGACTCACGTGAAGCTTCAGTAGGTACGCTGCCACCATTTGTGTTGCTGTTAGCCCCTATTTGTAGGGCTCTGAGTTCCAGCTCCTTCAGGCTGAGCTCATGGGCAAGTTTTCTTTCCTCCATAGCCAGCCTCTTCTCTTCACGCTCGTGCTCTACCCTGGCAAGCTGTAGCTTAAGCTGTCTCTCCTCCCTCCTGTCCTTTAATTCTTCTGACGACCAGCTCCTCACTGAGACACTACTGCCTGCCCTTGAACGCCTTCCTGGCCCTGCCAACACATTGTCGCTAGCGCAGTAGGTCAAACTCTCCTGGAGCGTCATGCTCTACCCGCTCCTTGTCCCTTTCCCCTTCCGTGTGGGCCAATGCCCATGCTCTCAAGGATTTTTGAAGCTCTTCCCTCTTGGCGCCTCGCTTGAAGAACACCCCTTTTCCCTGGCAGAACTCCTTAAGCTGTGCCACCGTGTACGTTTCCAGGTTGGCCAGCTCGAATTCCATCTTGCTAGGTAGGGCCTCAGACGTTCTCAGGGAAAACCACTGGGACCTAGGCAAACAGGCTTTGAACAAGAGCACTTGCAATCAGGCAGTCAGGGAGAATTTTGAGCTTGCGTTGCGTCAGGTGTAGGATTGTGGCGCACACTGGGTCACTGCAGGGTGTTGCACAAGCACAAGTCCTAATCCCACCGCTGAACACCAATGTTAGAACCGGGGTCTCCAGTTGGCCCGAGTCTGCACCCGAGTCCAAGTAGGGACCACCGATTCCGACAAGGTAGCTTGGCGCGTGGCAGGTAGGCACTCACGAGGCAATGTGTAAAGTGATTGTGCAGCACACATCCACACTGACACAGTAAAGCGCACACAAGAAGACGACACCACTCCAGCTTTATGCAGACAGATCACGTATCTTTATCTAGCTTCTTGTCTAGTTTCAAAGCGGACAGAATTTCACGATATCACCAGATCAAGGTTCTCGCAGAGAGAAGGGGGTCAAGTAATATCCCTTCGCTCAAGGAGACAATTCTTAGACAGCACCTTACTACAGTTCCAGAGCAATTTAGTACAGTTTCAGGGCAATTTAGTACAGTTTCAGGGCAATTTAGTACAGTTTCAGGGAAGGCTCTTCAGCCTGATGTACTTAGGATCCAGCGGCTACTCGTGCCTATCCCCCTTTAATGAAATGTTCGGGCCCTCCCCCTCCCCCAGGAGCCCCTGGGGGAAGCCCTGATACTAAATAAGTGAGTCTCCGTTCCGGGGTGAGCCACAGTCCCCTCGACTCACCGAGTCAGTCCCGTTGGGAGTTCCAGATGCAATGAGGCGAAGGGGGAGGCATCCGCAGGGCCCCTCCGTGTAGCCCTCTTTGATCCGGCCTCCAGGCAACTCCTCCCCCAGCCAGCCCTCTCCACACTTCCCGCGGGCTGTTACCTGGGGAGGAGGATGAGGCCGACGAAGTCCGTGGGGCTCCCCACAGCAGGGGAACTGCTCCGGGGGGCTCAGCGAGCTCCCGCGCTCTCCGGGGGCTCCTCACGATGTCGTTTGGGCGAGCCCCCGGGTGGCTGGGCCGCCCTCCGCTCGGGAGCCAATCGGTGCGCGGCGCTTCAGCAATGCCGCGGATGGCTGCTGCCAGGCCGGAGTCCCGGTTGCTAGGCGACGCTACCTCGGCCGCTCCAATCCCAGCGCGGCTCTTCAGGAACATCGGTACTGACGTATCTCGGCTCCCGAGGCACCCGGGCCGCAGCGGTGATGTCGGGCGAGTAGAGCTCCGCTTACCCGGCAGTTGGAGGGCTCGGCCTGCGGCGGTGATCACTGGGCCACTCTCACTTTGCAGCCCACACGCTTCCCGCGACAAGGCGCACTCCGGCCCCGGGTCGGCTCACGGATGGCATCCGGCTCGCAGCGCCTTCAGCCTACGGCGCTGCCCACGCAGTTGGGACCCCGGGCAGCGGCGGTGAGTTCGCAGTAATCCTCGCTTCTTCTCCCAGCGCTTTTAGAGCACAGCGCAGCTGGGGCCCAGGCTGGCAGCTGGTGATGTGGACCACAGCTTGCTCTGCAGAGGTAGTCTACCGCTCTAGGCGCCTGTTGCTGCCCTAGGAGGTTCCCACTAGGCAGGGGGGAACAGTTCACTGCAGGTCGTGGAGGCACCCTGGGGATGTTACCGTCAGTCTCCCTGGCAGGCAAGATCAGCAGTCAGGAGGGCAGCTCAGCAAGGTGGGGCAGCAGGTCCTAGGAGCAGTCAGCCTCAGCCATGTGGCCATCCTCATACCGCAGCAGTCTTTACTCTAGCTGGGATCCTCCCTGGTCCAGCAGTGTAACAAAAAACGTGTGGCCAGCAACCCCCCTCTTATACCCTCAAGTCATGTGACCAAAAAGGCGGCAAGGTCTGGCGGCAACCTGGGGGGGTTGGAAGGTTCTGGAAGAATCTAGGGCTCTGTGGTGTTCCCTGTCCCCTCTGTCCTGTCTGTCTACGGTGACAAGAGGTGGGGTCGTAAGGGCTACAGTAACATCCAGTCCCAGCCTATTCCAACTACTAGCACGCAGACAGGACAGTGGCCTCATCGCAGTAGCAGGGGCCTGTGGCAACCATGTTTTTAGGAGAGAGCACCTGCACCTCAGCACTGTTTAGCAGCGGTAAGGTGCCCAGAGTCCTATGTCCAACAAAACGGGCGGTCAGATAAGAGGCCCAAAAAGGGAAAAAAATGTAGGGGAAGACCACCCCAGGGCTGACAGATCTAACACTGCCCATCCTGGGGAAGGAGGCTTGGCACCTCGTCCCAGGATGTGCATTTCTTTCAGACCCCCAAGAGCAGCAGGCTCTCGACCCTTCTCAACAGTTTAGGATTTTCACCTTTCATCTGCATTAGCCACTTGAGTGGTCTGTGATCAGTTTGAACTAAGAAGTGAGTACCAAACAAGTATGGTCTCAGCTTCTTCCGGGACCAAACCACAGCAAAGGCCCCCCTCTCAATGGCACTCCAACGCTGCTCCCTGGGGAGAAGCCTTCTGCTTATAAAAGCAACAGGTTGGTCTTGGCCTTCATCAGTGGTCTGGGAGAGGACCGCTCCTATCCCTAGCTCAGAAGCGTCAGTCTGCACAATGAACTGCTTGGCATAGTCTGGAGCATTGAGAATTGGTGCTGAGCACATTGCCTCTTTCAGGGTGTCAAAAGCCTTTTGACAGCTAACTGTCCAGTTTACCTTTTTGGGCATCTTCTTGGAGGTAAGTTCTGTGAGGGGAGTCACAATGGACCCAAACCTCCTGTAGTACCCAGTCAAGCCAAGGAATGCCCTGACTTAGGTCTGGGTTGTTGGAGCTGCCCAGTCCAGGATGGCCTGGATCTTGGGCTGTAAGGGTTGCACTTGGCCTCCACCAATAAGGTGGCCCAAGGTTACCACAGTACCCTGCCCTATCTGGCATTTGAATGCCTTGATAGTTAGGCTTGCAGTTTGCAGGGCTTTTAAAACCTTCCCAAGGTGGATCAGGTGATCCTGCCAGGTGGAACTAAAGACAGCAATATCATCTAGATAAGCTGCACTAAAGGATTCCAATCCAGCAAGGACTTGGTTCACCAACCTTTGGAAGGTGGCAGGGGCATTCTTTAAACCAAAGGGCATAACAGTAAACTCATAATGCCCATCAGATGTGGAGAATACTGTCTTTTCTGTTGCTCCTGGTGCCATGCCAATCTGCCAGTACCCTGCAGTTAAGTCAAAGGTACTTAAATTTGGCTGCAACCAATTTGTCTATCAACTCATCTGCTCTTGGGATAGGGTGAGCATCTGTCTTGGTGACAGAGTTGAACCCTCTATAGTCCACACAGAACCTCATTTCTCTCTTTCTACCCTGTGGATGAGGTTTGGGGACTAGAACCACTGGGCTGGCCCAGGGGCTCTCAGAGGGTTCAATAACCCCGAACTCCAGCATCTTGCTGACTTCAGCTCTGATGCTTTCCTTGACTTGATCAGACTGTCAATAGATTTTGTTCTTGACAGGTGCACTGTCACCAGTGTCCACATCATGGGTACACCAGTTTTTCTGACCAGGGGTCAAGGAAAAGAGCTTAGCATACTGCTGCAAGACTTGCTTGGAATCAGTCTGCTGTTGGGCAGTGAGGGTGTCTGAAAAGACAACTCCATCCACTGACCCATCTTTGGAGCTGTATGAGAGGAGGTCAGAGAGAGGTTCACTCTCTGTCTCCTGATCCTCATCAGTCACCATCAGCATCGAGATGTCAGCCCTGTCGTGGAAAAGCTTAAGGCGATTCACATGGATCACCCTTTTGGGTGTCCTGCTTGTGCCCAGGTCAACCAAGAAGGTGACCTCACTTTTCTTCTCTTAGATGGGGTAAGGGCCACTCCATCTGTCCTGGAGAGCCCTTGGTGCCACTGGCTCCAAAACCCACACCTTTTGCACTGGTTGAAATTCTACCAGTGCAGCTTTTTGGTCATACCAGTGCTTCTGAAGCTCCTGGCTGGCCTAAAGATTCTTGGATGCCTTTTCCATGTACTCAGCCATTCTGGACCTTAGGCCTAATACATAGTCTACAATGTCTTGTTTTGGTTCTTGGAGAGGCTTCTCCCAACCCTCTTTTACAAGACAGAGTGGTCCCCTAACAGGATGGCCAAACAGAAGTTTAAAGTGGGGAAACCCTACTCCCATCTGAGGCACCTCTCTGCAGGCAAAAAGCAAGCATGGTAAGAGGACATCCCATCTCCTTTTGAGTTTTTCAGGGAGCCCCATAATCATGCCTTTCAATGTGTTGTTGTACCTCTCAACAAGACCATTGGTTTGTGGGTGATAGGGTGTAGTAAACTTGTACTGCACTCCACACTCTTTCCACATGTGTTTTAGGTAAGCAGACATGAAGTTGGAACCTCTGTCTGAAACCACCTCCTTAGGAAACCCTACCCTGGTGAAGACACCAATGAGGGCCTTGGTTACTGCAGGAGCTGTAGTAGTCCTAAGGGGAATTGCCTCAGGATACCTAGTGGCATAATCCACTACCACTAGAATGAATTTGTTTCTTGATGCTGTGGGAGGTTCAAGTGGACCCACTTTGTCCACACCTACCTTTTCAAAGGGAACCCCAACCACTGGTAGTGGTATCAAGGGGGCCTTTGGGTGTCCACCTGTCTTGCCACTGGCTTGACAGGTGACAGAGGAGCTGACAAACTCCTTCACTTTCTGAGACATCTGGGGCCAGTAAAAGTGGCTAACTAGCTGTTCCCAGGTTTTGGTTTGGCCCAGATGTCCAGCTAGGGGGATGTCATGAGCTAAAGTTAGTAGGAACTCCCTGTACTTCTGAGGCACTACCACTCTCCTAGTGGCTCCAGGGTTGGGGTCTTTGGCCTCAGTGTACAGTAGTCCCTCCTCCCAATAATCTCTGTGGGTACCACTGACATCTCCTTTTTCCTGGGTTGCAGGTTGCTGCCTCAGGCTTTCAAGAGTTGGACAGTCCTGCTGTCCAAGGTACAGCTCTTCCCTAGAGGGTCCCCCTGGGCCTAAGAGTTCAACTTGGTAAGGGTCAAGCTCCATGGGCTCAGTTCCCTCTGGGGTGTCCAAGTCATCTCCCTGAGGAGAGGGGTCCTGTTCCTCTTGCTGTACAAAAGCTGGTTTCCCAGTCTTCTTACCTTTTCTCTTGGAAGGTTGGGCCATACTGTCAGGCTCCAACATTTGTTTTCACCCTGTTTTCTGCTCTGTGCTCTTGTTTTTACACACACCATCTCAGGGATGTCCAGCATTGCTGCATGGGTTTTCAATTCTACCTCCGCCCATGCTGAGGTTTCCGGGTCATTGCCAAGCAGACATGCAGCTGGAAGCTTTGGAGAGACCACTGCCTGTTTCAGGCCAGTCTAATGTCACCATAGCCATTGCACGGTAAGTGGTAACACTGTTAGCATTGGTGACTGGGTATGTTCTCCCGATCAAGTATTGCTCTGGGGAAACCAGTGTATCTCTCACCATAGTGACACTGGCACCTGTATCCCTCAGGGCTTCTATTCTAGAACCATTGATCCAAGGGTATTGTAAGTATTTCTTTAAGTTGGGTAGCCACACAGCTAAAGTGGCAAACTCAACTTCCCCTTCTGTGACTAGAATTGCTTCAGTGTGCAACCCGATTTGCTCTTGGCACACTGCTGATCCCATCTGAGACTGGCTACACCAGAAGTAGCTGTTGTAGGACTAGGGGGCTTCTTGTTAGGACAAGTAGCATCTCCAGTTAAGTGTCCCAACTTCTTACAGTTGTTACACCAGGCCTTTGAAGGATCAAAGTTCTTTCCCCTGTACCTATTAGTGGATTAGGAAGAGTTTTGGGACCCACCCCCTGTGCAGGGTTTTGGGGCCCTTTTGAAGACTCAGGCATTTTATCTTGGGGATTCTCACCACCTTTCCCCTGGGGAGGTTTTGTAACCTGTTTTAGTCACCCTTGTCTTGACCCAATGGTCTGCCTTCTTTCCCAATTCTTGGGGAGAAATTAGACCTAGGTCTACCAAATGCTGATGTAACTTTTCATTAGTGCAATTACTTAAAATATGTTCTTTCTTAAACAGATTGTAAAGTCCATTGAAATCATGCACATTGTGTCCAGTTAACCAACCATCTAGTGTCTTAACTGAGTAGTCAACAAAGTCAATCCAGGATTGGTTTTGGGTTTCGTGAGCCCCCCTGAATCTAATTCTGTATTCCTCAGTTGTGAGTCCAAATCCCTTAATCAGAGTTCTCTTCATGAGGTCATAAGACCCAGCATCTGCCCCTGAAAGGGTCAGGAGTCTGCCTCTGCAGCTACCAGAGAACAGTTACCAAAGGAGTGCCCCCCAGTGTGACTTCTTCACTTTTCTCATTTCACAGACCCTCTCAAAGGCTGTGAACCATTTTGTGATATCATCACTCTCTTCATATTTAGCGACTATCCCATTGGGGATTTTAGGATCATAATATTGCTCTTTATCCTTATTAAGTAAATTGCTGCCACCATTGTTGGGTGCTAGGCCCATCTCTGCTCTCTCTTTCTCTAGAGCCAGGAGTCTGGTCTCTAGATCCAATCTTTTGGTCAACCTTGCTAGCAGGTTGTCATCCTCATTGAAGCTATCCTCAATGTCCTCAGTAGTACCTCATTCACCTGTGTGGGCTCTAGGCAGTAAGAGGTTGATTCTTGGAGTCAGGGTCACTGGGGCCCTTCACTCCCTATGAAGTGGGGAGGTTGGAAGGAACCCTCATCCCCTCCATCTTCATCCACATCTGAGAGGTCTTCACCATTCTCAGAGGGATGGTCCTTAGCATACCCATCCAACAGCTCCTGGAGCTTTTGTCTGGTGGGATGGGACCCCATGGTTATGTTTTTAATTTTGCATAGGGACCTTACTTCCTTAAAAGTTAAGTGGAGGTAAGGGGTGAGGTCGAGCTCCTCAACCTGGTCCTTTATGCCATTTTGGTTTTCTTCACTAACAGCTGTGTTCTTGTTAAGAGACATTGTTAAAAAAACTTCTAATCCCTAGCTAAAGTGACTTTTTATTTTTCTAAAATTCTAAAGGGACTTAACCAAGGCCCTAACAATACTTTTAGTAATTTGGAAAAATGTGTCAATTCAAAAATCTGAATTCTAAAGACAATTCAAGAGTTCTGTCGTGTGATCAGGTGGTAACCAAGTTAGTCCAACAAATGCAAAGTTGTATATCCCACCGCTGATCCACCAATGTAGGAAGCTGGCTCTGTACATACTATACCAAAGTGAGGTATAGTGTGCACAGAGTCCAGTGGAACCCCAAAGGTAGGCAGAGGTAAAAGTAGATAGCACCTTACTCTCTATTTGTGGTAGTGTGGGCGAGCAGTAAGGCTTTATCAGAGGGTAGTGTTAAGCATTTGTTGTACACACTCAATCAGCAAATGATATCACACACTCAAAGACTGAACTTCAGACCAATTGATTTTGTATAAAAATAATCTTTTTGTTATTTTATTTCCTAAAACCAAGCAAGCCTGGCACAGGTAAGTGATAAGTACTTTGCAGTAATAATACCGGTTGTAAACAGTTTGTATTGCAGTTGTATATATACTTTTGGCTTGATTACAGTAGTACTACCATTAATGCAATGCTTTGAAATATTGTACATATACTTTGTATTGGCTTTTCAGAAGAATGTCAAGTAGATTACTTTGCAGATTACTTTTCTTACACAGTGCAGTATACCTGGATACTGCACTGGAACATTTCCTGTAAACAGGTAAGTAAAAGCGTTTTGGTTATTTTGTTACAGTTTTAGAAACTATTATAGATTTTCCAACTCCACACTTAGAAACTTTTCACAGAAAAACAGTCAATGTTATCCTATGGAGGAAAATAGGGTTATCGGTTCATAGGTAAGTATTCGGTTGTGGGAGTTGGTATTCTGGGGGTAGACTCAGGGGTCCCCCAGGGTCAAGGATGCACTCTTGTTACACCCTCAGCGGCACTAGGGCGGCCGGGTGCAGAGTGCTGAGGCCCAATGTTATCCAATGAGGGATAGGGGGCCTCCGGTTGGTGGCTGCTTACAAGCAGGCCACAAGGTTGTGGGAGCAAAGCTCCTGGACTTAAGCTCAGGGCAAGCCAGCACAAAAGGTTCAAGCCAGCACAAAAGGTGCACCCTCAGCGGCACTGGGGCAGCCGGGTGCAGAGTGCTGTTTTGGCGTCGGGTGCCCTGTAGCTTTCAATGGGGAGTCTCCGGTTGCAAACACACTGCAGGCTCGGTGACGAAGGTCTTCTGGGTGCGACTACCACTTGGAGAGGTAAGTTGGGATGCTGGAGGTTGGTTAGGCACCATCGGTTGAGCCACCCAAGGCAGTGGGGCGTTGGGTGAAGGGGTGCCTTTTAGGGTCGGATCTTCTTACCAGCTCCTGGTCGCGGTTGGGGGGACCTTCCGGTTCGAGGCTGCAGGCATCGGCTGGAGGCTTGAGGCAGGTCAGGGATCACCAGATCTTGGGTCAGGATCGCCGGGGAGACCTCCTCGTGGTGTTGGGCCACTCGAACTCGGGCCGTGGGCGTCGGGTGCAGAGTGGTGCAGACTCGCGGATCTTGCCAGAGCTGGAGTCTGTTGGTGAACAAATCCAGTGTTCACGGGAAACAGAGTCTTTTCTTTTGAAGGCAGGGCAGGTCCTCAGGGTTCTTGAGGCTTCTGGCTGCAGGACGCACCGGAGTTTTGCTTCTGCAGGTTCAAGGTGGGGACAGGCCGGTAGGGTTGAAAGCCAAGTTAGTGTGCGTCCTCCTCTTCTTAGCTTCGGCATGGCTGTTCGGTCCTTCTTCTTTTCTTCTTATAGTTTCTTGTCTGAGGAAGCAAGGTTCAGGGGTGCCCCTAAATACTAGATTTAGGGGCGTTACAGGTAGATAAAAGGTTGGGACCAATGGGTCCCTTCCTTGGGGTGGGTACACCCCCTATTATGCCACCCTCCAGTGGGAGGGGGGCATAAGCCTCACCCTGGTTGGCTGGGTCACCCCATCTGCAAGATGGCGGGGACTGAGTGTTGTGCTTCACCTCACCTCCCCCACCTGAGGGGTGGGGTTGGCAGAGGTGGACACACCTCCCTTCCTCACTTGGTTTTCCCGCCGGTTCTCCGGCCCAAAGTGGGGGTCAGAACCGGTGGTGTTCAGTTGTTGGATGCAGCAAAAGGCCTGGGGAAGCTCACAAAGGCAGCAAGCCTTTGAAGCTTCCCCTTCATGGACCCTGCCTATCCTAGGGGAGGAGGCTTGGCACCTCGTTCCAGGATGTGCATTGTTTCAGACCCCCGAGAGCAGCAGGCTCTCAACCTAGGGGTCCAGAAACATGTCTGGTGGTGGCAGCTGAAAGCAGCCACTCAGCCTGGACACTAGTGGTAGGTCGTCTTACAGGGGGCATCTCTAAGATGCCCTCTGTGTGCATTTTTCATTAAATCCCACACTGACATCAGTGTGGGTTTAATGTGCTGAGAAGTTTGATACCAAACTTCTCAGTTTTCAGAGCAGCCATTATAGTACTGTGGAGTTCGTAATGACAAACTCCCAGCACCATATACTCTTAATGGCAGCAGTGCACTTACAATGTCTAAGAATTGACTTAGACACTGTAGGGGTACAGGGCTCATGCACATGTACCCTCACCACTGGAATAGTGCACCCAGTTAGAGGGGTGACTGATTTATGCCAGGGCAGTGGGTTGTAGGCATGGCACACAGGGATGTGTGCCATGTCGACTCATCACTTTGTTCTGCACCAAAACACGCTGCCTGCAAAGGCAGTGTGTGAGTGTAAAGGTACAGGGCCTCTAAGGGTGACACAATAAGTGCTGCAGCCCTTAGAGGCCTTCCCTGGTCACAGGGTCCTGGGTACCTGTGGTACCATTTACCAGGGACTGACTTGTGGCCAGAGAGTGCCAATTGGGTTTGGTCTTAAATGCAGTTTTAGGGAAAGAACATAGGCCCTGGGTACCTGATTGGCAGGAGTCCAGGGCACACTCAGTCAAAGCACATCGACAGTTCAGCAAAAAGTGGGGGCAACCATGCAGAAAGAGGGCACTTTCTCACACCAACTATGCGCATTAAAGAAAATCAAACCGTTCCTGCCACCTACTGACCTGAAACAAGCTGTCAATTTCCTAGTTATCTCCCGTTTAGATTACGGAATTGGCTCTGGCAGGGCTACCCAAAGCTAAACTGGCCCCTTTAAGGGCCACTCTGAACTCTGCTGCCAGACTCATCACCGGCTCAAGAAAGCATGACCACATCACATCAGACCTACTCCAACTCAACTGGCTCCCCATCGATACAAGGATCAGGTATAAGATAGCCTGCCTAACGCACAAAGCGCTCCATCAGAACATGCCCACTTACGTGGCAAATAAACTTGTGGTATTGGGTGGGAATCGCGCACTAAGAAGTTCACACACTTTACTGCTGAAACCACCAAAGTTCAAAAAGAAGAGAACTTACAGCCATGCCTTCTCAGGTCTTGCTCCGAGAATTTGGAACGCTCTCCAGCCAGAAATCAGAATGAACCCCTCGACCTATGCATTTAAAAAAGAAGTCAAAGGTTTGCTCCGGAATAGTTACTTGTGACATTAGTTCTGTAGCCTTACAAACTAATGGCGTTGACCTACAACCCTGTATTCCCTTGTCTACTTTGCAATCTACTTCTTGTTAACTGTTTACATGTCTACTTTGTCTCCATTGTTCTTCTCCTGCATAAGCTTAGCTATCTATTATGTCCTCCTGTACCTGCCTACCAGCTGGCTTCATTGTACAGCGCTCTGTACCCAGTCGGGTCTTGTTCGCGCTCTATAAAACTTTTCAAATAAATAATAAAATAAAATAAAATAAATAAATTTAACACTACTCATGCAGAAATGCCACTTTCAGACAGTGGCATTTTTCTGATCGTAACTTTGCTCTATGTGACCTCCAGCCCGTGTCCAATACCCATCTGGATGGGGTGACAGATCCCATTCGTGCATTCCTCCCTGACAGCCCTAAACCCAGGAAGGCCAGGGGTGGCTAAACAGCATAAATCTGCATTCCAATGGCTAGCCTGGGCAGACAGGAGGAAAGGGGGCTCACACCGGGACATCAAGGAGTAATGACCTTACCCCACACAAATGGCTGGTAATCCCCATAGATAAACTGGAAGACAGGACTGGCTTGAAAGAAGTGCTTGTGCACTTCAAAACCACTCTTGAAGTTTCCCCACATCAAAGGCATGTTTGAGTATAAGTACTGGGCCTGTGACCCTCCAAAATCAGACACTTCTGGACCTACACCGAATCTCTGTCAGAAGAACTAAACTGGCCTGTTTTTCTGGAAGGACTGCTTTCTTGCTTGTTGCTCTGCTGCCTGCTGCTCTTGGACTCTGCTGGAAGGAAAGCTGGACTCTGCCTTCCCTCCAAAGTGATCTCCAAGGACTTATTAGCTTGCCTCTTGCTTCTGAAGTCACAAAAGACTTCCTGCAGTTCTGCTGGACTCTGCCTTCTGTGAGTCCTACCCTTGCCTGAGGTGGCCGCTTCAAGTTCCGGGCCTCAGAAGTGGGTTCTGCAGCTGAGTTTCTGCCAAATCCGACACAGCACGAAGCCCCGGAAAGCCTCGTCACACAGCTGACAGCTCTTGGAATGGACGATGCAAAACCTTGCCGCACAGCTTTTCGGAACCGACTTCGGAAGATGCAAAGTTTCGCTGCGCAGACTGCGCAACAGGATCCAAGGTACTGTGTTCAGCTGGCCCAAGTGGGTCCCTGTAGCCGCCCAGCGCTCCATTGCGGTTGGCCGGAACTTTGGATTTGCACCATTCTCTCGTGACCTGAAGTAACCTTTTTAGCGCTACCAGTTCTAAGCGCTTTATTGTATATATTTCTTCAACATTCAATATCTCGATTTCTACTTGATGGATTTTGATAGTTTTGTTCTTGTTTTACTCAGATAAATATTATCTATTTTTCTAAATTGTTGTGGAGTCTTTTTGTAGTGTATCTAATGTGCTGTTGTATGAGTTATTGCACAAATAGTTTACACATTGCCTTCTAAGTTAAGCCTGCCTGCTCTGTGTCAAGCTACCAGGGGATGAGCACAGGATAATTTGGGAAGATGTTGTGACTTACCCTGACTAAGATTGTGGTCCCTACTTGGACAGGGTGCATACCTCTACCAACTAGAGACCCGATTTCTAACACTTACCATCTCTGGTGGCTCTTGGCACACCTGTAGCCAGTGCACCCTAAGACTGGAGGCAAAGAAGTGTAAAAAGGAAACAACTGGGCAAAAAACAAGTTACTTCCCTGTACACTGTGGTTCTCCAGTATGGATTTTTTTTATAGATTCACATGCTTGAATCCTTTCGTCATCATGGTTGGAGTCCCACGGTAACAGTAAAAATAATAGTACTGAAACATTAGCAACCCATCAACATAATTTTTAATAATCCAAACTTCAGCAAATCAGAGTAGAGACTCTAGAGTATCCTTCCCCTGCAGAGCCACCATACCTCAGATTTCAAGCACAAGTGTAAATGAAGAACATAGAGGTATGAAAAGGTGAGCCTGAACGGGGAGGTTGGAGGGTTGGATGTGAATCTATAAAAGTTATCAATACTAGAGAATCACGGTGTACAGGTGAGTAGCTTGTTTTTCTCCAGTACTGTATAGATTCACAACCCTGAATCCGACTAGTAAGCAGTATCTAAAATTTAAAAACTAATGGCGGGTGGAAGGCTTACCATCCCACCATGACGTACAACCAAATACCGCAAACCATATACAAGACTTGGAAAGAAAAAACATAGCACCAATTTGAAGATACATAAAAAATTTCAACTAAATGCAATGAAAACAGTAAAGTAAAAGACAAAGAAGTGAGGCTAATAGCCGTATACCTTATGCGAAGAGGCATCACAGGGCAGCTTACCCTACTGCTACATCCGCCTTTTTCCAACCATCGAGGCAGTAATGCTTTGTGAATGTGTGAGCGTTCACCTACGTTGCTGCCCTGCAGATGTCAGGTAGAGATGCTCCTGCAAACAGGGTTGTAGAGGCTGCAACCTTTCTCATTGAGTAAGCCTGCATCTTTGCAGGCAGTGGACGGCCAACCTTTTTGTGGCAGAAGAGTATCACTGATGTGACCCAACAAACAAGGGTAGCCCGTGTTAAAGCTTGTCCCTTTCTAAGTGCAGAGAAAGAGATGAGCAATTGAGTCGACTTGAGGATTACCTTTGTTCTTTGTAAATAAAATGTCAGACAGTGCTTAATGTCCAGCAAATGTAAAGCCTTTTCCGCCATTGAGGACGGCTTGGTAAAGAATGTAGGAAGAACTATTAGCTCGTTGAGGTGATAAGTTGAAGGCACTTTTCAGGGATGAATGAAGGATTAGTACATAGGCTGACTCCGTCCTGTAGAAACTGTAGAAATGGTTATTTTATGGTGAAAGCCTGGATTTCGCGAATACGTCTAGCTGACGTGATGTCCAAGAGAAAGGCTACTTCCCAAGACAGAAACTTGAGTTCGCATTTGTGAATAGGCTCGAATGGAGGTCACATTAGCTGCAACAAAACCATTTTTAGCTGGCAAAGTACTGGAGGAGGTTTAAAAGGCAGGTAAGACCTGAAGAGTCCTTTCATAAACTCCTTGATAAGCCTATTGGACCACAATGACGATTAACCAGAACGTTGCCTGTACCTGGAAATGGACACCAGGTGAACCTTTATGGATGAATGAGAGGCCTGCCTTGACCAGATGTAGAAGATAAGGCAACACCAGCTCAGGCGTGGAAGAAAATGGATGACACGACTGAGTAGTACACCATGCACAGAATCTCTTCCATTTCGCCATGTAACGTGAGTGTAGAAGGGACTCGAGCCTTCTGCAGTATTGACTTGCATTCCTCAGATATATTCAAATCTTCGAATTCAGCGTGGTGAGGAGCTGTCGTGTAGTTCCTATAAATCTATATAGGATCTGCGCGTTCAGACAACATAGACTGTGGGGTTAGTGTCCAGACTTATTCCAGACATCCCCACCGGGTTTGTTCGCCTGTATACCAGCTAGCTCACAGTGCCACTATTAACTCCTCTTACCAAGGAGAGAATAGTTCTTTGCAACTATCCCATCAGGGATCGTGGAAACAGTACAGTACTTTTCGCTCAGTCACTCCTGCTCACTTTGTCTCAGAGAAATACACAGAATAAACGATGGGGATGTTTTCAATAAGCATTTATTGAACTAGCGTCATTCTAGTGTAAAATAGGTGTGCTGAAACAACCATAAGACAGAAACAGATATAAATGATTATAAGCACCAATAGAATAAATGGATGGTAGATTCCTACCATAGTGCTAAAACAATTAATACAGGCAGGCATATAAATACATGACAATAATACTGCGTACTCCTACGATGCTACCCTTACTAGATGTACCTACGTGTACCTAGCATGTATGTAGGTGTAGAGCCAAGAATCACCCTAAGCTGAAGCCAACCCCATTACCTGAAGTGAGAGACTGTGGGACCCCGTCTTGGTCTCGAGATGGACACCCCACGAGGGATGTCAGACCACTGCGAGCTGGAGTGTCTGCGTGCAGGAACATCAGCGTCTTGCGTCAGTGTGTCAGCATGGAAAGTCTTTCTCCTCTGCCTGCCCCAGCAAAGATATGGTGTATATATACCCAAAAGGTACCCCCAGGGGTTCTACCTTGTTGTGTCATGTCGGCTGAGGATAACGAAAGGGATGATCCTTATACATAGTTTTTATGCAGAAGTTGGTAATCCTGCTTTGATTCTTAGAATCCTCATGCATAATAAATGAGGCTAGTTTTCTGAGAAAACCACACAACATTTTTGCAGCACCGTAGCTAGGTAAAAGGTCAATACCAATAACCGTTATGTAGTACAATGGCAGGGAAATGTAGGTGAAAGGTTAGGTGACTACCCAGGCCTATATTGGGGTACATTACATAACATAACACCCACTCCTCATCCGACCGGACGATATACTATATATACTAAAAATGAATGTCCTTTCAGTCATAACACATTCTTTTAAATGTTCATAGTAAAATCTTCTAAAAAGGTAAAAAATTGCTAAAAACTCTAAAAAGTCCTTTAAAATATGTTTGTATATATGGCTTGAGTAAATAATAGCCTTTGAAAGCCATGGTGCCATAATAGAGAATCAAAATTTTGTTTAAAATTCCAATTTTGGTTGTTTTGGAAAAAAGCAGAATTTTTCCCAGCACACGGAGAGCCAAATGTTTATGTGTCCTGTGTGGGAGACGCAACATCACTGCTGCTTGCCATCGCAGACGACGGTCCCTGTAACACCTCGCAGATCAGGTCAATTGAGCAAAGATGATCTTCCTCAGTTCCCACAGCCGATGCTGGGGAAGCACTTGAAACAACCAAAGCCTGTGTGCCTGTAGAGAAGGCGGTATCCATTTCAACAGGAGTTGAAGCATCCTGTGGTGGCTCTAAGAAGGCCGACATCAACATTGGAATACACTGAGGGCACTGCAGTACGTGGGACGTTAACGGGCCCAGCAATGCATCCACATCCGGTGGCGCAACCAATGGAAGTGTTAGACAGAGGTTCAACACACATTCTTGTCCGCAGAATAGGCAGCGGAGGAAAGGCAAAACACTGTCAATTCAGACTGGTCGGAATAATAGGAACCAAGACTCGCTAAGTTCTCGAAGTCGAGGTGTGCCCAGATGGAGTACCATGCGATCATGGTAACGTCACTCCAAGAGCGTTTTTCCCATCTCCTTGGTGACTGGGACGTCCATTGCGTAGCAGAAAAATTAAAATCAGGATTCCCGCTACCAGTAGCAGGTTTAGCGGAAGTCCTCTGAAAATGCATCCGAATACAGATTGTATAAAAGCTGGAATTACTCAGAAGACTGTCTGAAAGGTGCTTAACAGTCTAGAACCTATGGTCTTAAATAGGTGTACTATACCCTTTGTATCAGACATGTTAAAGATTCGCTGTACCATTTCTCTGAAATGGAAAGGGCAGTTAGTTCGTACAAGTGCCTGTATCTCAGCTGAGGACCTTGCATGGCTTTCATTCGGCTCAGAGTATCAAACAGTTTAAAGGAAACATTCAGCGAAGGCCATAACGGTGCCTCCCTGACTGTGTGGGTGGTTGGAAACAGTACTTGCATACAACAAGTAACCCTGGAACTTACACTGACAAGATATGTGATGCCTGGAAGCATCCCAAAACAACCTTGATCATTCAGCATTAAGTAACTCCCATTTGAGAGCAGCCTGAACACTGGATTAACCACAGCAGCTGGGGACCCTTTCAAATAATAGGACAAATTTGCAACAGAACCATTACAAGCCCCGTGAAGCATAATATCCTGGCAAATGAGAGATCCACTAAAAGAATTCTCGCAGTCTGTACCGCTGAGAAACACTTCAGTGTCCCCGTTCCTGCATCTAAATCTGTACGGTAATTCCCAAGATTCATGGATGAATTCCCTACCCATTACTTCATATCTGCCTACCTGGTGGTGTTCTAGGCAATATTGAAACTGGAAAGTTGTTACTGGCAATGTTATATGGCCATGAATTAACCATTCTGTGGACGGTGACTCTGCCACGGTGAAAGGTAATCGGTCTAATGTTTCAATGCGTAGCATTGTATATTTCGCATTCCTTTGTGCCATTGTTATCTGCTTTTCAGTCAAATTATATGCAGAGAACAGAGACGTACTGTTGATATATCGCCAAGGCACATAACCAGAACGCAAAGATTGTAGCGTCCAGCTTAATAACATAATAGAACGTAATTGTGATTGCCCATGTTGTAGGATGGACAGATCTTGCTCTAGTATATCTATGACAGAAGATACAATGTTGACCAGTGAATAAATCCTAGATGTTAGTGTGGTCATACCATTATCAACCACTGCAAAAGCTTTTTCTAAGTTAATTCTGTCAATTTAACGCAATCTCTCCGCAGCTTCTTGTTGAGAAATTTTCCAAATTTCATTGTAAGTGGCATATAAGAAGCATTTGGCACGATGCGGCTTATGGGGACCTAGCAAAAAATACCTTAAATCCATATCGTCTGACAGTAGGGAGAAGTGTTGTTTCCCCTGAGACAATGTCGAGGTTCTTAGCCAATCTAGACATAACTTCCCAACACTGTATGATGTCCCCCAGATGTTCTCGTTGTACATAGCGTAAGTCAGACCTATGGATACTAAACCCTTCGGTGGTACCCCTGAATCTTGACTGACACCTATTCGTGTCTACAGGCCAAACTAACCATCCCTTCCAATTGGGGTCCGTTGAATTGTATGAAATGCCCTGAATGATGTTATCTAGTGTACCCTCACCATTTTCTGTGTAATTTTACCAACCCTCAAAGTGTGAACGCGAGGGAATACTTGGTGTGTTCAAATCCTTAATCTTGGCTAACTCAAGACAGGAAGTCTGTTGCACAGTGTCGTTCAGGAAGATGATTTGTTGTGGTATGAGGCATGCTCTAAATAGTGCCCCCGTTCCCTGAACTTGCCAGTCCTTAGTACCCCAGACAGATTTTATGTCTATATTGTCCTTCCATAAGTCAAAACCCTGTTCAGACAGTTGGGCAATAAAGGATGCAGAGTATATCTGTTTCGTGTTAGTGAGCATACTTTTCTTTGCAGATGTAGGTGCAAGCTTATAATAATATGAGCATGGATCTGATGCATTAAACCCTGAAAAATAAGCAAACTTTCATGCAAACGTTTGTGAACTACCTTTTGCTGGTGTTGGGCAATGTTCCCATTGGTGGTATGTAAAAACTTTATGTGGTGCACTTGTTTTATGCAGAAAGTGATGGCCATAATGTTGGTAACCGTACATGGTATCAAAATCAGACGAGTCGTCAAACATTTCATTTTTTGAGAATGCTGCAGACAGTTCTAATTCAGACAAAATATTATTTACAGTTTCAAAATCCCAATCGTCAGAGTATGTACTGGAGGTGATGATATCATTTAAAGAAATTTTGAATACATTTGGTATTTTTATAAGTTCAGTGGGACCAAATACATCATATGAAAACGTATCCCAAACTATTCAGTCAGGAACTGGAACTGCTGTAATGTTCACATAGGACAGGTCTCTTTGTTCACAATGAGATGACGTATGAGGTTTCAGTACCAAGTTCACATGTGATACTGCAGAGCGTTCTTGGAGATAGTGTCCATTCACGAGCAAGAAAAAGACAGTCACTAAACCTATCCAGAATAGGAGGAACAGTATTCCAGTTATTATCCAGAGCTGTAGCCATGGTGAGACTAAGTATGTCTTTTTCAGAAAAATGTAGAAATCGTTAAGTTGTTTTTTGCAGGAAACTGGAGCTGGCGGTGACTCAGGTTCACTAGGATCCAGAGAAAATGTGTTGAAATCAAGAAAGTAGCCAGATGCAGTTCAATCAATCTTTGGTAGCTCAGCATGTTTTGATGAACTGACAGTTGTCTACTGTAGAAGCAATATTGATGTAGATGTCGGTGGTAGGCTGAATTGATATATGTGTTTCATTTGAGTTTTGATGTACTGTTTCAATAGGAACGAGTTTCATTTCATTGTTGGTAACTCCATTACTTCGTATTGTAGACTCTTCGAATGTTATCAGTCTTTCTGTCTGAACTTCCTGTATGGTAGGGAGAGGAGAGCAGTGGCTACCCAGGAGACCACGAGGCCTGCTATTCAGGATCGGCCACATAGTGTGGTTTGATCAGATCGATTGAGACAAATCTCTTTTCTTTCTTGCCGGCAAGAGGCGGAAGAAGTACTGTTCTTGTTCCTTCGACAGCCAGGACAGGTACAGGCTTTCTGTAGGGTGGCCCAAATTCTTTCTTGTCCACAATCTTTTCTCTGACCAGATCCCCGACTTTTGGGATCCAGGCAGGTCTTGCCGTGACTGATTTAACTTCACCAGTGGCGTTGCCTTTTACTTGCACGTTGCTTTGTAGTGCCCGGAATTCATTAAGATCCTGTAAAACAGCCAAAGTTTTATTGATGTCAAAAGGTTTTTCATCCGCCACTGTGCTTTCATAATCGAAATCAGGTACCCACATTCTCGTCCCAAATAGGACTTTGTAAGGGGTGACACCTCCTAGGGAACTTCTTGGTATATTATTGAGTGCCCTCTGGACCCCATATAGGTGATTGACCCAACTACCACCCAAACATAATACCCTTGCTGTTAAAGATTGCTTTAAGTCCCAGTTTTTTCTCTCTACTACCGAATTTCCCTCGGGATGGTACGGAGAGGAGTACCGCAATGCAACACCCAAACTTCCCAGGGCTTTCTTGTAAGCCCTAGTTCTAAACGCGGGGCCATGGTCAGAATGTAATGTGCCAACTGTGTATGTCCCTATGAAGACTCGCAAATCTTTCCTAACAGTTTGAGCGCCAGCCGAGCGCTGAGGCCAAACCCACAGGAATCTAGAATATGAATCCACTGCCACCCAGATGTACTTGTAAGCCCCATCAGATTGTAAGGGGCTGCAGTAGTCCAAATAGACACAGGCGAGAGGTCTGTCTAATATTAGTAATGGTGTTTGTGCCGGACGTGCTACGGTGGAACCCTTCATCTGCTGACAGATATCGCACTTAAGAACAAATGCTTTTGTTTGTTTTATTAAACCTGGCCACCAATAGCGTTGTTTCAGTAGATAAACTGTTGCGGTAACCCCTGCGTGTGCAGAACCCAGACCCTCGTGTGCAGCTAGAATTAAACCTAGTCTGCGATCCATGTTCAGTATTACTCTATCCCCCACTCCTGGAATTTGAGCATAGGGAATATTTTTTGCATCTAACTTGTAGGAGTACTTGAGTGGAAAACTCTTTGGTACGGCTGAGGTGTGTTTGCATGAAGCAATCACAGCTACCATTATGTCTCCATCTATTCTTGTGCTAGAACGAGTGATTGCAGCTACGTCAGCAGTTCGCACTGTCGCCTTGGCGGCTTCATCAGCCAATGAATTCCCTTCAACGTGAACGCCATCACGTTGATGACTCAGCGTGTGTATCACGTGAGCTCTAGGCAAGTCTTTTTTCAACTCTGCCACTTGTTCCCAAATCATTTTGTGCTTTATTGTGCAACCTTTTGAGTCTTAAACCTATTCTGACCCCAGTAGTGAAGATATTCATTGTAAGACTGGCACAGTAAAACGAAGTGTGGGGAATTCCCGATCAGTTTGTATTAGTGCCAGTAATAGAGCTTTTAATTCTGCCAGCTGTGCCGTGCAGTCTCCTAAAGACTGTGTCTTCGTACTGCTAGGATTGAACTTGCCGTCCTGCATAAGTCCTTTTACAATCGCACAGGCTGCGCTGTATTGTTGTTTACTACCTATGGCAGGCTGAGCAGAACCGTCAGTGTAAATAATATATTCATACTGATCCAGAGGCATTATTTCATTTGGGAGAGGATATTCTTGTTCGTATTGCAGGAATGCCTGTGTTTTTAGTGTAGAATCGTATTTGTAGTCTACATCTGTTGCAGTGAGAGAATTAGCCCATTGTATCTATTTTGGATACAATGGGCAAATTTGGAACGCTTGCCTTTGTAACAGCCTCTAAGGCCGGTATTGGAGTTACGACAATTATTTGTTTCCCCTGAGCCAGTGCTCTTTCTCTCACTACAGCAGTCTGTACTGCTGTCAGAATTTTTTCTGTAGAAGCAAAACGCATTTCAGCGTTTGTCTTCAAGTGTGATTTGTATAATATGGGTACTGTTTCGCCTTCACTGAAGATTAGGTAAGTGTACCCTGATTGACCCGGGATTACACGGATCACCAGATTTGTGGTATTTACACGTGTGTGTAGGTGTTTGGAAGCTATCATGTCAGCTTGTAAGGAACGAAGGATATCATTGTGTTCCTGTGTCCAATGTCCAATTAAAAAATCAGGTCTGATTAAGTCGCAGAAAGGTTTTACTTTTTCTGCATAATCCAAAATGTATGTTCTGCCAAAATTTAGGAATCCCAATATGGATTGTAAGTTTTTCAGAGATTTTGGAGGTTGGAGCAGCGCACACCTTTCTAAAAAGTTAGATGCTAGGTTTTTCCCTTCACTTGAAAGCTCATATCCCAAAAATAGGACATTGAGGTGAGCTATTTTTGATTTTTTAAAGTTGAATTTGTAGCCCTCAGTGGCGAACCCCAAAATGATGTTGCTCACCCTGGTCAAATGATCCATTAAATCATCATTCGTCAGATAAATATCATCTACATAGGACAATGCCTCGTCATCCAAATTTTGAAGTAACTCTGTTACCCTAGCTGAGAACAACCCCGGGCTATTCTTATACCCTTGGGGAAGTCGACAGAATTGTCCCTGGGAGCCTAGGGCTGAGAATGCTGTCAAATGCCTACTTTCAGGCGCTATATTTAGGCAGAAAAATCCATTTGAGATATCTAATATCATTTTGTACTTTTTTCGCACAATGTTATTCATTAATGCGGCACTGTGTACGTTCTGTACTGCAAATGTTTTTGTGCATGTGTTCAGATGTCTGTAGTCTAAAGCTAGACGGTATGAATTATCGGGTTTCATTACAGGAAACAAAGGATTATTAATTGAAGAGGTGCAATTCTCTATTACACCTTGGTATTCAAGTTGATCTAAGATCTCCCTGACTTGTTTCTTCACTTCTTGTTTAATAGGGTACTGTCTCTGTGGAGTTGGAGTAGTTTTTACTGGGATTACATGGTGAGGTAACTCAGCATCCCACCCTACATGGTTGCGATATAATGCGGGAGCAAGTGCTGGCGCCCACTCCTGCGCGTATTAATGTTTTAAGTATACTGGAACGAGGTCGGAGAAAGCCGGTAAAATTACCTTCTCCCTTTGGGCACTCCATAACAATCTCAGGCGGCCAATCTTTTTCTGCCAAAAGAATGTCATAGCCATATACATACCCATAAGTGAGGTTCTCCCAAAAGAGGCCTTACATTTTTCTGGGTTTGTCCCCCTCCATTTGAAGTGTTATTTCATATAACCTATGTGGGACACTTACCCTTGTATCAGGTGTTTCCACCGTGATGTGTTCATTCAACTCCGCTGTCACCTGAAATTCCATCAGGTTCTGGCGAGCTATTGTTACTTCTGCTGTGCTGTCTAGCATCATCAGAGCCCATTCCCCATTCAGAAGTTGAGACCTCAGGATCCTTGGCATGTCTAACTTTAAGACCTGCTACCTTTTTCTTTTTAAATTGAGGTTTTGATTTTGGTTTATCTTCTTTTTTCATATTATAGTCTGAAGTACGATGTGTGCCTCTGGACTTTGTCCATTCTTCTTGTTTGTGTTCTGATCATCCTGATGAACCCTGAAAGGAACGAGAGGAACGTATATCAGTATCCTGATACCTGTTAGATTTTTTAATGTTTTCACGATTCCTAAGGTTGTACCTCCTTTTGGAGGGCTCCTGTTGAGGAGACCCACCCCTTGATTGTGATCTATTCTGTCTATTCTTTTGTTTTTTATTGTCCCATTTCTTCTTGGAAGACTCAGGTGCTTGCTTGGTGTTATCCTTACCCATGAGTTGAGGTTTTGTTGCTCTAGCTCCCAAACTATCTCTACCTAATTCGGCATATGCATCTTCGATAATTTTAGGTAATTCACGCTCCTGTTGTATAGGAGTGAAATACCTCAGGCGTTGGTGTATCGCCCCCGCTGCTGCCTCCCCTTTTATGTTTGCTAATATATTAGTTGATACCTGGGCAAAATTTCCTAACAATTTCATCCCTAAGTTCAGAGCAGGTTCTGCTCCATACTCATTCTGTATTTGTCTTAATACATCTGGTATTACTGCTATTGAAGGGATACCATGAGTTCTGATATATATGCCAGCAAAAACTGTACCCCAAGAGGTACAATCCTCTATCTGGGGAGCTATCCCCATTGGCACGCAGATTGTTAGTATTCTGCGTTTTTCTTGAGGGCTTGTGTGTGGAAACACTGCCTCTGAGGGATTTTCTGAGCTATCCAAAATGGCATTTGCTCACGTTTAGTGGGCATTTTACCCATAACTGCGTTTAGCGCTTGTGGAGTAATTTTAGTTGCGGACCACTGAATTTGTCCTGCTGGTGTAGCCCTTGTTGGCTGAAGTGTGAGTGTTCTCAACACGAACTGTGTCAGGTTTCTGTAAAGTTTTATTATTTCTTTCTGTAGTGCACGTAAGTCTGCTACCGTCATTGTGTCAATGTCTGGATGCCGTGTGTAAGCCGCTAGGACCGGCCAAGTCGCTCCGTCTCTACCAAGCGTACAGAGTCTTACTTTATCTTTTGTGTGTGGGAGGGCGCCTTTAAACCAGTTTATGTGCTCCTGGTAGGTGAGCGGAACTTCAATGTCCTCATATGGACAATATTCCCCTGGTGTTTCATCTTCAGTGTAAGAGTGAAATGTATTCGTGCGTGCATCTGCTGGTGGGAATTTAACACATGAATAGAATACCTCTGTTCTATATGATTTGTGTGCCTCAATCACGAATGTTACTGTCCCACCCCTAGCTGAGACTCCATACTCTGCTAGTTTTAAAGTAAGGGCAGTTCTGACATTTTCTGAAATGTTCATTTCGCCTTCTTGTTCTCCTTCCTTTACTGCATTCACACATAGTGCTGGCGCAGGGAGGTCTTCGTCGGCCACTTTTGATAAAGTTTCAAGGAAACTGAGATAAGGGTGTATGCACAATAGGAACTATTTGTCCTTCAAGCTTGAATAAACCTACAGCCAATACTTAAGATATGCCTACTCAGCTGCAGCTGATTATTTCCTTCACACTCCAGACGTCTCTGGGTAAATGTGAGTAGGGGTCTCTGAGAAGAGCACGACTGAACTACTCAGATTTGACCGTTAAATAAGAACCAAACCAACGTTGGCGGCGCCATGTCATGTAGTTCCTATGAATCTATATAGGATCTGCACACTTAGACAACATAGACTGTGGGATTGGTGTCCAGACTGCTTCCAGACACCCCCACCGGGTATGTTCGCCTGCATACCAGCTAGCTCACAGTGCCACTATAAACTCCTCTTACCAAGGAGAGAATAATTCTTGGCAACTATCGAACATGACAACTCTGTCCCATCAGGGATTGTGGAAACAGTACAGTACTTTTCGCTCAGTCACTCGTGCTCACTTTGTCTCAGAGAAAAACACAGAATAAACTGTGGGAACGTTTTCAATAAGCATTTATTGAACCAGCATCATTCTAGTGTAAAATAGGTGTGCTGAAACAACCATAAGACAGAAACAGATATAAATGATTATAAGCACCAATAGAATAAATGGATGGTAGATTCCTACCATAGTGCTAAAACAATGACTACAGGCAGGTATATAAGTACATGACAATAATACTGCGTACTCCTGCGATGCAACCTTAACTAGATGTGTGGTGGATGCAGTTCATATATAGGCATCCCCGCCAGCAGACTATAGGTGCTTACTAGTTGTGGGCCCTGGGCTAGACGGGGCTACTGTGTGAATCCCTGTAGGTTAGTTACTAATGTGGGGGGGCTACTATATATCGGCCGCATGCTTTATATAGTGCATGTGCTTGTGCATATTAGTTCTGAAATACTCTCTAAGTATACAGATTCGGGCATCTCTTATGGAAGACAGTATCCATTGACTACTGGACTGATATCTTCCGCATTTATTTATTCTGACTGCAGGTCAGTCCTTTGTCATGCCCATTAGGGTTGTAACTACAACATGAACTACCACATTCAGGCACACAGACTTCTCAATTCATATTGAAGACTTGATTTATTTGGAAACTCTATGGGATCCAGCAAATATGGTGAACGTTCGCATGATTGATTTTTCAAATGCTGCCGTCTGCCTGGCAGACTTACAGGTCAGTCCCAGTATGGGGTCTCATTGGGCTCTATGGGACAATATGGTTTAAATGTATCTTTCTATACTATGATGGGGCAACCCGATATCCAGCAAGGGGCTGTTTGGATGTATACTCCGCATGTATTCCTGTAGCTTAGTGGGTTACCTGGAGATTTGAGTTGTTATACTAAGGCAATTACAGCTGGTCTGTCTACGTTCAGGTTATATGATATATGATATGGTCAGATTCCTGACAGACATGGGAATTTTCTCCGTCTATGGTATTTGGTATTGGCCTTTTTTCCATCCCGGAAACCCTCATTGCTTGGTTTCTTCTTCATACCGAATCTTCGTGTTTACACTTTTTTCTGGTACGCTGTTCTACGGAGTGCCGGTCTTTGCCTATACCTTTTAGATAAGGAACGGTGTATACATAGGCTCTTTTTTTCCTCTTTCTTTTTCCCTTTTGCTTTAGCATGTTGGTGTGTGGACATCGCAGGTGGATATCAGTCATGTCTGCTTTGGGACCCACCTTTTTCAAGAACTCTATTATTCACGTACAAATCTTTTAATTTTCTTGTGCGGCACTTTCCACAGCAGCATGAATAGGGTGACAGGTTTTTCATCCAGGGGATGCCATCACATGAACTCTTTCACTTCTTGGCACATTAAAATCTTTTCTTTTATGGCGCTTATGTTAAGGTGTGTGGCTGCATTGGGTAATGTCCAACTCTTGGGCAATTTTCTAATGGCAATTTTAACTGTACATACTTTTGTATATGAAAGTTTTTAATTCTAATAAAATTATTTGCCGCCTTGAAAAAGTCTGTTGGACGAAACACGTGTCGGCTGCCAGTGTGTTTCTGTACATGGATCTTTGAGAAGAAGAGAAAATAAAGACAAAGGAACATTTTATGGACTCCCTGTGTTTACTAAATTGGTTACTACCTACTTTACAATTTGGAATGATTGAGGTGTGCCTCGGCATATGTGCTTGTTGTAGATGTACCTACGTGTACCTAGCATGTATGTAGGTGTAGAGCCAAGAATGCCCCTAGGCTGAAGCCAACTCCATTACCTGAAGTGAGAGACTGTGGGACCCCGTCTTGGTCTCGACATGGACACCCCGCGAGGGATGTCAGACCACTGCGAGCTGGAGTGTCTGCGTGCAGGAACCTCAGCGTCTCGCAACAGTGTGTCAGCATGGAAGTCTTTCTCCTCTGCCTGCACCAGTAAAGATATGGTGTATATATACCCAAAAGGGACCCTCAGGGGTTCTAACTTGTTGTGGCATGTTTTTATGCACAACATGGTAATCCTGCTGTGATTCTGAGTATGCTTATGCATAATAAATGAGGTTAGTTTTCTGAGAAAACCACACGACATTTATGCAGCACCTTAAATAGGTAAAAGTCAATACCAATAAGTGTTATGTAGTACAATGGCAGGAACATGTAGGTGAGAGGTTAGGTGACTTAGGCCTATTTTGGGGTACATTACAAAACATAAGAGAGCCAAGCCGATAAGTGAAGAGTGCGAATCGGTGGATGAACCACTTGGCCCTGGTTCATGGAGAGAAGATCTTCCATTGGTGGAAAGAGAATGGGTGGAACACTCTGATAAGCGATGCAGCTCGGTGTACCAAAGTTGTCTTGCCCACCTGGGGCGTTGAGAATGAGATGACATGCTTCTCGTTTCATCTTGTGCAGAACTCATGGGATGAGAGGAAATGGGGAGAAAGGTGTAGGCAAACATCCCTGTCCATGAGAAGTGGAAGGTGTTTCGCCAAGGATCCCGGCTGAGGAACCCTGCTAGTGAAAAGAGTGCACTTTTTGTTGAGGGACGTAGCGAACAGATCTAAGATTGAATAACCCCAAGACTGGAAGATAGTTGTCAGCTGTTTGTTGTTGAGCTCCCATTCATGACACTGCTTGGTGACCCTGCTGAGGGAGTCGGCCCACTCGTTCTGCACTCCCGGTACATGTTACACTCGCAAGGAGATGCTGTTGCACCTAAGTTGAAAGTATCTGAGATCTCGTGCCGCCCTGTTTAAGAACATGGTGGTGGTGGTGTCCGTCCTGATGAGGGCCGAAGAACCTTGGATCCGAGGAAGGAAGGCTTGAAGGCCGAGGAACACCGCTTTGAGCTCCAGTAGATTTACATGACATTTTGATTCATATTTGGACCATTTGCCGTGAACCTGCAATTTCTGGAGGTGGGCTACCCATCTTTCCATCAATGCATCCGAGGTCATCACCAGCTGTGGCATTGTGTAAAGGAAGAAGAGACCTTGAGAGAGATTGTCCTTGACCATCCACCAGGACATCGTAGTTTTCATAGCTGAGAAAATGAAAATCAGGTCCTCAAACGATCCCTGAGACTGAGCCCACTGCGCATACAGCTGCTCATGCTGAGGTCGCATGCAGAGACGACAATTGGGGATCAATGGGATGCAAGAAGACACAATCCCTCGCATGGACTTGTATGCTCTAACAGAAATGGACCTTTTTGAGGACAAAAGATGTGTCATACCTTGTAGACGTAAAATCCTCTTGTGAGTTTGAAAGGCTTTGACTAAGGTCGGTGTCTAGAATTGCCCCTAGAAAAGTTAGAGATTTTGAAGGGGTGAGAGATGATTTTTCCAAATTGAGGCAAAGCCCTAGAGACCGAGAGAGATTCGGACAGGCTTGCGTGGAGTTCTTCGTCGCCTGACAGGTTGGAGCCATTATTAACCAATCATCCAGGTAGGGGGAACACCTGACGACCGAAACGTCGTAGGAAGGCGACTACTGGGGCCGTGCACTAGGTGAAGTCTCTGGGGACGGACTTTAATCCAAAGGGTATTACTTTAAATTGGTAATGGCACCCTGCCTCTTTGAACCGGAGAACTTTGCGATGCTTGGGATGTATGGGAAAGTGTAAATAAGCATCTGCAAGATCGAGGGAGGTTAGGTAATCCCCTTTTTCCATGAGAAGAAGGATCTCTTGCAGTGAGAGCATCCTGAACGGCTGTTTTTTGATGTACTTGTTCATGTAATCTGAAGTCCATGACCTGGCTCCATTTCCCTGTTTTCTTCTTGATGAGGAAGAAGTGGGAGTAAATCCCCTGATTACTCTGGTTGAGGGATACTTCCTCTATCGTGTGCTTGCAAAGAAGTGATCGTATTTCCTTTATGAGATTGGGAAGATGACAATGAGAAGTCTTCCTCGGTAGAAAATTTGGAGGGTGCTGAACAACTTCCAGAGTGTGACCAAGCTGGAAGACATCTAAAACCTACATGTCTGACGAGATGGACTTCCATTTATTGAAGAATTTGGAGAAAATGTGTCCGAATTGAGGTGTGACTGTAGTGACAAGGGCCTAGTGATTCTCATTGCCTTCTGTTGGAGTCTTGAGACTTCCCGACCTACTGATGAAATTTACGCCCTGAGGATCTCCAATAGGAAGGCACGGAGTTGGTTCAGTAGGCTTAGCTGTAAAATGATGTCCAGTAGGCCTGCTGGGGATAAGGTTGGTACCGCTGCTGAAATTGCGGCCTAGAGAGGTATTGGCCTAGAACTCTTCCTCGAAATGGTTGAAATCGGTGTTGCTGGAGACTGACGAGCGATTTGGCTGTTTCTGTATCCGATTTAATAGCCTGGAGCACATCATCTATGTGCTTTCCAAAAAGATATTCCCCATCAAAGGGCATGCCTAGCACCTTAGCCTGCACTTCCGGATGGACAGTAGTAGCCTTCAACCATCCCTGGCGACGCAGCACCACTACTCCTGCCATCTGCCGAAAGGCGGTGGACGAGATGTCAATGGCTACCTCGATGAGTTCAGAAGAAGCTTTCTCTCCTTCAGACAGAATGTCTTCTTCTTATCCTCCGGGAGATATTCCAACAGAGAGGAGATTTCAGACCACATCTGTCGGTCATATCTCCCTAGAATGGCCATGGCATTGGAGGCTCTAATCGAGGTGGCTGCCAGAGCAGAAACCTGTCCCGATGTTATCAAGACGGCGTCCTTCTTTATATCCGGCAGAGCCATACATGGAAAGGATGGATTTTTTAATTGTTTCTGTGCTGCTTGCATAATGACCGAATCCGGCCTGGGATGTCCAATCGGACATTTGGGCGAGTGCTTAGGGGCCTTATACTTTTTATCTAGTTTTGGCACAACGGCTTGTATATATGATGGTGTTCTCATGACCTTGAGGCCCTCCTGCCACAAAAAATCCCCTATGGGAATTGGTCTAATGGTACGCTGAGTGCCAGGCTTGAAATCATAGAGGAAAAACTCTGCCTGCTTGGCTGGCATAGGTAGATCAAAGCGCTTGGATGCACGTTCTAAGAGATCAGGAAAACCACCTCTTTCTGCAGGTGGTGAATCTGCAGATGGTGGAGTAGGAGATGGGGTCTATATAATCATCCCATTCATCAGGAGCATCCAGGCCTGTATGGATCTCACCTTCATCCATCTGCTGGTCATCACTATCCTGGGTTTCAACCGTGATGATAAGAGGCGAAGGCAATACCTTTTCCTGCATGGATTTTGGAGTGATTTGGACAGCAGGGGTTGTGTATGGAGCCTCTTGAGGAGGCGGAGGCCGCTGAGCAGTATCAGCACCAGGAAAGCATTTATAATAGTTGTTTAACATGTGTTGTAAGTCTGATACTAAAGAAACAGGAACATTATTAGAGGGTTCTCAAAGGTCATGGTATTCCTCCTCTTGCTCGTCATAGAGGTAATGCTCCTGGAAGGAGTCCAGGTGCTGCACGGAGGAAGGCCCCCTATCTGTAAATGAATAATCACCTGAAAGGTAAGCGGATGGATTGTCGTCCCCGTCGTCCTCATTGTCCAAGTCCTGACATTTGACCCTTAACTGGGAAGGACTATAAGCAGGGCCAAATAAGCCCTCATCTTCAAGCTCTTTGAAGTCCAGGAGACGAGCTGGAGTTAAAGGGGATATTTTTGAGAAGTCCTGTATCACCTGCTTTGGTGGGCGCAGTAAGCTGGTTTTCCCCTCCGTCGACAGGTCTGTCGACGATATAGCCACCTGCAATGTTGACGATACAGTGTGGGTAACCAGTGTTGGCGGGACACCTGTAGACAGGGCCAACGACGGTGCAATGGCTGATGGTGAAATCTTCATCGTCGGTGGCTTCGTCGATGCTGATGACGGAGTCAATGTCAGGTGTTTGCCTGACGACGCTGCTGCCGCCAACGTTTTGATCGTCATCATGGTGGATGTTCGCGACGAGAACGTCGACAGTGCAGAAATGCTGGCTTTCGTCGTAGCTGGCATAATCTTTAACGATGGTGTCATCGTAGAGCGTGGTGCAGGCTCTTCGAAAGGCGTCTTGGGAGCAGAAGCAGGCAATGAACCAGACTTAGAAGGCCCCACTTGGAGTTTTGTGGGGGTTTTCTCCTCAGATTTGTCTCTTCCTTGGGACTTAGATCTTTTAGAGTCTTGTGGTGAGAAGAGTCGCTGCCTTCTTTTCTCTTCCTGGAGGAGGAATGAGCTTTCTCCTCATGATCAGACCCTGAGTCTGAGGTAGACTTCGTTTTCTGGATTCAGAGTAGCAGTCTACTCTCCCTATCCTTGAGGGTTTTGGCTGAAAACGGACAACAATATTTGCCTTCCCTGGGTCTGTGGTCAGGGTAGAGACAATATAGACACTCTTTGGGGGGATCTTCTGAGAAAAGTCTGCAGTTCCCACAGGTCCTAAACAGCCCTTTTTTAGACCCTGGTATTTGGCTTGAAAAATAGGCTAAGACACAGTCCATGATTACCTTAGATGTTGTCAGGCAACGATAAGTTAGCTGGAGGTCAAAAGTTGAATGAAGAAACACTGTGACTGAGCAGAGCTCAGAGAGACTCCCTAACACACAACGTGCAGTAAGAAATCTGAGGTATGGTGGCTCTGCAGGGGTAGGATACTCTAGGGTCTCTGCTCTGATTGGCTGAAGTTTGGATGTTTAAATATGATGTTGATGGGTTGCTAACTGCTACTGTTTTTATCTGTGGAGGTCAATGCTAATGTTGCAGTACTGCTATTTTACTGTGACCGTGGGACTCCCACCATGACGAAGGGGAAGATTGAAGCATGAGAATCTATAAAAGATACAATACTGGAGAACAGGCCTCCTCCAACTATGCAGCCAGTATCTAGAACACCAGTTCCGGATCCATGAGCACCACCAAAACCTGATCCAATTGTCGAATGAGTTGAAGATGCACCTCTATAGATAACACTACATCAGGATGTAGTAACAGTCCACAAACTAGCTACTTCTCCAATCACTTGACTGTTTCCTTGACTTTGACCTTGTAAAGCACTCCTCTGTCTTTGGGCTACGTCAGTGCTATACAAATGCCTCATGCATGCACACATACTCTATCTTGCTTTTCAGATTCTATAACTTACGCATACATTTTGTTATCTGCTTACTTCCCATTTTTCACTACTCCCCCCAACCCCCCAATATCTCTAGGCTCTTGTTCCTCTCATCAGTTTCTGTATCTCTACATCATTCCGTGTATATTTCCCATGTTTCTCTCTTCTTGCTTTCTCTGTAGATTACCTCTTTACACCTTTCGTCTTCTCTCCACTTTCCCCTGTATCTATCCGTTTGTCTTCATAAATATTCTTTACATTCTTTCTATTGTTATTTCTCTCCATTCTTAGATACATTTCTCTGCCTTTTATGATCCATTTCTCCACTCCAGTCCCTTTCTCTCCTCTTTTCCCCTTTCCCCTATACCTTTACATTCTCCATTTTATCTACCCACCTCTCCCTCTTTTCCTTACTCACTGTACGACACATACTTCTGTTTTCTGTCCATTCTCACCTTCGCCTCTGTATTTTTTTGCCTAGTTCGTTCAATGCTCTTCCATTTGCTCTCCAATTGCCTTTGCATCTCTTCATTTGCTCCTGTATCCCTCTGTTGGGTGCTATATCTCCATAGTCTATCCATTGTTCCTTATATCTCTGCACCCTCCTCTTTTCCTTATCCTCTGCCTCTCGCCGCCCCTCCACTACCCAACGGGTCTAGATTTTCCCCTCTTACCCCTGTATCTTTCCTTGTCAAATCATGCATTATCCACTTAGCCTTTTATCTCTATTAACTACTGCATCTCTGCGTTCTTCCCTGTACCTCTCCACTTACTCTCATTTCTACCCCTCTCTTAGTGACTGTTGTTTATGACACAGGGTCTTAGGTATTACACAATCAAATGCTGTATGACTGCTACCAGGACCTTTATTTGCAACTGGTCAGGTCACAGTGGAAGGATTCATAATTTGTTCAACATGCTTCTTAGAGGTACGAATATCTTTTCAGTCCACCCTGGTAAAGGTATACCAGACATGACTGACTTAGGGATGAAATGGACCCCCACCACTTTTAAGTACATAGAAGTCAATATATACCATAAGCTGGAAGACCTGTAGGACGGTAATTTGGGTGTGGCACTTAGAGCACTGAAAGGCTCCATATAGTTTTGGAGATCTCTACAACTGCCCAACATATCTAGGATAGCCCTCACCAAGATAGCTATACTTTCCAGACTCCTTTACGTTTTTTGGTCTCGTCTAGGCAGCGCTTACACTGTCTCTTCGAGACATGTTGTATTCAGGTATGCGCTTGAAGTGCTACCTGTTTTCCACTCCTCTTACTGTCCTTTGTAAATGGTGGCTTTTTATTTGTGAAAAGGCTTAGTAGTCCCTCCATAGTACCTCCGCTTCTCCTTTTGTAACCTCCCATGAGGATTGCCCCTGTAACATGTGTTGTTACTCGGTATGTTTTATTTACAGTCTGTGAGCACTATTTTCTTAAATGACTTTCTCCTATTGCACACATGACATGCTCTCCTGGAACCGCTTGTCTTTTTTTAAGCTGCGCGGCATGCCATGCTTTATCTTATTTTATATTTTGCTTCAACAATGGGGGCCACGTTATTAATGTTGCACACGTTCTACTATTATTTTTAAAGCAGCGCGGCATGCTGCACTTTGTTATTTGTTTTAGCACCAGAGCGGCTCGCTTCAGGTTCAACAATAGAAAAATGCGCAGGCACCGCGCTTTAGGTTTCAGCACAGCACTCACTTTCATATTAACAACACTGGTGCTGTGCTTTATGTTGCAGCACGGCACCAGCTTTTCATTCCTCCTATCCCGTGTCACAGCCCCCCATCCCGGTCCCACCTCCTACACAAACTTAAATATGCACTGGTGCTGCGCTATAGTTTTCAGCATGGCATCCGCTTTCATATTAATATGCTTGTTTATGGTGTCTTACAGTGGATTGCTTACGAAGTTGACCCACTGTGACCTCAAATCAGGTAAACATAAATTTTCTAGAAAATGTTCTTTGTCCTGAAAAGTCAGGCTCTTTTCTTGGCCAATCACCATAGAGAAGACTGTGGTCATCATATGCATGTGGTGTCTCATACCAACCCCCACCCCGCTCACCCCACCTTAGGCCTTCTTGTAACTTCAGCGCCTGGCCTTAAACTGAGAAATGCAGCTTAATTGCCATACTAAATATTTCTGAAATTGCATCCTCACACAAAAATACTTTAAGGCACTTTAACTGCAACAAAACACTTCTACTTTTTGCAGAATTATCTTTTGCGCACTTCCGAAGCGTTGCTTCTATTCATTTCATTTTATTAATTACAGGTGCAATACCTTATCTGGCTAATATAGGTCTACGGATGTGTGTATCGGAGACTCTGTTTCGAAAAAAATTAAAAACCTGGCTTTTCGGACACCCGCATGGAGGACGAAAGTAGTGCCTCTACTGTGACTGCTGGGCAGTCAGTGGCATAGGAAGGTTGCTTGCTTAGGTCAGTTGTTGGGGTTCTGATGGTTTTCTAGCACGGGTCACTCCGTTGGAGTAACCAGGCACTTTATAAGCTAAATAATAATAATAATATAGGTCCCTTTACAACTCCACAGGGACACCTAGTAATAGCCTGTGGTACTGCACACTTTCATTTCTTTGTGGATTTTGTTTCAAGACTTATGCTACTGCTGGGATAGTATTTCACCAAAAAAAAAAAAAATTATCATTTGCAACACCAATAGGTCTAGAGTTTACTAATGCGAGACCTTTTGCATTGCAAATGCTTGTTGTGAATGTGCCCAAGTGAGTTTTGAGCAAGGGGCTTAGGGGCTTTGACACACTGATACGAGGATTGGTATGTGACTTGGGCTGAAAAGGGTGGCCCTGCAAACACTCAGATACCCGATGACAGAAGGGGGCCTGGAAGTCCCAGACTATGACATCTACTAACAGGCAGCAGATATGCAGAGGATAACAAGGTGGCTGGGTGGACAACATACAGAGGAGCTAGGGATGGCAGGTGAAGAACCGAATCAAGGAGCCTGATTACCCTTTTATTGCGCAAACCAGCAAAATGCCTAAACACGTCCATACTGCTTGCAGTAGCCATGAGGTGCTGGATGAAATGTGTCAAGCTGACCTCAAAAGGTCCTCAATTGTTCCAGCTCTGCCCTTGGCTGGGAACATCCCTTTGTAGTAGAAGGGAATTTGAACCTTCTTGCTTGGAAGATATTAGGGGTTCTAAGAGATACTCAGGTCTTTCAGGAAAAGCTAAGGATATATTGGACGAATCTTGGGCACCAGTTACCAGAAAAAAGTTACAGAGGAAGTTGGAGGAAATAGTGTAGTTGGTGTCTGGAAAGGAATTTGGATTCCATGGAGGCTCCTGTGACGGAGGTAGCAAATGTTTTAGGTGAACTGTTTCATTCAGGTTTTTCCTACAGGACTATTCATTGTTATAGATCAGGTGTGTCGGCTGCTCATGCTTTGGTTAATGACTATGCTATAGGAAGTGATACCTTGGTCCATAGAGTCATGAAAGGAATTAGACTTAAAACACCACACAGGGGGCGTGGCTTGCCACAAATGAAAATGACCGCAAGTTGGAGGAGCTCAACCGAGTCGACCACATTATCCCCCAAATATCCTGCTTAAATCCGGCGCACTAAAGCTCAAAAGTGCTGCTGAGCGGTTGAGAGGTCACTCGGTCTGAAGGCTGCAAAAAATAAGTTGGGAAAACTGGCAAAGCAGAGACGCACCTGATTCAATGGCGTGTACCCCACAGGACTCGACTGCAGCCTCCAGGAAAATGGGCCCCAGATGAACAGAATGGCCTGAATCGCAGTCACTGGGGCAAGGCGGCCGATTCTGGACCTGAACAGATCCCAGCCAAGATCGGAGAGAGACCCGGCCGGGATCGGAGGTAGCACGGCGGAAACGGTAAGCGGTGTAGAGGAGGGCTGTCAGAAGTGCTGTGTCGGATCTCGCTCCCCCGGATAGAACGAGCACACCCGCGATTTTCCGGGCATAAGGAAACAGAGAGACACCACGAGCACCAGTGGAGGCCGAGCGGAGGAGGCTTGTGTTATTAAGCGTCCGGACAGGCACAACTAGGCCCTGAAGTCGCGGGTTAAATTTTTGAGCGGAAGAAGATTGACTGGGTGCGTGAGCGGGCCAGGGAGGAGGTGATGTGTGGCATGAGCGGCACTACATTGAAGAGCAGGCCTACCCACAGGCACCACAGCGCAGCAGAGTAGTGAAGCGGGAAGACTCATCCCCCCAGAGGTATCGAATAGACCCACGGCCACAAAGACCACAGGCCGCAGGGAAATTGCATTAGGATCGGCGGCGGGAAATAAAAGGGGGGGCCTACACTGTTGACCACCCGGCCCAATATTATTCAGCCCCAAAGCAGCAGGCGGAGTTTGACTGAGGGAGCGAGTGTGCTGACCGGTGCAGAGGTGGCGGAGCGGCACACTGTGGTATCACGCTGTGGGTCGGATGCGCTTGCTGCCTACCAGAAACGGGATTGCAGTGGGAAGATCCGCGACTTTTAAAGCGGCTGGAAGGACCATCACAGACTTATTTACTGCACCTGACGAAGCTGGTGGTGCATACCCGAGGGTAGCAGTGGTGCCCAAATTGCCAGGAAACCCAACAAGTGCAGGATTAAAGGTGGCCCAGACTTGCACCTGAACAGTGGCAGACACCATCCCATCAGTAAGTCTGGATATTAGTACACTTGAGGCTGGACTTCCCCAATAGTACAGTGATATGATGAAGATGTGTGCCGGGAAAGGCAACCAACCTTATTAGACCAGCTCAACTGTATCGCAGGAGCATGGGGGGTGTAGGAGGGACGGGTACAAACTCGGGTCAAGCAGTAGGTGTCCAGTTGGGAAAACCGGCAGGCCGACTAGAGCCGGCTAGGCCCTGGTGCGGTTGTATGATGTTACAACGCATGCCATTACATCGCATGCCGTTACAACGCTTACCTTTACCCCGACTTGCTGTCGGGGGTGCGCTGGAAGTTGGAATAGTATAATTTACTATTCCAACTCCAGTGTGTGCAACAGTAGGGAAGGTGTTGGAGTTAACTCCAACACCTTCTATCCCCTGCAACAAGCCTTTCACGTTGTAACAACATGCGTTGTAATGGCATGCGTTGTAACGCTTCCGTTGTAAAGGCTGTTTCCCCTCTGGTGCAGGCGGCGGCGAGTACTGCTGCGACCGCCTTTGGGATTTTGGACCCGACTACCCCTGTCCTCCCCCCCCCTCTCTACAATTGCATAAAGGATGGCAGGTGAACAGTCAATTGACAGCAAGGTTCTAGAATCATGACGGTGGGAGAGGTCCCCATCCACCGCAGCAAACAAAACTAGACAAGTATACCCTGCCCAAAGACACCATAAGTGCTGTGCCAGCGGCCACAGGTTCCTCAGCCGAGACCAGTGCGGACGCAACGGGGCTCACCTTGCAGGATATCATGACAGCAATACAGGGAGTGAGGACAGACTTAGCCGGTAAAATTGATACTGTGACAACAGAGGTGTCACTCATAAGGGCAGACCTGAGGAACATGGGCTCAAGGGTCAAAGAAATTGAAACTGTGACAAGTACCCTCACGATGGACACAAAAGCACTGCAGAAATTAGTTCAGGAACTCACGGACGCGACAAGAGCAACGGAGGCAAAGCTAGAAGACTAGGAAGGTCGCTCCCATCGCAACAATGTCCGCATCGTTGGTGTACCGGAAAGGGCGGAGGGCCCCTTGGTAGAACTCTATGTAGAGGACTTGGTGCTGAAGTTACTCCAACCCAATTATTGCCCGTATCTTCAACTATCGAGATCGGGATGTAATCCTCCAAGCTGCCCAAAAGTCGTCACCACTAAAAATCGACAATGCCACTATTTCCCTCTATCCGGACTTCACTACAAAAGTGCAACAGGCGAGGAGAACATTCACTGAGGCTAAAAGAGTACTTCGATCGAAAGATATTGTATACTCAATGCTATTCCCGTCTACCCTCAGAGTAGTGGCAGAAGGTAAAGTCTGGAGGTTCGCAACACCGGAAGAGGCGTGGGAGTGGCTGGACGGATGGCGAGTGGCAGGAGGGCCGCTGCGCGAGAAGGGGCAAGCAGACACGGCTATGGAATGTGGGCATGAACCAGAAGATGAGCCCGGAAGGGACACTGTCCAACAGACAGGGGCAAAAGAACAACTCAAAGAATAAGACAACTCCGGGAGAGGCACGCACCAGAAGGCCAAAAACAAAAAGAGCCCAGGACTGACACAAGTCGAGATCTAAGAATGCACTGTTGGGAAGAAAGAATGGACGACCGTGCGACAGTATCAATATTCAGCACCAGGATGTTCTGCACTAAGACACATGAACTGGATGGGAATACCAAGTTTTCCAACACTAAGAATATGGCAACTTGAAGTTGGGGGAGGTGGGTCGACTACGGCGGGCATGAATAGGCTAACACCATCCAAAGTTCATTAGTTTAGTTATGGGGCGACAAGCGCTCTGCAAATTGGGTTGGGGGGTAGTTAATAGCCCACAGTGCAGGGTAGCAGGGAGGGGGTTGTTTTTCTTGTTGGGTTTTCAAAAGTATATGATATTAGTACACTGTATTCAATGTATGTTCATAACACACACCGGGGAAAGGGAGAGGGTAAATGGAGAGATGAACAGAACGCGCACACCCACACCTGAGAGGCTGGTTATGTACGGAGCAGAAACCTGAAGAATGGCAAAGACAATAACGACCCCCCCTTGATGGGCAATGCCACGCGCTGCTGATGTCACACGAACCAGTCAGATGTGATCTCTTGATCATGACCTGGAACGTGAATGGCCTAGGCAACAAAATTAAACGTAACATGGTGTTACAGTATATTCAACGGCATGCACCAGATGTAGTCATGTTGCAAGAGACACACTTGATGGGCAACACATGCAGAGCAATGGAGAGATTTGGCTATAAGCTTCAGGCCCATGCTGGGTTCACGTCGGGGTCCAGGGGCGTGGGGATACTGGTCAAAAAGACGGTGCTGGTAGTGTTTCAGCAAACATGGCAGAATAAGCTGGGCAGGTATGTCGCACTCTCCGGAGTATGGGAGGGCCGAGCTGTCAACTTCTGCTCAGTATATATACCGCCGAAAATGCACTCGAGCACACTGCCTGAGCTGAGTGCATTGCTACTACGGCTGCCTAGCGGGGTGCTCATATTAGGCGGTGACTTAAACGTAGTAATGGACCCCGAGATGAATAAATTATCAAATGTGAGGGGAATGGGAGGGACGGACACCCTAAAGGGATTTGTGGAGGCAATGGGATTGGCTGATATCTAGCGCGAACACACCCACAGACCAGACAATACACGTACTATTCAATTCCACATCATGGTTACTCGCGCTTAGATTACTTTCTGACGCAATTGGTAATGTCTGGGTGCTTTCGTGGAGCACTACATACGGCACGTGGCCTATCTGATCACTCGCCAGTAGAGGTGAGACTATTGGGCCTTACCAAAACAAATGCCCTGCCACCTCGCATTGACCCCTGGCTTCTTAAGAACAAATAGATGAAAGACAAGATACATGAGCATACTGTCCAATACTTTCAGGACAACTTGGACTCCATAGAGTCATCAGTAGTGATCTGGAAGGCATACAAAACAGTAATACGGGGTTACGCGCAGGCTCTAGCAGGAATAGAAAAGAAAAAAAGGAAACTGCAGTATGAAGCGCTTGAAGAGGAATTAATCCAATTAGATAAGAAATTAGCAACCATGGAAAAGCCAGACCCACGACTGACTCATACGCTGCGGCTAAAACAGCAAGAGTTGCGTGACATTGCGGAAGGGAAAGCCAGGGACCATGCTATGGCAACCCAGTGGAGAATATACGAAATAGGGGATAAGGCTACCAAATTGCTATCATGGCTCGAAAAAAGGGATAGAGAGAGGAGCTGGGTATTGAAGACTACCAATACGAATGGAGATAGCTGTACCACTGGCGAGACCATAGCAGAGGCATTTGCATCTTACTATGAGCAACTATATAAGTCCTCGACAACCCGCACTGGAATGGACTGTGCGGAGCTCTTAGTTGACATGCGCCTCCCTACCCTCACGCAGGCAGAATGGGGAGACCTGGAAACAGATATCTCGGAAGAGGAGATTTGTGAGGCCATAGGTGCGCTGCTGTCCGGTAAGGCGTCAGGGCTGAAGGGTATACCGATAGAATTATATAAAGGGGTGGCAAGTGTGGTGGCGCCACATATGTTGCACATGTTTGAAGAGTCGCTAACAATAGGTAGCCTGCCAGAGGACCAGAGAACTGCGACAATCGTGGTTATTCCTAAACAAGGTAAGCCCCCAGAAGATAGTGCCTCTTATAGGCCAATCTCCTTGCTGAATATAGAAGTGAAGGTCCTGGCCAAGATTATTGCAGCTAGGCTCTCCAAAGTAATAACTGGATTGGTACACCCCAATCAATCGGGCTTTATGCCCAGGAGGAGTACTAGACTAAACCTACGGCGCCTATATGGTGTACAATGAGCAGTTAAAGACCAGCAAGTGGAGAATGCCGTGCTACTGTCCCTTGATGCCCGTATGGCGTTCGACACCATAGAATGGCACTCCCTGTTTGCGGCGCTGGAACGCTTGGGCTTTGGCCCGAAGTTCCGTGCGTGGTACAGCTACTATACACAGATCCCCTAGCCAGAGTATGGGTCAATGGTGTTGTGTCGAGGAGGGTGGGGCTACACGAGGGCACAAGACAGGGGTGCCCGCTCTCTCCCATGCTGTTTGCACTTGCACTGGAGCCCTTGGCAGTGTGGGTCAGGGCGGATCCATTAATAAGAGGCATCCCAATCGGGGGAGAATGGAAGGAAAGAATCTCGCTATATGCGGACGACATCCTCCTATATGTTATCATGCCTCGCTCCACAATACACCGAGCACTCCATATATTTCAGCTATTCGGCAGCTATTCAGGATATCAAATAAATGGGGACAAGTCACTCATATTTGCTCTCACTGGCGAGGTGCCCAAATTGACAACCATAGCAGCAGAGTTATTAATTAAACCTAAATTTAAATATCTGGGAATAGTGATCACGCAAACAGAGCAGGAGTTTAGAGATGAGAACCTAGCCCCCCAGCTTAGTCGACTACGACAGGATGTGGCACACTGGCGCAAATTGTCACTTTCACTAATGGGAAGGGCTGCGATTTTCAAAATGATGGCATTGCCCCGCCTACTATATGTCCTGCAAAACACTCCATATAAGGTGTCAGCAGACTATTTTCAAAAGGTCGACGCTGAGATACGGCTGTTGATGTGGGATTGAGGTAGTCCCCAGATAGCGCTAAACAAGTTGCAGAGAGGGCCATACAATGGTGGACTGGCGGTCCCAGATATTCATAAATACTACTGGGCTGCACAGCTAGTGACACTCAATGACTGGGTATTTGCAGGGAGAGATGAACCGGCCTACCAGGTAGACCACTGGCGATGAGCAGAGGGGGGTACCTGAAAGCCCTATATAACAAAAAAGCGACTGACGGGCTCCCGATCCATACACAAACAACGGTAAAACTATGGATAGAAGCAAACAAATGTCTAGGCTGGGAAGGGAGATTGACGGAACGTACACCCCTGTGGGAGAGCGACCTTTTGATAGAAGTGCGGGTTCTACAGGGGTTTCGCGCATGGGCCCTATTAGGCATAGACTACTTGGGCGACATCTGGAAAAGGGGAAAAGTGATCGACTTTGAGGAATTAAAAGCGGAGTACCAGATGTCAAACTCGGAACAATTTAGATATATACAGCTAACACACGCCCTAAGAGCACACGTACACACGGGAGACCAAATACCAGAGATAGCCCCGCTAGAGGACATAATATTAGCAGATCCAATACGGGATAAGGCAACTTCACTCATTTATAAAAAAAATAATGAACAATGCCCCAGACCCATTATTGGCTCTTAGGGAAAGATGGGAATCTGACGTAGGGATTCTTGAGGAGGAAGATTGGTTGGAAGTCACACAGAGCCCTAGAGAAGGTGCTATAAGGGCACGGTTCAGATTGGTTCAAATCAGATTCATACACAGATCTTACACAACCAGATCAGTACTTTATCTTTATACAATGGGCAAATGAGACTCAAGTGTATGTGTGAGAGGCTGTGGGTAAGTGGGTACATTCTTTCACACAATATGGGGCTGCCCTGAGTTGCATCACTACTGGAACACCATAGTAGCAATAATGTCCAAGATTATAGGACAAGCTGTTCCAATGAAAGCCCGTTGGCACATACTATGCGTCACTGGAGAAGACAACTGGCCAAAATATATTAAAATATGGTTAATGCTAGCGGATATGGTTGCGAAACGGAATATAGCCAGATCATGGGGAAGGCCGCAGCCACCAACAGTGAGAGAATGGGAACAAGACCTCGATTGGTGCTGCTTGGCAGAGTAGGTAATCTACCAAAGCAGAGGCTGCCCCCGAAAATGGGATAAAGTGTGGGGATAGTGGGTTAAATATAGAGGACTGTAACTGAGGGGATTATGCTCAACTGCAAAATCAAGAAGAGGCTGTTGCCAGTGATGAGTAACTGAATGACAAACTCTCAAATAACCTGGAACCGGGATAAGTGGGGATAAGCATAATGATAACCTCCAAGTATAATTCCTGTGAATGATAAAAATGATCCATGGTTGTGATAATGTAATATGCATAAATGTATTGAATAAAATAAAAAGAATATATAAAAAAAAAACACCACACAGTGCTCGCTATTATTCTTTATGGAAGGTGATTTTAGTCTTCCAACTATTTGTTTCCTGGCCAAGTAACACTTATCTTTCATTGAAGCAAACATCTAAAAAAATTGTCAACTTTATTTTGTTCAATCTCTTTGAAAAAGATCTTTCCAAAAATCTATCTTGAAACCTCCTACAGTTCCCAAAACCTAGTGGTCTTCTGTTATGTATGCCCAATTTTGAATAAAAAAACACAGTCTTCCTCCCACCTTTGTTTGGGGAGAACCAACTAGAATATCTTTACTCACCTTGACTTCTTGAACCTTGTGATCTAGATCTACTTTAACAGGATCATGCAGATCTCCCTCCTTGCAGAAAGAAGCCCATGTTGGATTGGAAATTCCTTCTGTAACCTCTCCGGTTCAGGGATTAGTGGTGGAAGCTTTGTATTCACAACCAACAGCCAGTCCCCTCCTGTGAGCTCTCCTAACATATAAGTACAATTTTGGTTTTTTTACAATTGCAATTTAAGGGGTAGTTATTTCTCTTTGTGAACTTTATAGTTATTCCAATTTACAGATTGACCGTTCTCTCCTTTGTGTTGAGTTTTTCCTTTGTGTGTGTGTGTGTTTTTTTTTTTAATGGATCCATTTTTAACTGTGTTTTTTTTAATTATGATCGCAGTATGACCGCTGTAGGTGGTCTCCCTTTATGTAAGTGTTTTTTGCTTGACCTACCTTTTAGGGTTTAAATGCTCCAACTGCATTGGACCTCGCAGTCGATTAACACATTACCACTTGTTTGCCTTCAAGCAGACAGCCTTGTTATCACCAAGTGCAGAACATCTTACTGCTTATTTCTTTTTAAAGTAAGCACAAGCACACTTCCATGTCTTGATCCTGTACATGTGTTTGTCAGGCTTCGTTTGCTGAGCCGTGCGCCTGTTTCTCGGCCGATCCTCAGTCTGGGTTCCTCTAGCCTAGCACGGGTGATGTGCTAAACCCAGCAGGGTAGGAAGGTGACTTATTTATTGAATGTAGCAACTGAAGGATTTAGAGAGAATACAAGTTTCTCAAGGTATACTGACAGGGCTAGACAGAGGGGAACATCCCTTGAAAGTAGAGCCGCTGAAGTCTTCCAAGCAAGAAGTTTCAAATTTCCTTCTAACAGATACTCAGGTCTTTCAAGAAATGCTAAGCATGTATTGGATTAATCTTGGGCAACAGGTATCAGAAAAAGGTACAGGGGAGTTTGAAGGAAATGGTGTAGTGTGTGCATGGAAAGGAATTTGGATCCCATGGCCGCTCCTATAACCGAGGTAGCATATTTTGTAGCTTGAACAGTTTCATTCAGGCTTTTTCTACAGGACCATTAATTGTTATAGATCAGGTGTGGTTAATGACTATGCTATAGGAAGTGAAGCCTTGGTCTGTAGAGTCATGAAAGGAATTAGACTTAAAACACCACCCAGGGTAACACGATCCAAGCTGGCCATGCCGCGATAGAGCTCCAAGACCGGCTCCACTGGGGAGAGTTGCGGCTCTATATGCTGAGGAAGAGCTGCACCGGGAGCAGCACGCAGTGAGACCCGGGAGCAGCTGTGGGAGAGGGCGGGGTCACATTATCTTACAGGCCTATTTAGCATTCACTGGTGGGTGAAAGAACAAGGCTCAAACGTAAGTGACAGTGGGGCCTGATATCAATGAATGCATAGAGGTCAGATAAACATCAAAGTCCCACCCCCTCCACCCAGGTAAGGGCAAACATAGAAATAGAAACACTGGGCCCATACTAAGACCGAGCTCACTACTGTCCTGAGGTGGGATCTGGGACCTGAATATCCGCAGCACACATTGATGGAGGGCCACGGGCAGAGGCCAAACAATCCAAGGAAGGAGATCACAATGACTAACCACGTCGTAGAGAAGTGTCCAGAGACGTTCACATGCCTCCTAAAAAAACAAATACAGAAAAAGGTTACAGGCTTCTTTGGACCCTCTCGATTTGCATTGGAGGATAACTAACTTACCCCACTGCTGTGATCCTTCCCTCAATGGGAAACCGACACAATGGCACTAACAAAGGCTGACTTGTTAGACAGTCTCAAGGCCTTTAGAGTAGAGCTCAGACAAGAACTAAGAGCAAACATTGCCAAATAACTCACCACCCTCTGATCAGACCTGAGGGAAAATATAGTGGTCCTGAGAGCTGATGTAGATGCATCAGGTTCGGGGTACTGGAAGCGGAAAGCCACATTGAGACTTTGATGGAGAAGTCTTCCACCCTGATGGATCACAGTATTATGCTTCTGGCTCAGCAGTACACCCTACAAAGAAAGGTGGAAAACCTCAAAAACTGGTCGAGGAGAGATAACCTCCACATACAGGGCCTGCGGGGGAAGGCGGAGGAACCAAATATAGAGGTCTAAATCTGGGGTTTTTTCACCAAAGTGGTGGTCGTATCACCAGACAAGATGAAACTGGTAGGGTCCAGAGAGTGCATCAATGCTGTACTGAGGGGTTGAGCAGACCAAGAGACATCTTGGTGAGGTTCCATAAATTTCAATGTAAAGAATCAGTGCTTAAGGCGGCTAGAGCATGTGACCAAATTACGTACGATGGGCACACCTGCACCCTCTTTCGAGATGTGGCCCAAGCAACCCTCCTGCGACAACACCAACTAAGATGCCTCACAGACTATAAGGGACACTGTAACATCAGATACAGATGGCTCCTTGCCTTCTGCATTGTCTTTCAAAAAGACAACAAAAAGTTTCAATTGTCTGACCTAACATCTGCAGTCCAAACATTAGGCATCGTCCTTAAGTTGGAGTCGGCACCGCAACATACAGAAAGAAGGGTCCCTGTAGGCACTGACAAGAGACTAATAACACCATGGCAGATCCAGCACCAAAGAGGAAACAGGGGTCCCAAATGAAATAACCACCAAACCTAGAGGCATGGATGCATGGCCACCTGGGGGGAGGGCGGGAATGCATCGCTGCTTCCCATAAGGCATCGTCTTAAAGCAGGAACAAACTTAAGCATGATGTAACCTATGGTGAGGACTTATGTGATGAATTTGCAGCTTCAGCTAGAGAGACTGGACAATAACCCGCACCATATTCGGACCCCATGAACAGGTGCACTTCCCTTTCCTAGAACATGGGGATGAAACTCAGAGACCTGGACCAGACCGCAGATGTTCCGTGAGATGCAATTACAAGTTATATACAGATTTACAGTTATGTTGGAGGGTGTAAGGGGTAGGAGAGGGAGGAACAGACACAGAGGACACAGAAGATGCTCATACATTACACCCCTCACACCGAAAAAGCAACACAACGACACAACCCACACATATGATCTATGATCCATGGGTGACACTCCAATACCAGGGAACTCAAGCTACCCATACAACTGAGAAACCAACCACCTATGGATACGATTCTTTCACTAAGTGTGAAGAGGCCGAACACCCCCCACAGACATTCCAAGATATGGCAATACATGAAAAGCTTGCATCACTATATGATCTCGTTTCAAGAAACTGACCTACAAAGCTCTGATTAATCGAAATTTCGACCCAAACATTTTCAGACAGAACCCTACTCCTCAGCAAATTCCAAACACAATGGTGTAGCACTATTTATACATTGGGACTTACCATTCGTGAAACAAGACCATAAAAGAAATAGCGAAGGAAGGACTACACTCTGAGTCTTGCAGTGATCTATGCCCCAAATACACACCAAGATGACTTCATGCAGAGGACGATTAAGGTAATGGTGAGCTTTGCAGTGGGACTGAAAATGCTAATGAGAGACTTTAACGTGGTATTGGATGCCGTCAGGGATCGAACAGGAAACCCTTCCGCTCACTCTGGAGCATTTGCCTAAAAACTCAAAACCAGACTGAACGAATGGCGATATGCCCACGAGCAGGACAGACACGACACTTTTTTCTCACATGTTCACAGGACATAGTCCTGAATAGACGACTACTTCACAAGTTCCTTCCTTCGGTCATTAGTGACAGACGTTGATATAGGAACTATTGCTGTGTCCGATCACGCCCCAGTCTCATTGACGTTGGACTAGTCCACTTTGAGACTTTACTTCCACCCCTCACTCCTACGTGACCAGGTGAGCAGAGAGGAGCTAGCGTCCCAGATAAATAAATGCTACCAAGACAACGACAAACCAGACATCTCAATAGCAAACCTCTGGGATGCTTTTAAGGCTGTCCTTCGGGGGGATCTGTATTAAAAAAGCTGAGGCGCCAAAAAGAAACCAATTAGAAAAGGAGCTTAAGGAGGTTTATAGGCTTCATCCTTCCCTTAAGAACCTAGGAATTCTGACGTTTCTATTCGGCAAATAGACTTAAACAAGGCGGGACCCTTCTATGTCTTAAACGAGCATGCTACATGCACGGAAACAAAGACGGGCCCCACATAAACTGCGCACCTATTACACGCAATTATACACATCAGTTCCTACATCCAAGCAGGCCCAAATTGACTAAATACAAAACTGTAAGCTACCATGTTTCTCACAGACCTAGGGGGACAGTTTAGAAGCACCGTTAACCAAGGGCGAAATGTCTAGGGCGTTCAATGCCCTTAAGCCCAACAAAGCGCCGGGACCGGATGGTTTACATGCCACTTTTACATGGCAAATTGGTCTAAGCTTGTCCCAACCCTGATCAGGCTTTTCAACTCTTTCCCACCATTACATTGATACATAAATCAGGTAAAGACCAAAAACTATGTGGATCCTATAGACCCATAGCCTTATTAAATGTTGACACAAAAATATATACCAAAACCCTCGCCTCTAGATTTGAGGAGATACTCCCAGGTCTTATACACCAAGATCAATCTAGCTTCATCAAAAATAGGCAAACCCACGACAAGCTTTTAAGGGTGATCCACCTTGTGGAGAAGGCACAAAAAAACCAACCAACTGTATTGGCCACCTTGATGCGGAAAAAGCCTTCGATAGAGTAGATTTGAGATTCCTATCCCGTGTTCCAGATGAGATGGGTATGGGCCCAAACTTTAAAACCAGGGTGCTGGCCAGCTACCAAACTCCCCAATCTACCATAATATTAAATGGAGGTATCTCCCCCCCTAAAACCTTTACAGGGTACTAGACAGGGGTGCCCACAATCCTCCCTGCTATTTGTACTGAGTATTGAACTGCTGGTAGCCACCCTGAAGGCGACGCCACAATCAAGGGCCTAGAATTTGAAAGGGAAGAACAAAGTGAAGCTCTTTGCAGTGACATTTTGAAGCATGGAGGGTGGAAGACTGTCTCATGGTGGGTGATTTCTTTAAAAAGGGCACCGTCAAAACCTTTGAGCAATGTAAAAAAAAGTCTTCAAGGTGGATGAAACAGAGGCTATGGTATGCCCAAATCCGGCACTGGGTTCTCCATCAAACTGTCAAAGACGCCACCACGAGAAATAGCTTCGATTCGCAACAGGGTCAAAGGGAGTTATCTCTGCCATATACACAATACTCTTAGAAGACTCCCTACCACAGAGTCCCCATAAACCACTAGATGGGCGAGAATATTGGGAGACCCCTCAGAGAAACAGTGGCTACACGCATGGAGGCAAGTCAATAAGAGTGCATAGTATAGTAAGCAAGGAATCACACTATAAAGTTCTCTATGGCTGGTATATGTACCCAGCAAACCTGAACTAACTTTATCTAACACCGTCCCACTATGCTGGAAAGAATGTGGCGACATAGGGGACCTTTTTACATATATGGTGGGTATGCCCCAAAATACACCTTTTCTGAAGTGAGGTTCTGACTAGTCTAAGGCCCATGCTAGGCTACCCCTCCCAGAAACACCAGCCTATGGTCTCTTTGGAGTAGCACTGAAAGATTTGGGATAGCAGACCAGAGGGGGCAAGATGCTGATTTGAAATTGTCTGGGAGCGGCAAAAACAACAATCGCAGCCACTTAAGAAAAAACAGGATCATCATGGAAGACAGTGGGGACTGCAATGCAGTATGGGACCTATTGCTGGAGTACCTTTCTAAAGACACCCCAATCAGAGCATTGCCATAAAAAATAAAGGCCCTAACTCTGTTCTGAACTAACAAATTTGAGGGAGATGTTACCTGGTTTGCATAATAAATATTAATGTGTCTACCCTCATGCCCAAAGGTTCTTGATCTTAGGAAAATTAACAGGTTTTTGAGATTGAGCGTTATGACCAATCATCAGGTTTTCGTAATAGTTCCTAGTGTTGCAAGTTAAATAGTGCCCTATGGACTGTCCCGGGTGGAGCAATAAAGATGGGGGCAAAGGGTGATAATGTATGTTTAGAAGTATACACAGGACAGTGCCTAATGAGTGAACTCGTGAGGGCAGAATATGGGTAAGTTGTATGGGTATGGGTATGTTGTACCCCCTGAAAGGGATAGGCTATCCCCTCACTGTTGCAGGAATGTATTCCCGAACTGCGCAATCGTGAATCCAGTGACATAACATCCATTGAATTCATACCCACCAAAGGTAAACAAACCACTGAACCGACGTTAATTACACTGGCATCAGCAGTAATCAAGGAGTTGGTAATATCAAGGTCTGACCAATTCAACAAATGGGGTGTTAAAATAATCCCTCAAACAGAAACCCGGTACCCGTCAGTACTTGCAAAACCCTCGACTCCTCTTGACAATTCCAGCAATCCCTCTTTTTTAATATTAAAATCTGCTTTAAGTCGAGCTCCTGCAGGAATCAATCAATTAGCAACAGAGGAGTCAGACACAGGACGATTGAGCCTGGTTGGCAGTGGCTCTTTCTGGGGAAACCATGATTGAAATAGTGCCCAATTTGGACTCTCAGTGTGTTCTTGGAATATCAATGGTCTCACCACGAAACTCCAGTCACCAGACGTAACAAAAGTTCTTAAAAAACTATGAGGTCCGGGGGGCGTGTCTTGCAATCATGACCGCGTAGACGTGCTCTGTGAGAGCTCCGCACGGTGGCCCAATTTAGGACATAATCCTGGCCCATGTCTGCTTTGCGAATGGTCTCCTGGACACCGTGAGACCCCTGGTAACTATATGTGCAATCGCGACTCCCGGGGACGCTGAGACAGGGATCGGGCACTGGTTGGGAGTCGGCTCCATTTTGGCTATCGGAGGTGCGACAGTGCCGCAACGATCGGACTCTGGATCAACCTGGACCCCGCCACGGAATCGCAGGTATGACGCAGCCCCAGTGGAGAGCGGGCTTCGGCTGGGTGCAAGCGGGAGGTCGAGCGGTGACCGGCGCGTCTAACGCGGCACGGCGCTTGGCCCCGTAGCACCACATAGACCCCGAGGCCCGGGAGCCGCTGGCGAGGGCTCATGGTGGGGGGGCCCTCCACGGGACGCAGATTACGCCGGAGGAGGCTTGAGGCACAAGACACAGAATGGGCTGCGATTGCCTCCCCCTCACATCAATGCGGAGGGCCCGCTTGCCTGGAAGCCCCCGGCAGTAATAAGGCTTCAGTGGATAACTGGGCCACAGGCCTGACGAGGTACGGAGTCGCCTGTCCTGCTAGGAGGCTCTCGTCCTGCGGTTTGACTGTGACCTCGAGGGGTCGTGAGGCAGAAATGAGGAAAAAACCAGGGAGGTGCCATACGGCCCAGGTAAGACTGAGGTGAGAGCGTGGAGGGCCCCGGGGGGGAACCCCTTAAGAATTAAGCCCGGGTGGCTGCGGTGGGGCCAGATTTAGCTGCCTGCCCAGAGTAGATAAAGACCCCTACCGAGGGACTTGACTGAGCCTCGGGTGACGTGCGAGGCAAACATGGCTGAGGGATGGTGGCCCTGGGCCATCCTGGCCGGGGGAAGAACATGCAGTGACCTGTGAGGGAGCCCCCAGGTGGGATACAAGAGGGTGAGGCGGCGCATGGACCGCTAGGAGACAACGTGATACGGCACCCAGTTAGCTCAGGGATCCTAGAGAGCTGGACCCCTTGGGGGATTCCCATGAAGGTGGCCACCTGGAAGAACTGACAGGATAGCATTGAGACCCGGGGTCAGAAGCACTGCACATTGGATGAACTGAAGCTCCTGGGTACAGATCACCCGGGTGGTTCTTCTGTCTGGGGTGCCCCCCGGGATACCAGACGATATACTGCACCGATTACCATGGGGAAGGACAAAGTAGTGAAGGCACAAGCCAACAAAATCTCGAATTATGCCCAGCCCATATTACAACGGAACTGTTTCTTGAAGACTGGATCATGCACGAAATGGCTCCCAAACAGTTGTCCAAATTCTTTAGTATCGAAAGAGCGCACAGAGCACTGGCGGCTTCCCCTAGACCCAGAGCGCCTCCTCGAGCAATCATCGCGAAGCTATTTAATTTCAGGGACAGAGACCTCCTCCTTCAGCTCTCACGCAGCGGACGGCGCTTTTTCTTTGAAGGCCACTCCATATTGGTGTACCCTGATTACACCCAGAGAGTCCAGGAATAGAGAAAGACCTTTATTGCAATCAAACGCAGACTGAGAGACTTAAACTTAAAATACAGCCTTATGTTCCCAGCTAAACTTTGGGTGGAGAGCGAAGGCTGCGTACTGTTTTTCCTCTCAGCGGAGGAGGCAAGGGACTGGCTGGATACCAGAGCCCCAGAGGGGAGACTTCTGGTGCCTTCCACGGCTTCCACTGGAGCAACACCAATGAAAACATCATGGAGGGGAAGCCGGCAATCTACACGCCAACCACAACCCAAACGGATAGCGAGCTTGGGTCACATCACAGTCCTACAAGACGGCATGCTACAGGCTTCAGATACAGAGATTGTGCCGGACTAGATGGAAATGACACCGGACATAGAGGCTGGAACCGGCGATCCAGGCAGCGGTCACGAATGAACACTGAATGCTGAATATCGGAGAGAGGAACTGTACAGATAAGTTCAGTCAGTAACTGTATCATATTGAGGTCCCTGAGAGACTGGCACGTAGGTATCCTGTTGGGGCCCCTAGAAGACTTGTGATCTGGGATCGCATGAGTAGACTCACTGGTCTCCCTTGTGATCCCTGTCGGAAGGTACACCTGGAAGACCATGCTGATCATTATCTATAATAAGGACATGGGCGGCTGCAGGAGTAGCGATGCCCCCCACCAGAGTCCAGGCCCGCTTGGGAGGCTTAAGAGCAATCTCGCACCCTGGCGTAGCCAGATCTCTAGCACAGCACTAGACGGACACTAACACTCGTTTGTTTTGTTGGACAGGGCTGGACTGGGTCTCGGCCCTTGAACAATTAAGCCTAAAATGTTCAAATGTTCTCTGGGAAGGAAGGGTGGTATGGGGTGGTATGTGCAGCTCTTTCTATGGATTACAATACACACATCGGAATTCACACAACTGCCCATGGGGTAGGGAGGGGGTTGGGTTCGTTCAATTTTCAAAGTTTTTTCAGTTGGTTGGGGAATTTTTAGGGTCGCACTGGACTACACTGTGTTATACAAACTAACAGGCTGAAGGGTTGGGTTTACCGGGGAATGGGTGGCAGAATATAGTATCATTCAGACAAATCATCATGCCAGTCCAAACATTGAAGATACTTAATTGGAATGTGCAGGGTATGGCCGGCCTTGACAAACGCCGCAAAGTGCACTCATTTTTAAAGAGGTACAGAATAGCAATTGCGGGGCTCCAAGAAACGCATATATGGGGGAACTCCATATCGAGCATATGGAAAAGATGGCGGGGTCAGCTATATGCTACCTCGTACTCAGGCTTCACGCGAGGTGCACTGGTGTGGGTGGCACCGGGGGTACTATTTCAACACCTGCATCATGTCCTGGACCCTGATGGCAGATATGTTATTCTGTTCGGGAGGTGGGAAATGCAGGGAAATTTGCATTGTTAACGTTTATGCGCCTAACTCGGACTGCCCTGATTTTTTCCCATCAGTCCTCAAGGCAGCGACACCATACATGGGCGCAGAACTAATTCTTTTTGGAGACATTAATTGCATCTTTGATGCGGAATTAGACAGAGAACCCCCTAGAGATAATACTAAACCTCGCATGTCAAGATCACTCAACACCATAATGCAGGGCATGCAGCTGCAGGATGAATGGAGGGAACGTAATCCCACCAAAAGAGAGTTTTCCTGTTACACTCCTGCTGCCAACACATTTACTCGAATAGACCACTGCTGTCTCTCGCCGGGCCTTTCCGCTACCACTGAGGGGATTTCCTATTTACCTCGATATCTTTCTGATCATGCACCTTTATTACTTACCCTAAAAAGCGGGCCGGGACGACCGGCCATTCCACTCTGGCGACTCAGGGATGAGGCACTTACAGATCCCCCATACGCACAGACAATACTGGGGGCTGAGCAACACTTTTTCGAGGATAATTGGGGATCGACAGCTAAAAGATCCACAGAATGGGAGGCCATGAAGGTGGTCCTAAGGGGGTTTGCATGTGGACCACATATGGGGTACAACAACAGCTCAGTAATGATATTGCATCCTTAGAAAAGCAGCTTAAAACCCTGGATGATGCTCTTTACAAGACAACTACTGGTATGGCCGAATGGACGCGGGTCCGCGGAGAGCTGCTAGAGGCCTGGACCAGACTAGAAAAACACAGGTATACTACCTATAGGCAAAGATTACATATGGAGGGGGACAGGTCAGGAGCACTCCTAGCACGATTGATTAGGACAGAGACAGAACACACACCTATCCTACAGCTCCGAAATGGTGAAGAAAACATGATATACACGCAAGACGCGATTCTGAAGGAACTCGCGACCCACTTACAACACACGTGTACATCTGCCATCCAGGTTCGACCGCACGTATTACGGGAATTTGACGGGATGCCGCTTCCCACTCTGGGGGAGGAAGAAGCCAAAGCTCTAGGAGCACCAATTTCTAGGGATGAAGTCCTAGCATCGATTAAAAAGCTGAAATCAGAGATGTGCCCAGGAAGCGATGGGCTCCTGGCGGAGTTTTATCAAAAAGTTGCCCCACAGCTGGTTGACCGCCTCCTAGAGGTGTTTAATGAAGCCCTGGCTCATGGGGAACTTCCTAACACCATGATGGAAGCCCTGGTGTCTATGATTACCAAGCCGGATAGAGACCCCCTCTCTCCGAGCTCCTACAGGCCTATTTCTCTCCTGAATATAGATGAAAAAATTCTTAGCCTTGTGTTGGTGGCACGTCTCCTGCCATATGTGGCCCAACTGGTCCACCCGAACCAGGCCGGATTTATTCCCGGTCGCAATACTACACATAATTTGCATAGACTCGCACATATTTGGCACGCGCCACATCTTCAGGAAGAGAGCTGGGCATTGTGCCTTCTGGATATCCAGCAGGCCTTTGACTCTGTCGAATGGAGTTATATGTGGATGATACTTGGTAGGATGGGACTGGGGGAAAAGTATATAGGATGGATGAAACTACTATACACTAGACCTACAGCTAGGGTGCGTTTACGTAATCAGGTGTCGGACAGCTTCGAACTACAAAGGGGTACCCGGCAGGGCTGCCCCTTATCGCCACTTTTCTTCGCGCTCGCGATGGAGCCCCAGGCGATCACCTTTAGGAATATGATGGAGAGGTGGGGGATACCGTTGGGAAGTGTTACCCATGTGGTGTCTATGTATGCAGACGATACGCTTGTATACCTTCGACACCCTGAAGAGGCAGTACCTGTGCTTCTCAGGGAATTGGCCATATTTGAGGAGGTTTCGGGACTGCGCCTCAATCTAGGAAAATCTAAACTCTTCCCCATGGGCTGCCTGGTTGAGAAGGAAGAAAGCAAAGAAAGGGAATGAGTTGGGTCAGAGACAAGTAAGACACCTGAGGATTAAGCTGGCGCACACGCCAGCTGCCTATTTCGAGAGAAACGTAGGGAGGTCTTATGTTATGTTAATTTCTATTTAAATAGCGCCAAATCACCAATGGTCTCTAAGCGCTTGTGAAATGACCATAAACCTTGAAACCAGGCACTCCTCCCGTAGCTCGGTGAGTCTGGGTAAGCTTATCCAAACGCCTGCGTAAACAGAATGGTCTTAAGTTTCCTCCTAAACGGGAGTAGGGTGGCTTCCCTGCGCAAGCTCTCCGGTAGCTTGTTCCAAAGCTGGGGAATCACAACTGAAAAGGCTCGCCCCCCCAAGGTGACTTTATCAAAACGTGGGCATGCCAACAGACTTGCCTCAGGCGATCGGAGGCATCGTCCTGGCACATAGTTCTTCAAACGGTCCTTGATGTAACCGGGTGCTGCTCCATGCAGGGCTTTATGTGCGATGCACAGGCCCTTAAACCTAACCCTCTGCTTAATTGGGAGTCAATGTAGTTGTTGTAGCAGAGGTGTGGCACGTGCTCTTCTCGGACGTTTGAAAATCAATCTTGCTGCGTCATTCATAACCACCTGAAGTTTCCCTAATAGTCTGTCAGGTAGCCCGATGTATACTGCGTTACCGTAGTCCAGACGCAACACAATTAGTGCCGACACTACAGTACGCATGGTGGAAAATGACAACAGGGGTACAAGTTTCCGGAGTTGCCTCATAAGGCCCACACAATTCCCCACCACAGCGGTCACCTGATTGTTCAGAGTTAACTTGGTGTCCAGCCTGATACCCAAGCTCTTCACAACTGGTACCGGTATGGGAGTAGTGCCTAGCTCTTGTGGCCAGAAGGAATTGGACCAGGGGTTGGCCCCTGCGGTGATAGCTAGCACCTCCGTCTTGTCAGGATTTACTTTCAATGAATTGATGGTCATCCAGTTCATAGTGAACCGAAGAATGTTCTGCACATTGGACTGTGTGGAGGGCATCCAAAAATCGATCGTTTTTTGGCGAGAACTACTGCTATCTTTGATGGGTAAGGTGGCACTGACCAAAATGGTGATCCTACCAAGGTGTCTGTATGTCATGCAAAACTCACTTTACCAAATACCACAGACGTATTTCCGACATCTGGACCGCCTGCTGGTGGAGTTGCTTTGGGGATCCAAAAGGAAAAGGGTAAAATTAAACACATTACAGAGGACATGGGAACAGGGAGGGCTTGAGGTCCCTCGGTTGGAACTCTACTATATGGCGGCGCAGCTCCAGCATGCAGTGCACTGCTTGGACGAACATGATAACTGGGAGAAGCGGTTACTGGCATGCATGCACAGGGGGATCCCTCTCCCTGAGCTCCTCATGCTGGGGTCGAGGGTGACTACCCGGATCCCATACATTGTTCGCCATGTGGCCACAACTTGGGAAGTTGCAGTCAAAACCGTGGTGAAAAGAGCACCCTATGGCCAGATGCCCCGTTGTGGGCCGTGCTACCATTTAAACTGATAGGTCACACCATGTCAACCAGTAAATGGACGGAGGGGGGTTGTCACTCGATGGGAGATCTGTATGCTGCCCAGCAATTTCTTACTAAGGAGGAGGCGGAATCCATATTTGAGCTAGGCAAGGGGCAATACCTTCAATACGCAAAAATTTAGGCGGTGGCCCGCCAATTGTGGCCAATGTTTCCACAAGAGCCACCCATAACGGCTACCCTACAGGCTATTTCCACCTTTGGTGGGGGGGACGTAGATTGATTTCACACATTTATGGGGCGCTTAGGGGGGACATCCCAACTGGTCCTCTCCCAGTTCACACTAAATGGGACACGATATTAGATGAACCCTTAACAGAGACAAAATGGAGGCGGGTGCATGAAGGCGTCAAACAAATTAGCTCCAATGCTAGATTCAAACTCACACAATATAATATTGTACATCAAACCAATTTGACCCCGCGGGTGCTACAAAAAATATATCCGGACTGCCCCGCCCACTGCCCCAAGTGCAGAAGTCCTGACACCCATTTTATGCACATGACTTGGGATTGCCCAGAATTGTCATCTTATTAGGGGAAGGTGATAGAATGCCTAACAAAAGTTACGGAATGGACGATACCTCATTCCGTTAAGGAGATATTACTGGGACTACTCCCTAGACCTAAGGGGAAAAAACTCACAAGGAAATTTCTTCAGTTGGGGCTAGTACTAGCCAAACGAAGAATAGCAATTAGGTGGATGAGCTCAACGCCCCCCACGGTGGAAAGTTGGGCTAAAGATCTGAGGGAGTGGGCAACAGCGGAGCTAATCCGAATGAAAAGAGTTAGAAGAGATGAAAAGCTTGAAGATAATGCAAGGGCATGGAACGCCATGATAACAGACATCCCCAAGAGAGGGGCCCTTCCCTCGGGGGAGACGGAGGGGTCACAGGCAGGCCAAGTTGGTTCAGTGGTAACATCAACACACGGGAGTCTTCCAGTGCCCGGGAGTGCAGACAACACACAACACTCATAAGAAGTAGTCTGACCCTCGGTACCCGATACAGGTAGGGTATATCAAACGCGACTCTGGGGGGTGGATCCGTTAAGTGTTATGTTTTTATATTTAGGAAAGTGCTGTTTACATACCGAATCAGTAATGTGTTCTATTGATGTAAGGTTGATACTGAGAATACGCCCTATTCCCGAAAGGAATGTACTGATATTATTGTCATAATCACCTGTGATGTATAACCTCTGTCCTGATTTTACTGTGACTCTGGAAATGTTAAACAATAAATAAAAATTTCTTTAAAAAAAAAAAAAACATGAGGTCATACTGCTTCAGGAAACATGGTCCGAGGTAAGCCTCTCAATAGAAGGATACTTGGAATACAGGACCTCTGCTCTAAGATTGCACAAGTTCAGCAGACCTAGGGGGCGGACTTTGGATCTACGTTCCTGGCAAGTTAAACACAAGCATCGACCAGCTATTATTTGTAGAGGACTGGATTACCGGTATAAGGATCAGAAGCTCCAAATCTATTGAACAAATGCCTCAGATTAATGTATATATTTCACCAAGTGCCAGGGAGAAAAGGGCTAAGTTAGACCATCTGATCCGGATCATGTGCAATCTATTAAGTGATTATGGAAGTATAGCCTGTCTAATTTCAGGTGATTATAATACAAATCTTTTCCAAGATCTTCCAGATGAGCACGATGAAACATGCCCAGGGAGATAGCAATATACCACGGAACAAATAAAGCCTAGAATGGTATTACAGCTTAGCATTTTGGGCCACACAACCCTGAACGGTCGTTTTCCCATGGATAAACCTCCAAACTGGACAAGAACAAATGGTCATACTCACTCCTTCCTAAACTACACCATATGCAACAAGGAAATGTTCTCTTTGATAGAAAATTACACCATTGTTGCATGGGGAGACAGTGACCATCGACCTCAAGTAATCACCCTGTCCTCCCTTGTAGCACGGCATGCTACGACATTCTCGACAACGAGCGGAATTTTCACAGAGAACCTCAAAAGGTTCAAATGGTCAGACTTCTCTATACCAATAATGACAGCATGTAGAGCCCTGTTAGGTGCAAGGAGTCCCGACGACATCCCACTTACTACATCATGGGAGATCTTCTCCAGCCAACTGCTTAAAAATGTTTTGTTCAACCCACGAAAAATCAAAAGAGGCAACTTAACAATCGCATCTGTCGAGATTAAGAAATAAAAAAATCCACGCAACTCAGCATTAAGACAAGCACGGAGGTGCCCGAGGGATGAACAGTTATACAACACCTACAAGCAAGCTCAAAAGGCATTAAGGCAAGCAAATTTCCTAGAGAAACAAAAATGGTCCGATCAGTTCTGGACAAAATTAGTCCATGCAAGCAAGAACCCGAATTCAAAGGCATTTTGGTCCCTCATGAACGGGAGAATATATGGCCAAAGAGGACAAAGCAGTGCAAATATCCACGAAGAAGAATAGGTATCGTTCCTAATGGCTCACTTCAAAGTGTCTGAAAAGGAAGAGGGTACATTGGTCAAAGCCATAACATCTGTTCCCCCGACCAATCTAAGTCATCTGCAGTCCCCCCTAGGCACAATGCGGTCTGGGAAATCTGAGCAACCAGTAGATGTGGCTACCCGGATACCATCAATAACAGACAACAAATCTCCGCCCCAGCAAGAGGAGCTTCCTCAACAGGCATCAAAAGCATCAGAAGCACAGACGATCCGAATGGCACGAATCATAACCAAAGGCCGTTCAGACGGCCCCCCCCCGGGCCAAATAGTCTTCCACAGGCCCTGTACAAGCAGGATACTGAGTTTTGGGCCGAACACTTGGCACCCTTATTTAGCTATTGTTGGACTAGCCAGCTTATACCAGAGTCTTGGCATGGAGCCATTATACATCCAATCTACAAAGGTGGCACGAGATCTGACCCCAAAAATTATTGGATGATAGCTCTTATGGATGTTGAATCTAAATACTACGCCAGTTTGCTGCTTGAAGACCTGTCATTGTGGGTTACAAAAAATCATCTTCTATCTTTTAATTAGACAGGATTCGTGGCAAAATCAAGACCCATAACAAACCTGCTAGCGATATCAGTACTGATGGATAAAGCGGCAGCCTCAAGAATGCTAATTCATTGCTGCTTTGTTGACTTTAAGGCAGGTTTTGATCGTGTGCCAAGGGGACAACTATGGTCCAGATTGCAGAAATGAGGGATTCCACCTGCCCTCCTAAAGGATATAATTCAGCTCCATACAAGCACGTGGATCCGTATAAAATTGGGGGAGGGATCGCACATCTCAAGGAAAATAAAAACATCATGCGGAGTTATATAAGGGTGTGTGCTGGCGCCCTTTCTCTTTAACCTCTTTATTTCAGATCTATCGCAATCACTTGAAGACGTTAATTCCCACCCTCCAAAACTTGGTGGAACTGTTATATGGGGTTATGTGGCCCTTAGATACATTGTCGACATTGCTAAGTTAGCATGAGTTTTACTTGCCCTATGCTGCTGCTTTTGCGCACGCCTCTGCTAAGAGTTTGTTTTCGTGATACTTTGCCCCTGCCCTGTACATGATAACAGATTGTTTTTCACGCTCTCAGCTTTCCCTTCAATTCTATCTGAACATAATGTGCAAGGTCGATCAACAATGTCTCTTGTTATTCTGTTCTGGTCAGTCCCTATTACCTAGACAAAACATGCTACCAACAGCTGCAGTATGGAAGAATCGAGCTTTGATATAGCGTTGTTGCATGTTTTTGAAACACTCTCGAAGAAAGCCGTTCCATGGAGCTGAGCTCTGCTGTTCCTATGATGTAAACCTTTGCGTTTAGGCTTTCAGGTAGGGGGTCTGCTAATAACGCCTAGAGATCTTCTGTTATATAAAATAACTTCTTTCTACCAATGGGAGGGTGATTAGGCCCAGTTATTTTGCCTTTTTCACAGTCTTTATAAAATGACGACTCCTTTTGTATTATATGGTATTGTAACAATGCTAATGATGTTAGCTTTATGCATTTTGCTGCTGGTCGTGGTTCGCATACTGTTTTATGAATCACTATAGTCAAAATAAACATTTTGAACTTCTTTAGTGACTCTGATTATTCTTATTGTGGACAAGTACGTGAGAGTGAAAGATTGTCTTGTTCCCGCGACTCTGATGTGAGTCAGGAGTGCTCGTGTTCTGGGTTGTCTAAACATTCGTAGCTTCTTGATATTTGTAGGAGACCGAATGAGACACTATTGCTAGTCGGTTGGGATTTTGGGTACTAAGGTGATAGGAGGTACACCCCTATTTACTGAGGTCCTGTTTTCTTGTGCATAGTTCTGTGTATAAGCAGAATCCCCGCAACATGGCGCTGCCAACGTTTGGTCTGGTTCTTATCTGCGAGACGCTTGAGTAGTGCTCGTGCTGGTCCACAATACCCTCACTTCTGTTTCCGGAGACAGTTGTGACGGAGTAACCTCCTACATTGACATTTTTATAGGTTTATTCAAGCTTGAAGTTTTAAAAGGTATTTCTTTTCATATAACCCGAGTTTGCGCTGCCACTCTTTAAGTTGTTCTACTGTCTTCTCTATAATGGCTGTAGTTGATATTCCGGCTCATAGCAGAGCCACGCTGAGGGCGCACTTGACTCGTTATGCAGTCCCTGATGCTGGGGCCACACTTATTTTCGTGGTGGAAGCCGATCTGGCTAACCAGTTTGAAGTTTTTTACTCTTGGGTCACCTTACCGGCGGTGGATGGAACTGATGATATGTTTCACACATATACTCCCACTGCCGTTCCTCAGCAGTATCAGCCTTATAGAGCTCTTGAGATTCCGCTTACAGCTTGGCAACACCGTATTTGGTTTAATGGCGCCCTTCCTCACCCATTAACGGCAGTCCGTTTAGGCCCTTTATCTATAGATGGGGCCACATGGCCCGTTTTGGCTGGGTTTACCCCACACCCACATGCTTTTACAACTGCAACTTTGGCAGAGCTCCACGTCTTACATACATCATTAGTACGCATATATAGAGCGGTAATACAGTACGTAACCCGCACCGTCCAGGTGGGACAACCTGGCGCTGCTGTACAACCTGCGGGTCCTGGTGGCGTGACCATCAGTCCCCTTATGGTTAATGCTGTCATGGGCAAATAATAAGGATGAATTTCCTTATTGGCTTGCCGAGAAATTTGGACAGATAGAAGCTGTCTTTCCTAATACCACTCCTGTGGAGAAACACAGGATCTTAACTATTAGTTTACCCAAAGACTTAGATCCTGAATTGTTTGATTGTAACACCTGGGGCAGGGTGTTTGCAGCGGTATATTCTATGTGTTTCGGCACTCCCTCCATGACCGTACTCCCCTCTGTGATTAAACGCGTTCAAGATGAACACGGAGCCGAAGCGGCTATCGAGCTGGGGATGAGACTGGTAGGAGTGTTCGACGTGGTTGCTGATATGATCCTTGCGAATGTCAAGGGCGATGCCGTTAGCTTTCAAGTAGCAAACCGCTTAGAAGCGGTCGCGGAGGCTGACAGACTGCGAGAATTACCAAAGATTATTGCGAAGGCTTATAAAACCATAGGCCGCAATAGTCTGGGGAATAAGCCTACGACTCAAACACAAACGCAGTCTCTAAATCAACAGAAAGCCCAGCCTGATAAGGATGGGCGCCTTTTCTTTCCTAAAAAGAATTGGCAAAGAAATAAGAAACCGGGTTCCCAACAGCAGAAGCAGGGTTCGCGTGCCAGCTCACCGACCCCTGAAGCTTCTGAACGTACTTATGACTTGCGCAATCGCGCTAAAATTAAGTCTCCTGATAGATTTCAGGTTCCTGATCAGCGTTCTCCTCGTTCTTTACAGGAAACATCAGGCTCACAAGCCGGTGGAGGTGATCGCCAGGATCGGGGTACAAGTCAACCTGTGTCACAACCTTGTGAACAGCCTCGACAGTTTGAAGTCAAGGACAAGCAGGGTGATTTCCCTCGTACCCGACCTCCTTTTCAAAAGAAAAAGGTTGCCGCATTTACAGCAAGATATGCCACAGACGGTGAGGACGCGACTCCTGGATTGGACATGGGCAGTGACTCTGCTCGACAGCGCGGCAGAAGTTACCATAGTCAGGGAGACTCTACATCCCCGTCTGGATGTGACAGCAACTGACACATTTGTTACAATTGAGACTGCAGATACCCGGGTTGCCCCCCCCGGATAGACTCTATGAAGTCCTTTTCCAAATTGAAGGTGATATACTACGTCCCATTAAGGTGGTTTTCTGGGAGAATTTAACCGCTACATGTGACATTTTATTGGCGGAGAGGGATTGGCCTCTTCTAGAGGGGAAGATGTGATACTTCCAAGTTTTTCACGTTGTGGCCCTGAGGACCGCGCACAGGCTTACGCAGAGGAATGGGCTTTGGCCTTAGCCCCGGCGGTGTCACGCAATCAGGTGGGTTGGGACGTTGATTCACCAGCTCATGAAATACCGTTGCGCTCTATGCCACAACCTCAACCTCAATATCCCATCAAACGTGAACCAAAAGCTTTGGTTTGTGACATTCTAAGACAATTGGAGTATCAGGGGGTAATTGAGTCATGCACGTCACCTATGAATAATCCTCTCTTTACTGTCCCTAAACCTGATGGTTCATTTCAGATTGTATTGGATTATAGAAATTTGAACAGCCATTGCCGCACCTTTGCGGTGCAAAACACACACAGCTCTGCGCTGGTGAATAATATTGTTCGTAAAAAATACAAGACGACACTTGACATTTCCAATGGTTTCTACAGTCACAATCTCGACCGTGTGAGTGGTGACCTGACAGCATTCAGTGCCGTCGGTAATCAGAAAAAACTTAAACGATTGCCTATGGGGTATAAGAATAGCCCCGAGGCATTTGCGGCGCGCATTGTGTCTTTGTTGCATAACATTGACCCTGAGGCCTTGTCGTAAGTTAATGACATCTATTTGACTGACGACGACCTCGCCCCGCATCTTGACCGAGTCGACCACATAATATTGTCTTTTGCCGACTACGGTTATAAGTTCACTTTTGCAAAGTCACACATTGCCCATCTGGCTGTGCTCTTTTTGGGCTATGAGCTCCATAATGAGGGAAGGGTCTAGCACCTCACTTCCTGGAGAAATGTGCACATTTGTAACCACCTTCTTCTTTAAAAAAGTTACAATCCCTGCTGGGTTGTTTGAATTTCGGGAGGACTTACATTCCCGATTATACCCAGCGTATCAAACCGCTTTATGCGTTGATACAACCTAAGTTTTCATCTGCCAGCTAGCTTCCGGAACATTCTTCCGTTCTGCAGTCTTTGCAGGCGGATTTGCTTGCGACTGACTTCTTAATGACTCGTGATAACACCACCAACCTGGTAATACGTATCGTTTCAGGGGCAGTGGGTTTCACGTACTTAACATTCAAAGAAGGAGACACAATACCTATTACATACAAATCACATTTGTACACTGCGGCTGAAATGCGTTTTTCCTCTGTTGAAAAAATCTTGACGGCAGTGCAGATGGCGATTCTAAAGGAACGCTCACTGGCGCAGGGCAAACGCATTTTAATGGTCACCCCCTTCCCTGCTTTGGAAGCAGTGACTAAAGCTAGTGTGCCTAACTCGAAGGCATTGCACCCACGTTGGATTCAGTGGGCTACTTCCTTGACTCCTTCGGATGTGACATTTGTCTTTGATCCATCACTTCAGACTCAGGAGTATTTGCAGTATGAATTTGTTCATTCTCCTCCTTTGTCGCTTCTTCCTCTGAGTGAATACAAATGCATCATTTATACCGATGGCTCGGCGCAACCGGCCACGGGTTCCAAACATGCTTATTCTGCGGCTTGCGCTATTGTGGCTGGCTCCATTGAAGATGGAGAGTTTAAGTCTTCCATTGTGCACACACAGGCACTAGGTGACTGTACGGCGCAATTGGCGGAGCTGCGTGATCTTGTACTTGCTCTTGAGTTTGCTGATCCTCTTGTGAATACTCTTATTGTTTGCGATTCTTACTACTGTGTCCAGTCGTTCAATGACAACTTATTCTTTTGGTCTCAAAATGATTACCGCGATACTAAAGGCAGCGCAATTAAGCATAAAACGCTTTGGGTTCGAGTGGCAGATCTTAAACAACGTCTGCCTCTCACACATGTTATTCACACTCTTGGCCACCAGCGTGTCGGAACGCACGCTCTTGGTAATTCTTTGGCTGATGAAGCAGTCAAATCTGCAGTAGCCACGTGTTCCGTAGCAGCAGTTACAAGATCTATGACTAAGATTGATAATGAGATTCTGGCAGCGGTCGCTGCAACTAGGGAGGGAGGTAATTATCCTGCGGGTTTCCCTTCTAAGTACTCTTATCATGTAACTCCCGAACAGGTTCCTTATGCTACCATTCCTTCAGTTGGGGATCGGCTGATTCCCAACTCTGACCGCAGACAAGCTTTGATCAAGGCCGCACACGAAGGCATTGCTTTGGCCCATGCTGGTGTGCCGGCAACAGTTTCTATTCTTCAGCAATGTTACTGGTGGCGTGGTTTATATAAACAGACTCGTAACTATGTTCTTTGCTGCGATGTTTGTCAACAAATCAAGCTTTCTACAGTCCCACGTCCGCCGCAAACTCAGTTATGTATTTCTAATAGACCTTTTGTCTGTGTCTATCTTGATCACTGCGGTCCTCTTTCTTCTGATACTGCATACAAGTATATCTTGGTTGCGGTTGATTCGTGCACTCGATTCCTGTGGGTCTGGCTACAACGTAGTGCTGACGCTGGAAATGTCATCAGGGATTTGCGTGTCTTTATCGGGATGTTTGCCTGTGGTACCTTCCATTCTGACCAAGGTCCAGCATTTGCCTCTAAGGCTTACAAGGATGCGATGAAGTCGTTGGGGGTACAGGTGCAGTTTTCATCTCCATACAGGCCTGACGGCAATTCAGTTGTGGATCGAATGAACCGTGACTTAAAGCAATCCTTGACAGCTAGAGTCTTAGGTACTGGCAGGGACTGGCTGTCGCACTTGTATGGGGTCCAACATGCACTAAATAATTTCCCTAGAAGATCTCTTGGTGGGCGGACCCCTTACGAAATGCTCTTTGGCTTTCACATATTTGTTCCTGACCTTGATAGTCTGGACATTGTGGCGGCTGCCTCTAAGTTTGACGTAGATAATCATTCTGCTATGTTACAGGATCTACAAAAGGCACGTGATACCCTGGCAACTGAGCATTTACCATCTTCGCCTGCTGATGCACTACTGAATCCTGTTACCGGTTGGCTTCCTAAACTCGGGGATTTGGTGAGAGAGAAGATTGAAAACACAAAAGAATTTGGTCCCTCTTACCGGGCTCCAGTTTCAGTACTTGGACTGAAGGGTACTCGTACAGTTATTCTACCACCGTTGCCAGGTCGCAAAGACAACAGGTACATCTCAGTGGACAATGTCAAGTTACACCGTGTGGCCGATTCTGAATAGTGTGACACCTGCAGTTTCGTGCAACGCAATTTCCTTAGCGCCATTGACTTTGACATCATCTGCTGCCACACGAATGTCTGCTCATATGATGGACACTGTAATTGATCTTCAACCTTTGCGACAATCCTCTTCTGCGATGGATATTGTGTGCCCTATTCCGGCTATTGATTCCGTGAGTGAGATGCCATCTAGCCCACGAGTACGAATGGACGATTCAACGCTTTCACCTCTGCTTCCAACCCAAGGAAATGCCTGCGTTGGGGAACTGGCAAACCGTTCTTCTGGCCTGTCCTCAACATTATCCAGTTTGTCTGATGCACCCCCGTTTAAATTGCATATTTTTTACTCCTGGTTCAAAAAGACATACTTCGTTCCCCCATGGACCTACATTTGGTTGCTGCTGATCCTAATTTTCCTCTTCATGTCAATTGGATTTGTGACAGTGTTCTTTTTGCTCATAAATGGCCATTATCTCCCTGAACGCTCTGCAGTAAAAATGGTCGATGGAACTTTGGCTCCTCACACATCGTCCCATGTCATGAAACGTGACCAGTCTTTTGTGAACATTTCAGCTTTTCCAGTTGCTGATGGCATAGTTTGGGACAAAGTAGCTTACGAAATTCATGGCCCTACTGAGGTCCTTAGAGTTCCGTATGTGTTTCGCATCTCATTAGGAGATGTGGTGACACGAGACATACTTTCGGATGATTGGGATGTGCAGGCAGTTCATGCATTGTTTTCATATTTAAAATATTATGCTGCCTTTGATGCTGAAGATTTGTATTTAAATGCCAATTATGGTGATTTCTTTTGCTATCAACATTATGGGCATCATTTTTTACACAAAACTAACACGATGAGACCGGTTTTTAATTTTACCCAATGGGAACATTGTCCAACTCCCTTAGAGGGGAGTTCTAAAACTCTTAGAAATAAGTTCACCTATTTTTCAGATTATGATTTGACGAATCCTGAATCCTATTTTTTTCGGCTTCAAAAATCCCCTACATCTAAGTACCTGTTATCCCACACTAAATTAATTTATGCCAACTTGTTTAGAACACGGTTGGCCACACACGGTTATGACCATTGGAAACAGGCTATAGATTTAAAGTCATTCTGGGGCACGAAGCCATGGCAGGTACAGGGCACTGAGGCATTACATCGTGCCTGCCTGATCCCGACTCAATTATTATTCTTAAATGATACCATTTACCAAACATCCTGTTATGGCCTTGCAACTGTCAAAAATTTGAATACCCCTTCCATTCCTTCCTTAGCTGAATAAGACAATTGGTGGTTACATAATAACTACACCATTGAGGCTTTGCAAGCTCTGCTTCAAAATGCCTCCTTTAATGTTACTGAGGTTGACTCATCAGGCTGGTTGGTGTGGCAAACTAATGCAAATGCATGTCAGTTGCGTTTCTATAATATTACACCTGGTTTTATTCAGACTAAGCCTGACCCTCGTTATCCACCTCATCATTCTGTGACTACATACTTGGTGGGTAAATTGTGCCAGCAGTGGTTACAACACTCTACCCTGGCATCTGTGAAACAGCACCTTTCCCTCCTATCCAACGATATAAATTTGGATGATTTTCTCCTGGGCCCAGGTAATCCAAGGGCCAAGTGATTTATTTATGCCGCTTATAACGAAATTTGGAAGTTTTCACAGATGGAAGCAGCCTTCCGTCTGCGTCAAATTGATCAGGCAAATTTAGAAAAAGTCCTTTCTGTAGTGGACAATAGCATTAACACACTTTCTTCACGCATTTACACCTTAGACAATATTGTTTCTTCTGTAATAGATATTGTGCAAAGGGATGTTTCTGTGTTATATCATGGTCAGAATCAGTTAAGGTCGGTCATGCAATTTGCTTGGACGTTGCAGACACTGAAAATGGGTAAAGTGCCTTGGGATTATTTGAATGCCACTGCTTTATTTTTGCCTTTTAACCTGACTAATAAACAGAGGTTTATGTCCATGAAAGATGCTGTATACACACTGTTACATATTGAACAATTGGAACCTTTACCGTTTTCCATAGCGGAAACGGACTCTGCTGTGTGGTTAATTCATGGAGTTATCGCTTTGCCCTTTTCGCTTTTTCAATTTAAGTCATGCATGCAACACTTTCCTGTTGGCCGCTTTGAACCGCTTGGTAGTGCTTTTCTACATGTATTATGGGCCCTGCCCTTTGCTTATCGCTGTCTGAGGGAGGATAAAGAGGTTTTCCTTACAGGGGAGGAGTGTGATTCAACAGTGGGTCACTCTCTTGTGTGCAAACACGTTAAACTGCACGGCGAGTGTAACGTGTCAGCGCCGAATGTAGCTTGCTTTTTAAAGGGGACCCCAGTACCATCTATCACGCCTGTCTTTACATTGCTTACTAACGGCAGCTATCTCATTTTAAACAATCAAGACTGCTGTGGTTTGCGGGCGGGTGTTATATGGGGTTATGTGGCCCTTAGATACATTGTCAACATTGCTAAGTTAGCATGAGTTTTGCTTGCCCTATGCTGCTGCTTTTGCGCACGCCTCTGCTAAGAGTTTGTTTTCGCAACACTTTGCCTCTGCCCTGTACATGATAACAGATGTTGCATGGATTCTGCTTATACACAGAACTATGCACAAGAAAACAGGACCTCAGTTGGTAGATCATGAGACAATATTGCTAGTCGGTTGGGATTTTGGGTACTAAGGTGATAGGAGGTACACCCCTATTTACTGAGGTCCTGTTTTCTTGTGCATAGTTCTGTGTATAAGCAGAATCCCCGCAACAGGACCTGGGTCAGTAACTTGCTGTTTGCAGATGACCTCGTCCTGCTCAGTCATACAAAGGGTTGGCTCGAGAGGCTGCTCGATCCGTTACTTTCCTACACAACTTCTAATGCGTTGGAATTAAAACTATCAAAGACAAGGGCAATCACCTATGGGACAAGAAAACATCAAGGCGGCGAATGGCTGTTCAATGGTAAAAGCATCGAAAGGGGCGCCACTTACAAATACCTAGGGGTCCATATGGACACAAGGTGCACCTTCTAAAAACATAGGGATGAGGTCGGAGCAAAAGCACTGACTATTCAGGTAGCACTTACAAAGCTTGCAAGGAGGCTATCTGGTCCAAGTCTGACCCCTCTAATAACCGTTATGAAGGCTAAAATCTCTAACTATCTATCCTATGGTCAGGAGATTATGCTGGGGAAAGATAACAGCTTGGTGAACAAAATAACAACAAGAATTTTTAAGCAAGTGCTGAGCCTACCAAAACCTCATCTCCTACCCAGATAAGACTTGAGTTTGGCCTTCTAAATCAGCGGGTGGTTGGGGCCGGAGCATTTATCAAGCTGTGCAATAAACTACGCATGTCCAGAGAAGCAAGCTTGGAGGCTTTGCTGTGGCAGGAAATATCTACAAGTCAGCTGGGATGAAAACATCGCCGTCACCTAGAAGACTCCTTGCAACTTTTGGAAGTGAAAGAAATCTGGGAAACTAATCCATCTCAGCAGGTCCTCAAAATGTACATCAAAAGAGTGTTTGTTCTTGGTCTTTCCAATCGGTTAGAGAACAACTGGCAAAACACAAACATGCCTGGATGATTATATGGGGGTTCAAGCCAGGGACTGTGACGCCACATTTGTCTTGTACCTATGCAGTTTTTGGGAAAAAAAGATTTCTGTCCCTCAGGATGGGGGAATAGCCATTTTTGCATCATCTTCCCAGCTGGCGCAACATAAATGACAATACAATGTATATGGGGTGTGGGTGCAGTAAGGAATCGATTGAGCATGTGGTATGTCTTTGCCCTGCACTACTTAATGACCGAAGGACCCTGCTACGGGGCGAATGGAACTTGGTGTTCGCTCTAGCCGATAAGCTATCTTTGCATCCATGAAGCCAGAAAATCTGATGCTCAACATCCGGTTCACTAAGTTTGTTATAAGAGCAGCAAAAAGGCTTACCCAGTGGAAGAGCCAGTAAGCTAATAACTACAAGCCTGCATTGGGCTGCTTTAAATTTAATAAGATGTCATTTGGCATACCTTATTGCACTAACTGAGAGCGGCCCGACTGGTTCACTGGCTGCCCTTTCCAAGGCTTTGTGTTTCTTGTGATTTTAGAGTTCTTTCATCTTTTGTAGGGATTTATCCTTTTATAAATAGAGCCGCAAAGCCAGTGGAATTGATAGTAGGATTTTTATGATTAGAGACTTGCCCCCTTTTCTTAGCATGAAGTTAAAACTTAATATTTTACTACTGTTCCTTAACTGTGATCCAATTGAAAGGGCTTTCGCCTAGAATTAATCCTGTGACTTTTTCGAAATGCAGTCTTAACCCAAGTAGCATGAAATTAGAGAAATTATGACATTTTAACAGGTGCCGACTTGGTTTCACTCAATTATTTATCGTTAAATATCTTGATCTCTTATCATTTGCTATTTAAATGTGACGTTATTAATGGACTAAGGGCTGTACTCAGGATTCTTATAAAATGCGTAGAAAACATGCAGTATGGTTTTAGAAACTAATGAATTATTTCTTTTTATTGGGTGTAAATATCTTAACTATCAATAGTAATATATTTTATTGTTTGTACATTCACTATTGTAATGATTTTTATTAATCAAACAATAAAGCATTATTATAGCCATTATAGCCCTCACAGTTGCATGATTGTACCTTCTTGCATTAAAATCAGTAAAACTTATCTAGATATATATATATATATAAAAAAGACCACCCAGAGCTTGCTATGATCCCCAGTCTTGCCCCCTCTAGCCTAGGGTAGAAAGGGGACTCCATGCTGCTCGATGGCCACCAATTAAGATTGGGGAAGGCAGGTTTTTTTTTTTTTTAAGTGTTTGCGTGCACATTCTCTTGGATACAGACTTTGAGTCAGTCTCAGATCATCAGATTTGCAGATGGCTCTTAACGTTTTCTCCTGTTGGGCAGGAATAAGGAATTTTGGGTGCTTCTAGAAACATATTTCGTTTTCAATTATGACAGATGCAACAAAAGTCCCAGGCCTACCTCCACATGGATTTAATAAATAATTATTTAAGAGGTATTTGGAGGAGGCGGTAAGAGCTTTCGATAGGAAGGCAGTGGAAACTGCTTCAGGCAAACAGAAAAGGAATAATCCTTCAGAGAAGAATTACTTTTCTCTATCAGAGGATGAAGTTCCTGTTTCTAGGAAGAAAGGAAGTAAGGTGTCTGAAAAGACGAAACATCTCATCATAGGTAGTGATATTGTAAATATTGGAAGAAACAGCTCTATGAGGGGTGAACAATCTACCCACTTGATGACTGGTAGCCCTAGCGCTACAATAGAGTGCGGTATTGCAGCTGGCACAAAGGGAAAGGTGTCCTAAACGGCATAAAAGGAGAACAAGGGTCCTATAGTTTGGATGAGAAGCTGGATGATAACAAGGGGATGGAGGTTGAGAACCTTGATATTTTAGAAAGTCTGGATGACGACTTGGAACAGCCTTCATGCTCAAAGATGATTAAGGATGCTCTGGGTGAGGACATGTTTACCCAAATACATTCAGACACCCTCATAGCTCCAAATGGTGGCCCATGGAGCATGTTGCTAAATGTATTAAACTTTGATTGAGGAAACCATTAGCTAGGGAGACTTGTAACCTTATGAGGGCAGAATGTTCTAGACTCTTTATAGAAAACAAGGTCTGCGATACTCGTAACTGGTTCTTCCCAAACAAAGATGGGAAGAAGATTGTTTTTGTTTCACAATTGGGCAAAAATAACAAAAGACCCATGGGTTTTGGAAACCAAAGGAGGTTTCAAGATAGATTTTTAGGAGGATCGTTTTCAAAGATCCTAACCCAGAGCGTTAGTTTTGAACAAAAAGCAGATGGATTTGATAGACTTAGAGGTTTTCCTAATGTTAGATAAAGGGGCAATTTCAAAAATTCCAGATTCAAAAGAGAGGTTAGTGAGCACCGTTTTTGTTTTTGGTAAAGAAAAAGGGTGGCATCCAGTAATAAATTTGAAGGATTTAAACAAGTTTCTAGTGTACAGGCATTTCAAGATGGAGGGAATCCCTTTTGAGAGATATTTTACAAGTGAAGCATTGGCTAGTAAACTTAGAATTAAAGGACGGTATTTCACAATGACTATGGATGCAAGTTCTCAAAAGTATTTGCATTTCAGACGGAGATGTCTTTTGTACCAATTTCAATGTCTTCCCTTTGGTTTGTCTTCAGCTCCATGGTGTTTCATCATGATGTTGCATCCAGTTGTTGCCTTTTTAAGAAAAAGGGATGTTCGTTTGGTAATTTATTTGGATGAAATATTGTTGCTGTGTCAGAAGAAGAGAGCGCTTCTAAAGCATTTGGAGTGGACCAGGGACCTTTTCTAGACTTAGGATTGTTCCTAAATACAGAAAAGCCTATATGGTTCCAACTCAAAGCAGAGTTCCTAGGTTTTCAGGTGGATACTTTATTGATACTTTATTGACTGAGTTGCTGCTTCCTCACAAGAAAATAGAAAAGATAAGGAAGGAAGTACAGTTTATTTAATCAAAAGATGTAGTAATTCTGAAGGATCGAATCAGGATAATTCGTATTTTGTCATCCTCTATTCAGGCCATCTCTCCAGGTCCTCTGCATTACAGAACTCTTCAAAGACTGAAGACCTTGGATCTAAGTAAAGGTTTGTGGCAGGCAGAGTACATTTCCTATACTTAGAGGCAGGGAAATACTTGGAGTGGTGGTCGGACAATCTAGTGATTTGGAATGGGAAGGCCATTGTCGGTAACGTACCGTAATTTATTTTAGAGATGGATGCCAGCAGTTCAGGTTGGGGAGTACGTTTGTACGTCCCAGCGACTGGGGAGATGGGCCAGGGAAGAACAATGCTTACACAAATTGTTTGTAGATGCTAGCAGGGTTAAATACTGATGATTTTGATGAGTTTCATGGAGGTCTTGTCAAACAGTGGGGTGTTGATTCGTATGGACACTATTTCGGCAGTGTCATATATAAACCGCCTAGGTGGTTCAAGGTTGAGATGGCTAACAGATTTTGTCAAAAAAATATGGTATTTTTGTTGGGAGCATAAAACTCTCTTGACAACAGAATATATTTCAGGCTTGCAGAATCAGAAGGCAGATTGGAACTTAAGGAATTTCGGGGACTGGACTGGTAGGTAGACCAGGGATATGCATTCCCTCTGTTTGTAATGATTCAGAGAGTGCTGTTAAACATTCAGAGGGAGAGGGGCAGGATTATTCTTGGGAATCCCTTCTGGACTTCTCAAGTGTGGTTGCAGTAGTGGAGCCACATATAATACCACTTTCACTAGGCTTACTGATAGGGACAGAAGGAGAGGAGCAGGGTAGTAGAAGGGAATCAGACCCTTCTTGTATACAAGATTTCAGGGGTTCCAGAAGATACCCAGTCCTTTCAGGAAAAGCTAAAGACTTATTGGATGAATCTTGGCACCAGGTACCAGGAAAAGGTACAGGGAAGTTTGGAGAAATTGGTGTAGTTGGTGCATGGAAAGTTATCTAGATCCTGTTAAGGCTCCTGCGTTGGAGGTAGCACGTTTTAGCTGAACGGTTCATTTTCAGGTCTAACATACAGAACTATTAATTGCTATAGATCAGGTGAATTGGATGTGCATGCTTTGGTGAATACCTTTGCTATAGGAAGTGATGCTATGATCCGTAAAGTCATGAAATAAACTAGGCTTAAAAGACCACGTAGAGCTACTTATGATTCCTTCTGGGATGTCAATTTAGTAGTCAATATATTTGTATCCTGGTCAAGTAACATTTAATTTTAAAACAAATATCTCAGAGGATGACAACCTTGCTTTGCTTAACCTCTTTCAGAAGGGTATCAGGCATTAAGCCATTAGTGTATGTGTACTGGAATTTTTACAAGTATTATTTTCATGCTTGTGGAGCTCTTTTAGTGAAGTTACGGACTGTTTGATTTAATTGTGGGAAATAATTCAAAGCTAAAGATCGTTTTGTGTTTCGTCGCAGCCCAAATTCAAAGCAAAAGGTGGTTTTTACGTTTCTTTGCAGAGGAATGTGGTTGTGTGGCATGGGTCTATATATTCTGCTTGAAGATTCCAGAATGGAACTAAGGGGTCTATTAGGATGGCGGTTGGAAAAACATTCCGACCGCCGTGCTAGCGGGAAACTTCCGCCCACAGGTACCGCAGCAAAACCGCCGGCCAGATTAGGATGCACCGCCAGAAACTCCCTACCACGGCGGTCGGATTCTAGGAATCGGCGCCAGAAAAGCTGAAAATCCGTCCGCGGCGGTCGGATTTGCTACGGAAAGGCCAGCTAGAGACTTAGGTACTGGCAAGGACTGGCTGTCCCACTTGTATGGGGTCCAACATGCACTAAATAATCTCCCTAGAAGATCTCTTGGTGGGCGGACCCCTTACGAAATGCTCTTTGGCTTTCACATGTTTGTTCCTGACCTTGATAATCTGGACATTGTGGCGGCTGCCTCTAAGTTTGATGTAGATAATCATTCTGCTTTGTTACAGGATCTACAAAAGGCACGTGATACCCTGGCAACTGAGCATTTACCATCTTCGCCTGCTGATGCACTACTGAATCCTGTTACCGGTTGGCTTCCTAAACTCGGGGATTTGGTGAGAGAGAAGATTGAAAACACAAAAGAATTTGGTCCCTCTTACCGGGCTCCAGTTTCAGTACTTGGACTGAAGGGTACTCGTACAGTTATTCTACCACCGTTGCCAGGTCGCAAAGACAACAGGTACATCTCAGTGGACAATGTCAAGTTACACCGTGTGGCCGATTCTGAATAGTGTGACACCTGCAGTTTCGTGCAACGCAATTTCCTTAGCGCCATTGACTTTGACATCATCTGCTGCCACACGAATGTCTGCTCATATGATGGACACTGTAATTGATCTTCAACCTTTGCGACAATCCTCTTCTGCGATGGATATTGTGTGCCCTATTCCGGCTATTGATTCCATGAGTGAGATGCCATCTAGCCCACGAGTACGAATGGACGATTCAACGCTTTCACCTCTGCTTCCAACCCAAGGAAATGCCTGCGTTGGGGAACTGGCAAACCGTTCTTCTGGCTTGTCCTCAACATTATCCAGTTTGTCTGATGCACCCACGTTTAAATTGCATATTTTTTACTCCTGGTTCAAAAAGACATACTTCGTTCCCCCATGGACCTACATTTGGTTGCTGCTGATCCTAATTTTCCTCTTCATGTCAATTGGATTTGTGACAGTGTTCTTTTTGCTCATAAATGGCCATTATCTCCCTGAACGCTCTGCAGTAAAAATGGTCGATGGAACTTTGGCTCCTCACACATCGTCCCATGTCATGAAACGTGACCAGTCTTTTGTGAACATTTCAGCTTTCCCAGTTGCTGATGGCATAGTTTGGGACAAAGTAGCTTACGAAATTCATGGCCCTACTGAGGTCCTTAGAGTTCCGTACGTGATTCGCATCTCATTAGGAGATGTGGTGACACGAGACATACTTTCGGATGATTGGGATGTGCAGGCAGTTCATGCATTGTTTTCAGATTTAAAATATTATGCTGCCTTTGATGCTGAAGATTTGTATTTAAATGCCAATTATGGTGATTTCTTTTGCTATCAACATTATGGGCATCATTTTTTACACAAAACTAACACGATGAGACCGGTTTTTAATTTTACCCAATGGGAACATTGTCCAACTCCCTTAGAGGGGAGTTCTAAAACTCTTAGAAATAAGTTCACCTATTTTTCAGATTATGATTTGACGAATCCTGAATCCTATTTTTTTCGGCTTCAAAAATCCCCTACATCTAAGTACCTGTTATCCCACACTAAATTAATTTACGCCAACTTGTTTAGAACACGGTTGGCCACACACGGTTATGACCATTGGAAACAGGCTATAGATTTAAAGTCATTCTGGGGCACGAAGCCATGGCAGGTACAGGGCACTGAGGCATTACATCGTGCCTGCCTGATCCCGACTCAATTATTATTCTTAAATGATACCATTTACCAAACATCCTGTTATGGCCTTGCAACTGTCAAAAATTTGAATACCCCTTCCATTCCTTCCTTAGCTGAATAAGACAATTGGCGGTTACATAATAACTACACCATTGAGGCTTTGCAAGCTCTGCTTCAAAATGCCTCCTTTAATGTTACTGAGGTTGACTCACCAGGCTGTTTGGTGTGGCAAACTAATGCAAATGCATGTCAGTTGCGTTTCTATAATATTACACCTGGTTTTATTCAGACTAAGCCTGACCCTCGTTATCCACCTCATCATTCTGTGACTACATACTTGGTGGGTAAATTGTGCCAGCAGTGGTTACAACACTCTACCCTGGCATCTGTGAAACAGCACCTTTCCCTCCTAACCAACGATATAAATTTGGCTGATTTTCTCCTGGGCCCAGGTAATCCAAGGGCCAAGTGATTTATTTATGCCGCTTATAACGAAATTTGGAAGTTTTCACAGATGGAAGCAGTCTTCCGTCTGCGTCAAATTGATCAGGCAAATTTAGAAAAAGTCCTTTCTGTAGTGGACAATAGCATTAACACACTTTCTTCACGCATTTACACCTTAGACAATATTGTTTCTTCTGTAATAGATATTGTGCAAAGTGATGTTTCTGTGTTATATCATGGTCAGAATCAGTTAAGGTCGGTCATGCAATTTGCTTGGACGTTGCAGACACTGAAAATGGGTAAAGTGCCTTGGGATTATTTGAATGCCACTGCTTTATTTTTGCCTTTTAACCTGACTGATAAACAGAGGTTTATGTCCATGAAAGATGCTGTATACACACTGTTACATATTGAACAATTGGAACCTTTACCGTTTTCCATAGCGGAAACGGACTCTGCTGTGTGGTTAATTCATGGAGTTATCGCTTTGCCCTTTTCGCTTTTTCAATTTAAGTCATGCATGTAACACTTTCCTGTTGGCCGCTTTGAACCGCTTGGTAGTGCTTTTCTACATGTATTATGGACCCTGACCTTTGCTTATCGCTGTCTGAGGGAGGATAAAGAGGTTTTCCTTACAGGGGAGGAGTGTGATTCAACAGTGGGTCACTCTCTTGTGTGCAAACACGTTAAACTGCACGGCGAGTGTAACGTGTCAGCGCCGAATGTAGCTTGCTTTTTAAAGGGGACCCCAGTACCATCTATCACGCCTGTCTTTACATTGCTTACTAACGGCAGCTATCTCATTTTAAACAATCAATACTGCTGTGGTTTGCGGGCGGGTGTTATATGGGGTTATGTGGCCCTTAGATACATTGTCAACATTGCTAAGTTAGCATGAGTTTTGCTTGCCCTATGCTGCTGCTTTTGCGCACGCCTCTGCTAAGAGTTTGTTTTCGCGACACTTTGCCTCTGCCCTGTACATGATAACAGATGTTGCATGGATTCTGCTTATACACAGAACTATGCACAAGAAAACAGGACCTCAGTCGGTAGAGCATGAGACACTATTGCTAGTCGGTTGGGATTTTGGGTACTAAGGTGATAGGAGGTACACCCCTATTTACTGAGGTCCTGTTTTCTTGTGCATAGTTCTGTGTATAAGCAGAATCCCCGCAACAGAACCTGGGTCAGTAACTTGCTGTTTGCAGATGACCTCGTCCTGCTCAGTCATACAAAGGGTTGGCTCGAGAGGCTGCTCGATCCGTTGCTTTCCTACACAACTTCTAATGCGTTGGAATTAAAACTATCAAAGACAAGGGCAATCACCTATGGGACAAGAAAACATCAAGGCGGCAAATGGCTGTTCAATGGTAAAAGCATCGAAAGGGGCGCCACTTACAAATACCTAGGGGTCCATATGGACACAAGGTGCACCTTCTCAAAACATAGGGATGAGGTCGGAGCAAAAGCACTGACTATTCAGGTAGCACTTACAAAGCTTGCAAGGAGGCTATCTGGTCCAAGTCTGACCCTCTAATAACCGTTATGAAGGCTAAAATCTCTAACTATCTATCCTATGGTCAGGAGATTATGCTGGGGAAAGATAACAGCTTGGTGAACAAAATAACAACAAGAATTTTTAAGCAAGTGCTGAGCCTACCAAAAACCTCATCTCCTACCCAGATAAGACTTGAGTTTGGCCTTCTAAATCAGCGGGTGGTTGGGGCCGGAGCATTTATCAAGCTGTGCAATAAACTACGCATGTCCAGAGAAGCAAGCTTGGAGGCTTTGCTGTGGCAGGAAATATCTACAAGTCAGCTGGGATGAAAACATCGCCGTCACCTAGAAGACTCCTTGCAACTTTTGGAAGTGAAAGAAATCTGGGAAACTAATCCATCTCAGCAGGTCCTCAAAATGTACATCAAAAAGAGTGTTTGTTCTTGGTCTTTCCAATCGGTTAGAGAACAACTGGCAAAACACAAACATGCCTGGATGATTATATGGGGGTTCAAGCCAGGGACTGTGACGCCACATTTGTCTTGTACCTATGCAGTTTTTGGGAAAAAAGATTTCTGTCCCTCAGGATGGGGGAATGGCCATTTTTGCATCATCTACCCGGCTGGCGCAACATAAATGACAATACAATGTGTATGGGGTGTGGGTGCAGTAAGGAATCGATTGAGCATGTGGTATGTCTTTGCCCTGCACTACTTAATGACCGAAGGACCCTGCTACGGGGCGAATGGAACTTGGTGTTCGCTCTTGCCGATAAGCTATCTTTGCATCCATGAAGCCAGAAAATCTGATGCTCAACATCCGGTTCACTAAGTTTGTTATAAGAGCAGCAAAAAGGCTTACCCAGTGGGAGAGCCAGTAAGCTAATAACTACAATCCTGCATTGGGCTGCTTTAAATTTAATAAGATGTCATTTGGCATACCTTATTGCACTAACTGAGAGCGGCCCGACTGGTTCACTGGCTGCCCTTTCCAAGGCTTTGTGTTTCTTGTGATTTTAGAGTTCTTTCATCTTTTGTAGGGATTTATCCTTTTATAAATAGAGCCGCAAAGCCAGTGGAATTGACAGTAGGATTTTTATGATTAGAGACTTGCCCCCTTTTCTTAGCATGAAGTTAAAACTTAATAATTTACTACTGTTCCTTAACTGTGATCCAATTGAAAGGGTTTTCGCCTAGAATTAATCCTGTGACTTTTTCGAAATGCAGTCTTAACCCAAGTAGCATGAAATTAGAGAAATTATGAAATTTTAACAGGTGCCGACTTGGTTTCACTCAATTATTTATCGTTAAATATCTTGATCTCTTATCATTTGCTATTTAAATGTGACGTTATTAATGGACTAAGGGCTGTACTCAGGATTCTTATAAAATGCGTAGAAAACATGCAGTATGGTTTTAGAAACTAATGAATTATTTCTTTTTATTGGGTGTAAATATCTTAACTATCAATAGTAATATATTTTATTGTTTGTACGTTCACTATTGTAATGATTTTTATTAATCAAACAATAAAGCATTATTATAGCCATTATAGCCCTCACAGTTGCATGATTGTACCTTCTTGCATTAAAATCAGTAAAAATTATCTAGATATATATATATATAAAAAAAGACCACCCAGAGCTTGCTATGATCCCCAGTCTTGCCCCCTCTAGCCTAGGGTAGAAAGGGGACTCCATGCTGCTCGATGGCCACCAATTAAGATTGGGGAAGGCAGGTTTTTTATTTTTTTAAGTGTTTGCGTGCACATTCTCATGGATACAGACGTTGAGTCAGTCTCAGATCATCAGATTTGCAGATGGCTCTTAACGTTTTCTCCTGTTGGGCAGGAATAAGGAATTTTGGGTGCTTCTAGAAACATATTTCGTTTTCAATAATGACAGATGCAACAAAGTCCCAGGCCTACCTCCACATGGATTTAATAAATAATTATTTAAGAGGTATTTGGAGGAGGCGGTAAGAGCTTTCGATAGGAAGGCAGTGGAAACTGCTTCAGGCAAACAGAAAAGGAATAATCCTTCAGAGAAGAATTACTTTTCTCTATCAGAGGATGAAGTTCCTGTTTCTAGGAAGAAAGGAAGTAAGGTGTCTGAAAAGACGAAACATCTCATCATAGGTAGTGATATTGTAAATATTGGAAGAAACAGCTCTATGAGGGGTGAACAATCTACCCACTTGATGACTGGTAGCCCTAGCGCTACAATAGAGTGCGGTATTGCAGCTGGCACAAAGGGAAAGGTGTCCTAAACGGCATAAAAGGAGAACAAGGGTCCTATAGTTTGGATGAGAAGCTGGATGATAACAAGGGGATGGAGGTTGAGAACCGTGATATTTTAGAAAGTCTGGATGACGACTTGGAACAGCCTTCATGCTCAAAGATGATTAAGGATGCTCTGGGTGAGGACATGTTTACCCAAATACATTCAGACACCCTCATAGCTCCAAATGGTGGCCCATGGAGCATGTTGCTAAATGTATTAAACTTTGATTGAGGAAACCATTAGCTAGGGAGACTTGTAACCTTATGAGGGCAGAATGTTCTAGACTCTTTATAGAAAACAAGGTCTGCGATACTCCTAACTGGTTCTTCCCAAACAAAGATGGGAAGAAGATTGTTTTTGTTTCACAATTGGGCAAAAATAACAAAAGACCCATGGGTTTTGGAAACCAAAGGAGGTTTCAAGATAGATTTTTAGGAGGATCGTTTTCAAAGATCCTAACCCAGAGCGTTAGTTTTGAACAAAAAGCAGATGGATTTGATAGACTTAGAGGTTTTCCTAATGTTAGATAAAGGGACAATTTCAAAAATTCCAGATTCAAAAGAGAGGTTAGTGAGCACCGTTTTTGTTAAAGAAAAAGGGTGGCATCCAGTAATAAATTTGAAGGATTTAAACAAGTTTCTAGTGTACAGGCATTTCAAGATGGAGGGAATCCCTCTTGAGAGATATTTTACAAGTGAAGCATTGGCTAGTAAACTTAGAATTAAAGGACGGTATTTCACAATGACTATGGATGCAAGTTCTCAAAAGTATTTGCATTTCAGACGGAGATGTCTTTTGTACCAATTTCAATGTCTTCCCTTTGGTTTGTCTTCAGCTCCATGGTGTTTCATCATGATGTTGCGTCCAGTTGTTGCCTTTTTAAGAAAAAGGGATGTTCGTTTGGTAATTTATTTGGATGAAATATTGTTGCTGTGTCAGAAGAAGAGAGCGCTTCTAAAGCATTTGGAGTGGACCAGGGACCTTTTGTAGACTTAGGATTGTTCCTAAATACAGAAAAGTCTATATGGTTCCAACTCAAAGCAGAGTTCCTAGGTTTTCAGGTGGATACTTTATTGATACTTTATTGACTGAGTTGCTGCTTCCTCACAAGAAAATAGAAAAGATAAGGAAGGAAGTACAGTTTATTTAATCAAAAGATGTAGTAATTCTGAAGGATCGAATCAGGATAATTCGTATTTTGTCATCCTCCATTCAGGCCATCTCTCCAGGTCCTCTGCATTACAGAACTCTTCAAAGACTGAAGACCTTGGATCTAAGTAAAGGTTTGTGGCAGGCAGAGTACATTTCCCTATACTTAGAGGCAGGGAAATACTTGGAGTGGTGGTCGGACAATCTAGTGATTTGGAATGGGAAGGCCATTGTCGGTAACGTACCGTAATTTATTTTAGAGATGGATGCCAGCAGTTCAGGTTGGGGAGTACGTTTGTACTTCCCAGCGACTGGGGAGATGGGCCAGGGAAGAACAATGCTTACACAAATTGTTTGTAGATGCTAGCAGGGTTAAATACTGATGATTTTGATGAGTTTCATGGAGGTCTTGTCAAACAGTGGGGTGTTGATTCGTATGGACACTATTTCGGCAGTGTCATATATAAACCGCCTAGGTGGTTCAAGGTTGAGATAGCTAACAGATTTAGTCAAAAAGATATGGTATTTTTGTTGGGAGCATAAAACTCTCTTGACAACAGAATATATTTCAGGCTTGCAGAATCAGAAGGCAGATTGGAACTTAAGGAATTTCGGGGACTGGACTGGTAGGTAGACCAGGGATATGCATTCCCTCTGTTTGTAATGATTCAGAGAGTGCTGTTAAACATTCAGAGGGAGAGGGGCAGGATTATTCTTGGGAATCCCTTCTGGACTTCTCAAGTGTGGTTGCAGTAGTGGAGCCACATATAATACCACTTTCACTAGGCTTACTGATAGGGACAGAAGGAGAGGAGCAGGGTAGTAGAAGGGAATCAGACCCTTCTTGTATACAAGATTTCAGGGGTTCCAGAAGATACCCAGTCCTTTCAGGAAAAGCTAAAGACTTATTGGATGAATCTTGGCACCAGGTACCAGGAAAAGGTACAGGGAAGTTTGGAGAAATTGGTGTAGTTGGTGCATGGAAAGTTATCTAGATCCTGTTAAGGCTCCTGCATTGGAGGTAGCACGTTTTAGCTGAACTGTTCATTTTCAGGTCTAACATACAGAACTATTAATTGCTATAGATCAGGTGAATTGGATGTGCATGCTTTGGTGAATACCTTTGCTATAGGAAGTGATGCTATGATACGTAAAGTCATGAAATAAACTAGGCTTAAAAGACCACGTAGCGCTACTTATGATTCCTTCTGGGATGTCAATTTAGTAGTCAATATATTTGTATCCTGGTCAAGTAACATTTAATTTTAAAACAAATATCTCAGAGGATGACAACCTTGCTTTGCTTAACCTCTTTCAGAAGGGTATCAGGCATTAAGCCATTAGTGTATGTGTACTGGAATTTTTACAAGTATTATTTTCATGCTTGTGGAGCTCTTTTAGTGAAGTTACGGACTGTTTGATTTAATTGTGGGAAATAATTCAAAGCTAAAGATCGTTTTGTGTTTCGTTGCAGCCCAAATTCAAAGCAAAAGGTGGTTTTTACGTTTCTTTGCAGAGGAATGTGGTTGTGTGGCAAGGGTCTATATATTCTGCTTGAAGATTCCAGAATGGAACTAAGGGGTCTATTAGGATGGCGGTTGGAAAAACATTCCGACCGCCGTGCTAGCGGGAAACTTCCGCCCACAGGTACCGCAGCAAAACCGCCGGCCAGATTAGGATGCCTCGCCAGAAACTCCCTACCGCGGCGGTCGGATTCTAGGAATCGGCGCCAGAAAAGCTGAAAATCCGTCCCCGGCGGTCGGATTTGCTACGGACATTGTGGCGGCTGCCTCTAAGTTTGATGTAGATAATCATTCTGCTTTGTTACAGGATCTACAAAAGGCACGTGATACCCTGGCAACTTACCATCTTCGCCTGCTGATGCACTACTGAATCCTGTTACCGGTTGGCTTCCTAAACTCGGGGATTTGGTGAGAGAGAAGATTGAAAACACAAAAGAATTTGGTCCCTCTTACCGGGCTCCAGTTTCAGTACTTGGACTGAAGGGTACTCGTACAGTTATTCTACCACCGTTGCCAGGTCGCAAAGACAACAGGTACATCTCAGTGGACAATGTCAAGTTACACCGTGTGGCCGATTCTGAATAGTGTGACACCTGCAGTTTCGTGCAACGCAATTTCCTTAGCGCCATTGACTTTGACATCATCTGCTGCCACACGAATGTCTGCTCATATGATGGACACTGTAATTGATCTTCAACCTTTGCGACAATCCTCTTCTGCGATGGATATTGTGTGCCCTATTCCGGCTATTGATTCCATGAGTGAGATGCCATCTAGCCCACGAGTACGAATGGACGATTCAACGCTTTCACCTCTGCTTCCAACCCAAGGAAATGCCTGCGTTGGGGAACTGGCAAACCGTTCTTCTGGCTTGTCCTCAACATTATCCAGTTTGTCTGATGCACCCACGTTTAAATTGCATATTTTTTACTCCTGGTTCAAAAAGACATACTTCGTTCCCCCATGGACCTACATTTGGTTGCTGCTGATCCTAATTTTCCTCTTCATGTCAATTGGATTTGTGACAGTGTTCTTTTTGCTCATAAATGGCCATTATCTCCCTGAACGCTCTGCAGTAAAAATGGTCGATGGAACTTTGGCTCCTCACACATCGTCCCATGTCATGAAACGTGACCAGTCTTTTGTGAACATTTCAGCTTTCCCAGTTGCTGATGGCATAGTTTGGGACAAAGTAGCTTACGAAATTCATGGCCCTACTGAGGTCCTTAGAGTTCCGTACGTGATTCGCATCTCATTAGGAGATGTGGTGACACGAGACATACTTTCGGATGATTGGGATGTGCAGGCAGTTCATGCATTGTTTTCAGATTTAAAATATTATGCTGCCTTTGATGCTGAAGATTTGTATTTAAATGCCAATTATGGTGATTTCTTTTGCTATCAACATTATGGGCATCATTTTTTACACAAAACTAACACGATGAGACCGGTTTTTAATTTTACCCAATGGGAACATTGTCCAACTCCCTTAGAGGGGAGTTCTAAAACTCTTAGAAATAAGTTCACCTATTTTTCAGATTATGATTTGACGAATCCTGAATCCTATTTTTTCGGCTTCAAAAATCCCCTACATCTAAGTACCTGTTATCCCACACTAAATTAATTTACGCCAACTTGTTTAGAACACGGTTGGCCACACACGGTTATGACCATTGGAAACAGGCTATAGATTTAAAGTCATTCTGGGGCACGAAGCCATGGCAGGTACAGGGCACTGAGGCATTACATCGTGCCTGCCTGATCCCGACTCAATTATTATTCTTAAATGATACCATTTACCAAACATCCTGTTATGGCCTTGCAACTGTCAAAAATTTGAATACCCCTTCCATTCCTTCCTTAGCTGAATAAGACAATTGGCGGTTACATAATAACTACACCATTGAGGCTTTGCAAGCTCTGCTTCAAAATGCCTCCTTTAATGTTACTGAGGTTGACTCACCAGGCTGTTTGGTGTGGCAAACTAATGCAAATGCATGTCAGTTGCGTTTCTATAATATTACACCTGGTTTTATTCAGACTAAGCCTGACCCTCGTTATCCACCTCATCATTCTGTGACTACATACTTGGTGGGTAAATTGTGCCAGCAGTGGTTACAACACTCTACCCTGGCATCTGTGAAACAGCACCTTTCCCTCCTAACCAACGATATAAATTTGGCTGATTTTCTCCTGGGCCCAGGTAATCCAAGGGCCAAGTGATTTATTTATGCCGCTTATAACGAAATTTGGAAGTTTTCACAGATGGAAGCAGTCTTCCGTCTGCGTCAAATTGATCAGGCAAATTTAGAAAAAGTCCTTTCTGTAGTGGACAATAGCATTAACACACTTTCTTCACGCATTTACACCTTAGACAATATTGTTTCTTCTGTAATAGATATTGTGCAAAGTGATGTTTCTGTGTTATATCATGGTCAGAATCAGTTAAGGTCGGTCATGCAATTTGCTTGGACGTTGCAGACACTGAAAATGGGTAAAGTGCCTTGGGATTATTTGAATGCCACTGCTTTATTTTTGCCTTTTAACCTGACTGATAAACAGAGGTTTATGTCCATGAAAGATGCTGTATACACACTGTTACATATTGAACAATTGGAACCTTTACCGTTTTCCATAGCGGAAACGGACTCTGCTGTGTGGTTAATTCATGGAGTTATCGCTTTGCCCTTTTCGCTTTTTCAATTTAAGTCATGCATGTAACACTTTCCTGTTGGCCGCTTTGAACCGCTTGGTAGTGCTTTTCTACATGTATTATGGACCCTGACCTTTGCTTATCGCTGTCTGAGGGAGGATAAAGAGGTTTTCCTTACAGGGGAGGAGTGTGATTCAACAGTGGGTCACTCTCTTGTGTGCAAACACGTTAAACTGCACGGCGAGTGTAACGTGTCAGCGCCGAATGTAGCTTGCTTTTTAAAGGGGACCCCAGTACCATCTATCACGCCTGTCTTTACATTGCTTACTAACGGCAGCTATCTCATTTTAAACAATCAATACTGCTGTGGTTTGCGGGCGGGTGTTATATGGGGTTATGTGGCCCTTAGATACATTGTCAACATTGCTAAGTTAGCATGAGTTTTGCTTGCCCTATGCTGCTGCTTTTGCGCACGCCTCTGCTAAGAGTTTGTTTTCGCGACACTTTGCCTCTGCCCTGTACATGATAACAGATGTTGCATGGATTCTGCTTATACACAGAACTATGCACAAGAAAACAGGACCTCAGTCGGTAGAGCATGAGACACTATTGCTAGTCGGTTGGGATTTTGGGTACTAAGGTGGTAGGAGGTACACCCCTATTTACTGAGGTCCTGTTTTCTTGTGCATAGTTCTGTGTATAAGCAGAATCCCCGCAACAGAACCTGGGTCAGTAACTTGCTGTTTGCAGATGACCTCGTCCTGCTCAGTCATACAAAGGGTTGGCTCGAGAGGCTGCTCGATCCGTTGCTTTCCTACACAACTTCTAATGCGTTGGAATTAAAACTATCAAAGACAAGGGCAATCACCTATGGGACAAGAAAACATCAAGGCGGCGAATGGCTGTTCAATGGTAAAAGCATCGAAAGGGGCGCCACTTACAAATACCTAGGGGTCCATATGGACACAAGGTGCACCTTCTCAAAACATAGGGATGAGGTCGGAGCAAAAGCACTGACTATTCAGGTAGCACTTACAAAGCTTGCAAGGAGGCTATCTGGTCCAAGTCTGACCCCTCTAATAACCGTTATGAAGGCTAAAATCTCTAACTATCTATCCTATGGTCAGGAGATTATGCTGGGGAAAGATAACAGCTTGGTGAACAAAATAACAACAAGAATTTTTAAGCAAGTGCTGAGCCTACCAAAAACCTCATCTCCTACCCAGATAAGACTTGAGTTTGGCCTTCTAAATCAGCGGGTGGTTGGGGCCGGAGCATTTATCAAGCTGTGCAATAAACTACGCATGTCCAGAGAAGCAAGCTTGGAGGCTTTGCTGTGGCAGGAAATATCTACAAGTCAGCTGGGATGAAAACATCGCCGTCACCTAGAAGACTCCTTGCAACTTTTGGAAGTGAAAGAAATCTGGGAAACTAATCCATCTCAGCAGGTCCTCAAAATGTACATCAAAAAGAGTGTTTGTTCTTGGTCTTTCCAATCGGTTAGAGAACAACTGGCAAAACACAAACATGCCTGGATGATTATATGGGGGTTCAAGCCAGGGACTGTGACGCCACATTTGTCTTGTACCTATGCAGTTTTTGGGAAAAAAAGATTTCTGTCCCTCAGGATGGGGGAATGGCCATTTTTGCATCATCTACCCGGCTGGCGCAACATAAATGACAATACAATGTGTATGGGGTGTGGGTGCAGTAAGGAATCGATTGAGCATGTGGTATGTCTTTGCCCTGCACTACTTAATGACCGAAGGACCCTGCTACGGGGCGAATGGAACTTGGTGTTCGCTCTTGCCGATAAGCTATCTTTGCATCCATGAAGCCAGAAAATCTGATGCTCAACATCCGGTTCACTAAGTTTGTTATAAGAGCAGCAAAAAGGCTTACCCAGTGGGAGAGCCAGTAAGCTAATAACTACAATCCTGCATTGGGCTGCTTTAAATTTAATAAGATGTCATTTGGCATACCTTATTGCACTAACTGAGAGCGGCCCGACTGGTTCACTGGCTGCCCTTTCCAAGGCTTTGTGTTTCTTGTGATTTTAGAGTTCTTTCATCTTTTGTAGGGATTTATCCTTTTATAAATAGAGCCGCAAAGCCAGTGGAATTGACAGTAGGATTTTTATGATTAGAGACTTGCCCCCTTTTCTTAGCATGAAGTTAAAACTTAATAATTTACTACTGTTCCTTAACTGTGATCCAATTGAAAGGGTTTTCGCCTAGAATTAATCCTGTGACTTTTTCGAAATGCAGTCTTAACCCAAGTAGCATGAAATTAGAGAAATTATGAAATTTTAACAGGTGCCGACTTGGTTTCACTCAATTATTTATCGTTAAATATCTTGATCTCTTATCATTTGCTATTTAAATGTGACGTTATTAATGGACTAAGGGCTGTACTCAGGATTCTTATAAAATGCGTAGAAAACATGCAGTATGGTTTTAGAAACTAATGAATTATTTCTTTTTATTGGGTGTAAATATCTTAACTATCAATAGTAATATATTTTATTGTTTGTACGTTCACTATTGTAATGATTTTTATTAATCAAACAATAAAGCATTATTATAGCCATTATAGCCCTCACAGTTGCATGATTGTACCTTCTTGCATTAAAATCAGTAAAAATTATCTAGATATATATATATATAAAAAAAGACCACCCAGAGCTTGCTATGATCCCCAGTCTTGCCCCCTCTAGCCTAGGGTAGAAAGGGGACTCCATGCTGCTCGATGGCCACCAATTAAGATTGGGGAAGGCAGGTTTTTTATTTTTTTAAGTGTTTGCGTGCACATTCTCATGGATACAGACGTTGAGTCAGTCTCAGATCATCAGATTTGCAGATGGCTCTTAACGTTTTCTCCTGTTGGGCAGGAATAAGGAATTTTGGGTGCTTCTAGAAACATATTTCGTTTTCAATAATGACAGATGCAACAAAAGTCCCAGGCCTACCTCCACATGGATTTAATAAATAATTATTTAAGAGGTATTTGGAGGAGGCGGTAAGAGCTTTCGATAGGAAGGCAGTGGAAACTGCTTCAGGCAAACAGAAAAGGAATAATCCTTCAGAGAAGAATTACTTTTCTCTATCAGAGGATGAAGTTCCTGTTTCTAGGAAGAAAGGAAGTAAGGTGTCTGAAAAGACGAAACATCTCATCATAGGTAGTGATATTGTAAATATTGGAAGAAACAGCTCTATGAGGGGTGAACAATCTACCCACTTGATGACTGGTAGCCCTAGCGCTACAATAGAGTGCGGTATTGCAGCTGGCACAAAGGGAAAGGTGTCCTAAACGGCATAAAAGGAGAACAAGGGTCCTATAGTTTGGATGAGAAGCTGGATGATAACAAGGGGATGGAGGTTGAGAACCGTGATATTTTAGAAAGTCTGGATGACGACTTGGAACAGCCTTCATGCTCAAAGATGATTAAGGATGCTCTGGGTGAGGACATGTTTACCCAAATACATTCAGACACCCTCATAGCTCCAAATGGTGGCCCATGGAGCATGTTGCTAAATGTATTAAACTTTGATTGAGGAAACCATTAGCTAGGGAGACTTGTAACCTTATGAGGGCAGAATGTTCTAGACTCTTTATAGAAAACAAGGTCTGCGATACTCCTAACTGGTTCTTCCCAAACAAAGATGGGAAGAAGATTGTTTTTGTTTCACAATTGGGCAAAAATAACAAAAGACCCATGGGTTTTGGAAACCAAAGGAGGTTTCAAGATAGATTTTTAGGAGGATCGTTTTCAAAGATCCTAACCCAGAGCGTTAGTTTTGAACAAAAAGCAGATGGATTTGATAGACTTAGAGGTTTTCCTAATGTTAGATAAAGGGACAATTTCAAAAATTCCAGATTCAAAAGAGAGGTTAGTGAGCACCGTTTTTGTTAAAGAAAAAGGGTGGCATCCAGTAATAAATTTGAAGGATTTAAACAAGTTTCTAGTGTACAGGCATTTCAAGATGGAGGGAATCCCTCTTGAGAGATATTTTACAAGTGAAGCATTGGCTAGTAAACTTAGAATTAAAGGACGGTATTTCACAATGACTATGGATGCAAGTTCTCAAAAGTATTTGCATTTCAGACGGAGATGTCTTTTGTACCAATTTCAATGTCTTCCCTTTGGTTTGTCTTCAGCTCCATGGTGTTTCATCATGATGTTGCGTCCAGTTGTTGCCTTTTTAAGAAAAAGGGATGTTCGTTTGGTAATTTATTTGGATGAAATATTGTTGCTGTGTCAGAAGAAGAGAGCGCTTCTAAAGCATTTGGAGTGGACCAGGGACCTTTTGTAGACTTAGGATTGTTCCTAAATACAGAAAAGTCTATATGGTTCCAACTCAAAGCAGAGTTCCTAGGTTTTCAGGTGGATACTTTATTGATACTTTATTGACTGAGTTGCTGCTTCCTCACAAGAAAATAGAAAAGATAAGGAAGGAAGTACAGTTTATTTAATCAAAAGATGTAGTAATTCTGAAGGATCGAATCAGGATAATTCGTATTTTGTCATCCTCCATTCAGGCCATCTCTCCAGGTCCTCTGCATTACAGAACTCTTCAAAGACTGAAGACCTTGGATCTAAGTAAAGGTTTGTGGCAGGCAGAGTACATTTCCCTATACTTAGAGGCAGGGAAATACTTGGAGTGGTGGTCGGACAATCTAGTGATTTGGAATGGGAAGGCCATTGTCGGTAACGTACCGTAATTTATTTTAGAGATGGATGCCAGCAGTTCAGGTTGGGGAGTACGTTTGTACTTCCCAGCGACTGGGGAGATGGGCCAGGGAAGAACAATGCTTACACAAATTGTTTGTAGATGCTAGCAGGGTTAAATACTGATGATTTTGATGAGTTTCATGGAGGTCTTGTCAAACAGTGGGGTGTTGATTCGTATGGACACTATTTCGGCAGTGTCATATATAAACCGCCTAGGTGGTTCAAGGTTGAGATAGCTAACAGATTTAGTCAAAAAGATATGGTATTTTTGTTGGGAGCATAAAACTCTCTTGACAACAGAATATATTTCAGGCTTGCAGAATCAGAAGGCAGATTGGAACTTAAGGAATTTCGGGGACTGGACTGGTAGGTAGACCAGGGATATGCATTCCCTCTGTTTGTAATGATTCAGAGAGTGCTGTTAAACATTCAGAGGGAGAGGGGCAGGATTATTCTTGGGAATCCCTTCTGGACTTCTCAAGTGTGGTTGCAGTAGTGGAGCCACATATAATACCACTTTCACTAGGCTTACTGATAGGGACAGAAGGAGAGGAGCAGGGTAGTAGAAGGGAATCAGACCCTTCTTGTATACAAGATTTCAGGGGTTCCAGAAGATACCCAGTCCTTTCAGGAAAAGCTAAAGACTTATTGGATGAATCTTGGCACCAGGTACCAGGAAAAGGTACAGGGAAGTTTGGAGAAATTGGTGTAGTTGGTGCATGGAAAGTTATCTAGATCCTGTTAAGGCTCCTGCATTGGAGGTAGCACGTTTTAGCTGAACTGTTCATTTTCAGGTCTAACATACAGAACTATTAATTGCTATAGATCAGGTGAATTGGATGTGCATGCTTTGGTGAATACCTTTGCTATAGGAAGTGATGCTATGATACGTAAAGTCATGAAATAAACTAGGCTTAAAAGACCACGTAGCGCTACTTATGATTCCTTCTGGGATGTCAATTTAGTAGTCAATATATTTGTATCCTGGTCAAGTAACATTTAATTTTAAAACAAATATCTCAGAAGATGACAACCTTTCTTTGCTTAACCTCTTTCAGAAGGGTATCAGGCATTAAGCCATTAGTGTATGTGTACTGGAATTTTTACAAGTATTATTTTCATGCTTGTGGAGCTCTTTTAGTGAAGTTACGGACTGTTTGATTTAATTGTGGGAAATAATTCAAAGCTAAAGATCGTTTTGTGTTTCGTTGCAGCCCAAATTCAAAGCAAAAGGTGGTTTTTACGTTTCTTTGCAGAGGAATGTGGTTGTGTGGCAAGGGTCTATATATTCTGCTTGAAGATTCCAGAATGGAACTAAGGGGTCTATTAGGATGGCGGTTGGAAAAACATTCCGACCGCCGTGCTAGCGGGAAACTTCCGCCCACAGGTACCGCAGCAAAACCGCCGGCCAGATTAGGATGCCTCGCCAGAAACTCCCTACCGCGGCGGTCGGATTCTAGGAATCGGCGCCAGAAAAGCTGAAAATCCGTCCCCGGCGGTCGGATTTGCTACGGAAAGGCCAAAGACCGCCGTTTCCCCAGCGGTCTGGAACACATGGAGCTATCCGCAGTATTGCCACTGCCATCCTCGAATGGCCGGATTCTCCGCAGCGGTGTGGTGAGCTGTATGAGGCATCGTGATTTGACCGGCGGTCCTGACCGCATTCCACACGGCGGTACCTCTCATGTGGCTCCGTCCACTACCGGTGCGGACAGAGATTTTCAGGGGAACCCGGAACACCGCAGCGGACGGGAAAAGGGCTATCTATGCCCATCATAATACGGCGGACGCAAAGACCGCCGATGGAGTGCGGAAAAGGACATTTTCCGCCACCGCCAGCATGGCGGATGTGCCTCCGCCCGCCATCGTAATAGGCCCCTAAGTGTTTTATGATGTTTTATGTTCTTTAAAGGGTGCATGTTGGGGCAGCAAGAAAAGGTATATGAATAATAATAGCCTCCAGTCTTGTAATCAAATTGGTATGGGACTCGGGCCGACATAGGGTGGCCCTGCATACACTTAGATATCTGATTACAGAAGGGGGGCTGTGAGCCCTAGACTATGACCTTTACTATCAGGCAGCACATATATTGTGAATAACAAGGTGGCTGGATGGACAACATATAGAGGACCCGGGGAGGAGGGAAGGTGAAGAACCGAAACAAGGCGCATTGATCGCCCTTTTTTGTGTAAACCAGAGAAACGCCAAAACCTGCCCATACTGCTTTGAGTAGCCATGAAGCGCTGGAGGAAATGTGTCAAGCTGACCTCAAAAGGTCCTCCATTGCTCCAGCACTCCCTTTGGTTGGCCCGCTATATGGGGACCAGGACTCCTTCTTTATGGCACACCACCTGGCGCAATGGAACGAGGCTGGCCTACTGACGGAGGGAGATTATTTTATTGGTGGTATGCTGAAACTGCTGGCTCAATTAATAGCAGATCATGGATTGTCACCAGGTCAACTCCTAAATTATAGAGCTCTGACACAGATGTTTGTGCGATTGAGGCAGTCGAGCAACTGTGCACCACAAGGTTCTACAGCTGCTCATGTTGCTGGGAAATAGCAGTCACCTGATCACTTTGGTTTATAGGGTACTTATCGGAATAGTCCGGACAGGTTTGACTAGAGCTAAAGACTGATGGGAGGGGGAGGAGGCTTGGCCTGAACGCCGAACATGGCGGCAGTAACTTAACTCGGCTTCACACTGCACCTGCAATCCTGCATGATTCTGCATTATACGAGTGAAGGTCATCTCCATCCTTGATGCCACGGGCTTGGAGAGCCTCCACAGCATCCTACGGGTGTATTCTGGTGCTCTAACATCGATCGGAACCACTGTGTCCGGGGTAGGTCCTGTCGATCCCACCAACTGAGGCCTGGAGTGGGAGGAGACACGCAGTGGAGCAACGGGACAGCGCGGCATAAGACCAGAGTGTGTGCGGCCTGAGCCATCCCCGGTCTTTCGAACCAGCAGATCCAGGACGTGCACACGAACCCACCCCGGGCCCCCAACAGGCTCCCAGCCAGTGAGGGTATGAAGAGCACGCGGGCCTCGGCGACGCATCTGCAGTAGCTGCGACTGCTGCAATGCATAGCTGACAGCTCCTCCAGAACAGAACCACGGGCTCGGCTGAGCGGATCGGAACACTGGACTTTTGGGGCGAGGCCAAGGTGAATTAAGTTCTGGGCCAGGCTGGGGGGACACGTGGAGTCGGAAGAGACGACCACGCCCTCATATTCAGAAGCATGCGTGCCCATCTCGCGGCCCGCAAGGCCTTGCAAGACCACACACGCCCTGGATGACTGGTACCTGTAGTTTGGTCATGTAAAGGCCATCCCCACCCAAATAACCACAGTTCTGCACACTAAAGCACCGACCACATAGAGTCGAGGGTGGAAGAGACCACTGGCAGTGCTCCAGACTCATATAGACACATCGGCCTGAGTGATAGACACCACCAAAGATGTAGTTTAAGGAGGCATCTGCGCTTACTCTTCAATGAGCCCATATATGGACTGAACCCCATTAGGGGGTAGCATAAAGGATGGACACAGTGGTTGCGGAGACAGCCGGATTAGGATTCGGTGCTGTTTGTGGCATGGTGTGCCGCCCTCCGTTGTACTAAACATGGACCTTGCCTGGTGTCAGTCCCTTGATTAGGTGACCATAGAGACCTCTGGCCTTGGTGCGCTGTGGATCTGACTGCTCATGCCGCCCCAATGAGTTGAATTGGGGGTAGATCAATCTAACTAGTGACACAGGACTGAGTCAAGCCTGCCTGTACAACATGACCACCACCAGCTAAACAAAATACCCTGGATAAATACACCCAGCCTAGTGGACCCATGCATCAGGCGGCACCAGAAGGCATGGAGGGCACTGTCCCAGATAATACAGCCCTGTTGGCCGCCATCACCCAATCACAAGATGTATTGGACGCTAAGATAGAGGCAGCTGGCTCGGAGGTGACGCTGCTACTTCAAGACTTACGCAATGCAGTGGTGAGGATCATAGAGACATGGGCCCGAGTCTTAGGGGTAGAAGACTCCATTGCATCCATGCAAGCTACTGTATCCAAACTTCCTTCTGTGACCAGGGAATTGGTGGCGATTGTGGAAGACGCTGAAGGAAGTGCGTGCTGCAATAACCTGCGCTTCGTTGGATTTCCAGAGGGCTGTGAGGGGACCTCAATGGAGTGATTCTTGGATCAATGGCTGCATGAGTTGCCACCAGCAGGAGCCCTTTCTCCATGTCTTCTGGGCGAGTGGGCCCACATGGCATTAGTGCGCTGACCTCCTGCAGCCATGCCCCGCCTGGTAATTACGAAACTCCTGAATTACAGAGACACTATCCTGAAGCATGCCCAATCACAGGAAAAAATTACGTACCAATCACATGTTATTATGACATTTCCAGACTACACGAGGCTGGAACAGCAGCAGCGTCAATCCTTTCAGGCCACAAAACAGCATCTCTGTGACCTAAATATCAGATATATGCTTACATTTCCAGCCATGTGATGTATCAGTCTCAGATGCTCTTTTTTTGACTTCCCAGAGAAGGTATTCCAATGGACAGATGAACGGATCTGGATCAAACCACATACACCACCATGCCCAGATTCGGACTCTTCTCAGAGTGACAGGCAGAATAGGAACAGAAAGACACCGGCAATTCGTCGTCACCAATCTCGGTCGACATGGCAGAAGGAAGACAGGAGAGGCGCCAGTGGCTACAGGGGGCTCTCCATCTTCTCAGTCATCTGGGGCACGTTCCCCTAAGTGGCACAGGGTGGTGCCCATATTAGATAGCGCTATCCTTGATCCAAACAGTATATGACGCTACAGGTAGCCACACAACACAGTACTTGGGAATCCACATCCTCCTGCAGTTAGGTTAATGTGGGGTAAGGGGATCCATTGGGATGGGCCTGGGCTCACCCACTGTTGGGGTCCGCTGACATCAAATTCCGCAACAGTTACTTCGGGGTTTTGGAGTATGGGGGGGTGTTACATATAAGTTGTTGTAGCAAATATTATACCAAGATGATGGCCCACTGTTTGGTAATGTTGCTACTATGGTTATATCTGCATGTTTTTCTTATTTTTCTCTATTGGTGCCTGCTGGATTTCCATTCCCTCACTTACCAAACAAATAGATATGGTAACAGGATTGAATAATGTGTACCCAGTCCCATATTTGTTCATCGTATTTAATTCGATTAGTGTTGGGGAATGTTAATGGCCTACTGGATAGGGTGAAGAGGGGAGGGGGAGGTCCTGAAACAGGCCAAGAGGATGGGAGCGGATGTCCTGTTCTTACAGGAGACCCACCTCATGGGTAACAAGGTCCCATTCTTAGCCAGATGGGGATACACGCAAATTTATCACTCGGGTTTCACACAGTATTCCAGCGGTACGGGGATCCTGATTAAGTGCACTATCCCTTTCCAGCATCTTAGGACATGGGTTGATAATATGGTAGATACACAGCAGTCACAGGGCCGCTCTCTGGATAACCTATCACATTGTTATGTGTATATGCCCCACCCCCATTGGACACTCCTTTGTCGAGCTGCTGATAGGGCTCTCGGGTGAGCTACCAGATGGGCTGGTGGTGCTGGGGGGAGATTGGAACAGGGTCATCACCCAGCAGTTGATAAATGGTGCCCACAGTTGATACCTCGGATGTCAGGCCAGACACCCCATTCCTCATTAGTGTCAGCACTGGGCCTTGTCAATGTGTGGCGCACCCACAAACCTCCCACAGGCGGCTATACCTTCTATTCTGCAGCACATGGCTCCTACTTGTGGCTAGATTATTTCCTGATCCCTGACAATCACTTACATCAGGTGGGTGCAATAACAGTGCTCCCCAGGGGGTGGCGTTGCATTGGGTCTTCAGATGGGACAACGGCATACCATTGGTGCCTTCTGCCATGGCATCTACAGATCATGGAATACCGCAAACACATAGAAGACAGTATAGATGGATGCTTTGTGCATAATATAGGTACAGTGCGGTCCTCTCAAACCCTATGGGAGGCCCTGAAACCAACTCTTTGCGGGGCAGACATCAGTTATTGTACAGGGGAGCGCAGACTGCAAGACATAGTTGATCTGGAGATGGAAATCTTGGAGCTGGACTGACAAGGTCACCAACCAGAGGACCAACGAGCAAATACACAACTTGACCTGGTGCAGCAGCAGTACAATCAGGCCCTGATGGATGAGGCGGGGCTTGCCTGGCAGGCTTCTCAGATTCGTATTTATCAGTGGGGGGGATACATTTAGTCAACTGCTCCATAGATTATGCCACGGTGCCCCCAGAGCACCTCCCTTTCCCCTAATCAGGAGCGAAGCAGGTGTCCCACTTACAGATCTTAGCGACATAGCGAATATTTTTGTGCACTATCTTGATGGGGGTCTACGCCAGGAAAGTGGTACTCACGGAGGTATGAATAGAGGAGTTCGTACAGGTGCTTCCGCTTCGGTCCCTGTCTCCAATGGCCCACGAGTTGTTAGACTTTAAGCTTACCAGGGAGGAACTCCTCACAGCCATGGCCGATATAAACTCGGGCTAAGACCCTGGGCCAAATGGCTTCCCCGGTGAATTTTTAAAATTATATATGTCTAAGTTTCAAACTCACCTCCTAGAGGCTCTGCTGTCTGCAGCGGCAGCTGGAGTCATGCCACCAGATTGACGGTATGCAGAGATTTGTGTTCTTTCCCAAGCTGGGGAGCCCAGTGGATGATCCCACATCACACCGTCCGATCTCCCTCCTGAACCTAGAGGATAAATTTTAGCCAAGGTTTTGGCAAATAGACCGATCACTCACATTCTGGATTTGGGCCATCCCGACCAATCTAGGTTCATGCCCCATAGGGAGACCCGCCACAATATACGAAGAGCATTTAATGCATTGATAATGGCGGACGGACTGAAGGATTTGGCAATGCTTTTTCTAGCTGACATAGATAAGGCATTTGTTCTGTGAACTAGATATATTCGTTTCTTCTCCTTATCTTTGGTCGACGGTTCATCTCTTATGTCTGACTGCTATATACAAACTTGATAGCTTCAGTGTAGGTAGCCGGGGCTAGGTCAGATATCTTCCTCATACACCGGGGGATGAGGCAGGGTTATCCCCTCCCCCCCTGCTGTTCGCTATTGCTATGGAACCCCTGGCAGTTTGGGTGAGGATGGATACACAGGTACAGGGGCAGCCGGACAAGATCGCATTATACACTGATGACATTTTATTCTTCACATGACAGGACCCCGGCTGTTGCAAATAATGCACTTGTTTGGGGAGACCTCGGCCCTCTGGAAAAACAACTCAAAATCCACGACATACACTGTGGTTCCAGACCCATATCGACTCGATTGGGCAGCAGGTATACCAGGTGCACAGACAGAATATCGAGTTTTAAATGTCGACATACACAAATATCGAGTTGGAAATATCGTGATGCAGAAATATCGACAGCAAGAATATCGTGGTCAAGAATATTGACTTGGAGGTAAGAAATATCGTTTTTGAAAATATAGAAGTTATTAGTATCGTTTGCAAAAATATAGTTGTTTAAAATATCGATTTTTAATTAGTGTTATGTATTTTAGTATGTATTTTAAAAGTATGTGAACTATTTTTTTGTATAAGTATTGCTTTTGTTTTTTAATATATGTGTTACATTTTTAGTAGTTATTCATTTTATGTTAATAACATTTTCTGTTTTTTAGTTCTGTAGCGGGTTGTGGGTTTATAGGAGAATAGGGTGGGAAGTAATTTAATTATAATAAATTAATTGTTATTTTTTATTTATTAGTATTTATTAAATTTAGATTTTATTGTGTTAATTGTGGGAATTAATTTATTATTAATTATTAATTGGTTGTTAATTATTAAGTAATTGGTAATTATGTTAATTATGTCATTTTTTTAGGAGTGGGTTGTGGGTTTATAGTGAAATAGGGTGGGAAGTAATTTAATTATAATACATTTATTAATATTTATTTAATTTACATTTTATAGTGTTAATTGTGAGAATTAATTTATTACTAATTATTTATTAATTGGTTGTTAATTAATATTAATTAATTAATTGGAAATTATGTTAATTGTGTCATTTTTTTTAGGAGTGGGGTGTGGGTTTATAGGGGAATAGGGTGGGAAGTAATTTAATTATAATACATGTATTAATATTTTATATTTATTAATATGTATTTAATTTATATTTTATAGTGTTAATTGTGGGAATTAATTTAATATTAATTATTTATTGATTACTTGTCAATTATTATTAATTAATTAATTAATTAATTGGTAATTAATTATGTTAATTGTGTTATTTTTTTAGGTGCGGGTGGTGGGATTTATAGGGGAATAGAGTGGGAAGTAATTTATTTATAATTAATAATGATTTGTTAATTAATGCTAATTAATTAAAATTTAAATATGGGAATTGTGTAATTAATTTTAGATGTGAGTTGTGGGGTTTATAGTGGTAAAGGGTGGGAAGTAATATCCTTTAAATTAATTAATAAGTTGTTAATTGATATTAATTTATTAATGTTACATTAGTTATGGAAATTGTGTAATGATTTTTAGGTGTGGGTTGTGGTATTTATTGGGGTAGAGGGTGGAAATTTATTTATGTTTAATTAATTAATAATTAGTTGATCATTAATATTAATTCATCAATTCATAAATATTCATGGTAATTGTTTATTTTTATTTTGTGTGTGGGTTTCAGTTTCATAGGGGTAATGTTTGGGGAGTAAATTTTTATCTGTTTTAATTTGTTTTTTAATTAATTATATTTCTTTAATTGATAATTAATTATGTTAAGTATGGAGGTTCATTTTTATTAAATTTAGATGTGTGTTGTGAATTGTGCGGTGTTATAGGGTAGGACATAAAAAAGATTACATTTATGTAATAATTAATGTTTTTGATTATAAATAATTTCTATTAAAAATAGCTATTTGTTTGTAAATTATTTTTAAATTAAAAAAAATAATCTTTATAGGTATTTGTTAGATCTTTTTAACATTATGGGGTCGATTCCGATTCGGGCCGGAAAAAGCACCGACCGACTCGGATCCGGAAATAATACCGACCGACACGTACCCGTGGCGCACGACACGCCAAGTACGATGCAAGGCGCGAAAAATCGACCGACCGAGCCGCACGGAACAGCAATCCGGCCGGAAAAACACGCGAATCCAACCGACCGACACGCACCCGGAACAAATCCGACCGAAACGTACACGCGAACTCCAAACCGCAAAGTACGATGCAAGGCGCGAAAACCACGAGCGAGTCGGACGGAGGACAAGCCGTACGACCGACACGCATACAAAACCGAGCCGAAGCAACACAAAACACCGCGACCGACGCGTACGCAGCATAGAAAACTGCACAAACACAGCGTGAACGAAACGGAGAACACCGTACGAGACCAATGCAGGGTCCGACTCGGTCACAAGAACGTTTCCAACATACACAAACAGCAGAAAGGAAAAATCACCCAAAAAAAGGCCAAACAAGCAATTACCAAGCCAATAAATACTGGGGGGTGGGGACAGAGAACAAAGACACACCCACAACTCCACCTATATAAAGGACACAAATCACAACCATGAGCCTTTGCAAATGCCATTCCACTGCCAGCACCCAAGAGAAAGCAACCACACACCCACAGCTCATCCCTCACACAAGCCACACACCATCAGCACACCAACAAATACCTACCTCACATACACCCAGCAAAACACACACTCACACACCCTCACCTGCACACCAACACACACATCACCCACCATCACCACCCATCACCATGCCCCCAAGAAGAATCCCAAGTTCCTAGATAGTGAATTGGAAGTCATGGTAGACGAGATCCTCAGGGTGGAGCCACAGCTGTTTGGCACACTGGTCCAACAGACCCCCATGTCGCAGAAAACCAAGATGTGGGAGAGGATCATCAACAGGGTGAACGCCCAATCACCATGTCGGCGCACAAAGACCGACATCCAGAACAGGTGGTATGACGTGCGCAGGAGGGTACGGGACATGCTGAAGAAAGACTACATCAACAGCCAATACACCGGCAGTGGCCCTCCTGCCAAGCCAATATACCTCAGGCCCTGGGAGGAGAAGGTGCGGGCCATCCTTCCGCCAGTGAGCGTATATGGACTAGAGGACATCCCAGAGCCTGGTGAGTACACAACAAATGTACACAATATACTGCCACAAAACACACACATCACTGTCAAGGGGAGAGTCAAACCATGCACTCATAGCAATTACACAGCAACCAGAACAGAATCATCCCAAAATGTGTATGTCAGTCAGATAAACACAACACATGCCATCAAAAAAGTCACATCCAACTGTGCCAACACATGTACAAACACAATTACAACTACAGCTAGGCAGTGGCACAAATAGAACTAACAAACACATCCAGACATGTAGCCACCACAACAACACCAACACACAGTGAAGACCACTCAAAGGAAGGAATTCTGTGTATGCTGGCCAAGTCAGTGTAGCCAATAGCATCATGGGAGTTGCAGTCACACATATTGCCCCCCCCCCAACTGTCCCATCAACACCACCCTGAACCATGCTCACATCACAGGAAGTGGAGAAGGACTCACAAGATGGCTGACACTGGGTACTGCTGTGGGGAGCAAAAGGCCCTGCTGGCAACTGTGCACCAACAAACAGCAGGACACCACTGACTGACATCCTGAGAGACAACTTACACTCCCTGCAATGCAAGCACGTTCCATGGTGGGATATCTGGCTGGCTGGGTGGGAAGGGGGACTTGCAGCACTGACCATAGTCACAAGCACCTCCCCTCACACACCCCCAACACAAACTCCACAGAACCCACCTGGTAGATTGCAATGCCCCCATCCTAACACAAGATCCCACAAAGAACCACCACCCTGGGTTATGTTGTGTGAAGCACAGGGACACTCTTGGGACCTCTAGCCAAACAACTGCCAGGACAACACTCCCAGCCATCCTGTCAGCACAGCCAGCCCACCCCACAGGGAAGCAGAGTCAAAGGAAGGAAGCATGGGCATGCTGGGAAGGGGGAGGAGGCAATAGCATGATGGGAGTCGTAGTCACAGCTCTACATCCCCCACCACATGGCCCAGCAAGCTCACACTCACGCATGCACATCCCACAGAGAGTGGAAAGGCCCATCAAAGATGTCTGACACTGTTGCTGTGTCGTGGGGAGCACAAGGGCATGCTGGGTACTGCACACCAACCAACAGCAGGACACCACTGTCAGCCATCTTGCCATTGCTCTCACACCCACACACACTGAACTCCACACAAAAGCAAGTAAGTATGGGAATGCTGGGAAGTGGGGTGGAGGCAATGGCATGATGGGAGTCGTAGTCACAGACATAGCTCACCCCACAACTGTCCCATCAACACCACCCTGAACCATGCTCACATCACAGGGAGTGGAGAAGGACTCACAAGATGGCTGACACTGGCTACTGCTGTGGGGAGCACAAGGCCCTGCTGGCAAATGTGCACCAACAAACAGCAGGACACCACTGACTGACATCCTGAGAGACAACTTACACTCCCTGCAACGCAAGCACGTTCCATGGTGGGATAACTGACTGGCTGGGTGGGTGGGAAGGAGGGCCGGCTGTCAACCAAACACAACCAATGCAGACCATGTTCACACCCCAGAAAATACATAGAAATGCCCAAATAATGCAGGACAATGTGCCACACCAATATCAACCCCTGACTGTGACGACTCAGGACAATGCAATGTACAGGCCCGCACCCAGAGGCACAGCCACAACTGTCATGTGTGTCAACCATTGATGCCTGCAGAAACAGAACATACATTGTTTGTGTCTCCCAAAAACAGGTGATGATGGGGACACAGCAGCAGACGCTGAGGAGTCCCAGTCCCAGGCTCAAGAGGATGCCGAGCTCACTGGCGTCGTACAGCCTCTGTCCTCCTCGGACGATGAAGAACAACCTGGCACATCCGGTGCAAGTCAACATGCAGCACCAGCAGGACCACCAGCTGCAGCACCAGCAGGACCACCAGCTGCACCCCCTGCACCCACCCCTCCAACGACTGTCACCACGAATACCATCCCTGCCGACATGGACAGAACAAGGAGCAACACCAGCACAGGGACCCTGGACCAACCTGGGGCCATGGACACCACCACCACCACCAACCCCCAAGGTGGACCAGGGTTATCTGTGCGTGCCACTGCACACACTGCACATGTCAGCAGGGGTGGTGGGAGGGGTGGGAGACAGAAGGTCGCTGCTTGCAGACGTTGCTGGTGTGCATGATGACCCACAACTGGTACGCATAGCTGATGCGTACCAGTCCAGCACCGGAGACCTCAGCCAGGTAGTGGGGCTCCTCAGAGACATTAAACAGCAGCAGGCTGCCCATCATGCCCGCTTGGACTCCCACATGTCCCACGTGGAGTCACACATGTCCCGTGTGGACTGACACATGTCCCGCGTGGAGTCCAAGTGGGATGCACTGCATGAGATGACGGCGGTGCACAGGGACATTTTACAATGCCTCCGCCAGATGAACAGCAACCAGTCCACACCTCCCTGTGTGCCAACAACATCTGGTGCCGAACAAACTGCAACTGCCACAGGGAGGGAGGAGGACTCTGGCGGAGAGTCCCCTGCACCGCAGCAGCCTGTACTTGAGGGGCCCCCCAAGAAGAGGGGTCGTCCGAGGAGGGAAAAGTGAGAGGCCGATGGCCAAGCGCAACTCCCAGGAAGCCTGAACCTGTTCTGGATGTTCGCCTTTGTGCACAGACTGTTCACCCTGTTGACGGCAACACTACTCCCACACATTGCATGGGGAGTACAAGTTGGACCAATGTGTCAGACAACTGTGGCCCCGATACTGGGGATCCTGTCTACCAGGACTTTCAATTCACCTAGGAACTTGGGATTGCAAGATTTATGTACAGCACTACCCATCCTATGCACTATTAACAAAAATGTATCACAATAAACACACTAATACACCATACTTGCCTCTGCCGTGATTCCAACGTGGGTGCTGTTATGGGGATGATGAACTGCAAAATTACACTGTGTATGCGAACTGCAACAGCAAGGACAACACAGGCATGTGAGTACAGGCAACGTGACACACATGAGGGAGACACACCACCAGGGCTACACAACACATACACACCTAGGCCATCTGACTCATTGCCTACACTGATGTTGCCCGGGAAGACGGTGCAATGCACAGACACCACACCCATTCCCAGTTGTAGTCAAGTAGCCCACAGGTGCAGTAAGCAAATGGCAGTCAAATGTGTGACCACAGACAACGCACATCACAAAGTGAAGCACAGGTTTATTACACAGTTGCAACATGCCGTAACCACTACAGATGCAAGGTAATCCCACCTGGCAGCGGGCACACAGTCAACAACTGTAGACGGAAGGAAGTCCATGGGTGTGGCGCACATCACCTGTAGGGACACAACAGCTACCAGCCTGGATGTGCAATCACGTCGTCGGTGGACACAGTTGACCAAACGAATCTGAAAGTACCCTGTGAAGGACAGAAATGACACACAGTCAAAAGCAATGGAGTACAGGACAGAACAGCAAAACTCATGCACAATACATGTTACAAGATACCCACCCAGAACCAAGTTAGCATGTCAACACTGTTGGGGAGTACAGCCCACCTGTCACCACACATCGCAACACACATCCAGTCAAGTAGCCCATGGACACACTCCAACAGCACCAGAGCACCACCCACACATCATGCCAACTCACATCATTGACATGACACCTCAGGATACTCACATTCAGCTAAAGAAGTTGGTGATGAGCTGTGTGCGGACATCACCATCACCATCATCATCATCATCGTCACTGGCATCGTGGTCCAGGCCAGGATCCTCCACAGGTGGCGGATGTTGGTCATTGTCATCCTGGATGAGAGGCAACTCCTTCCGCACTGCCAGGTTGTGGAGCATGCAGCAGACGATGATAATCTTGCACACTTTCGCAGGGGCATATGGGAGGGACCCTCCGGTCTTGTCCAGGCAGCGGAAGCGGCTCTTCAGGAGACCAAAGGTCCGCTCAATCACTCTCCCGGTCCGACCATGTGCCTCATTGTAGCGCATCTGGGCTGGTGTCACAGGGTTCCTGAGGGGTGTCAGCAACCACGGCATGTTGGGGTATCCCGAGTCACCTACGGACAGACAAGTGCACATTAGCTGACTTGGAAAAGTGGGCGGAATACTACAGATCAGATCACACACAATGGCACAAAGTCAGTACACACCCACAAGCCAGGCACGCTGGTTCTGCATCTGTGCCATCATCCTGGGGATGCGACTACTCCTCATCACAAAGGCATCGTGTGCTGAACCAGGGAAACGGGCACACACGTGTGTGATGGTCATGTCTGCAAGACACACCACCAGTGCATTGACCGAGTGGTAGTGCTTGCGGTTCCTGTAGGCCTGCTCCTGGGCCTGTGGTGGTACCAAAGCCACATGTGTCCCATCAATGGAGCCAATTACATGCGGCATCCTCCCCAGGGCATAAAAGTCACTCTTCACGTCAGTGAGTCGTCGCAGTCTAGGGAAATAGATGTACCGGTTCAGGAAGAGCAACATTGCCGCCAAAACATCGCGGAGCACACGGCTGAACATGGTCTGTGACATCCCACCAGCAGTCGCCACAGTATGTTGGAAGGTACCAGTGGCAAAGAAGTGTAGGGCTGCCATCACCTTCACCTTGGGGGTCAGCGCTGTAGGATACGGCCGGCCAGGCTGCAAATGTGGGGACAACTGCACTGCCAAATCCTCAATCAGCTGCCTGGTGAAGCGGTACCGTCGGATGCTGTCCCGTTCCACCATCGTTGCCAGGTCTGGGAATGGTCGATGGACAGCAGGAGCCCTGCAGTGCAGAGGAGAAGTAAGCAAGATTGTCAGTCACCCCACATATGCGGCATTGAACACACTCAAGATCCCAACATACATCATTATGAGGCACAACTACATGAAGTGTGCAGTACCGGAAGGACATGTATGGTACATACATGGCCAACATCTGTCAACACGGTCCAACAGGTGGCATCAATTAGTCCCAGGTTGGCCCATTGGATATCATGAGGCCGTGTCACAGTTCCCATCTCCTGCTGCCGTGTCACAATAACCCCCCACAGTGACATGTGAGGACAGATGTGCCCCAGGCACCACAGCTCAACGACAGGTACATTCCCAGGGACCCTGTAATGCCACATGGACACTGGCATTACATGGAGTATCATGTATACACCACAGCAAAACAACCATGACCCCCACAGGTAGTGGCCCCACTTGCCACGGCAGGACAGACATGGACGTCTGTGACACACACGCACAACATCAGAGTCCATGCACACACAACGTGGATGTGGAGACTGTCTCCCATTGTGCACATGAAATCAGAGACATTGTAAACACTACATGCACAAAGACTGTGGAGGACCATCACTATTGTGCCACTGGGACACCCTGGCTCAAACATACCGTCCCACATGGGACTCACGGGGTATGTGACATGACATACACATACACCACTGTGAAATGTGACCATGGCACATGCACAGATATGAACAGTTGCACATCACAGTGGTCATGTACACGTAACACCCAGGATCCTGTCCCCATGAACACGTGCACAGCCTGGGGGTGGCTGCCCACAGGTGACACCCACAGGACAACATGTACACCAACATACACACAATAGGAAATGCAGCCTTACATGCCTTATGATAAAGTTTGGACAGGCTGTTGTGATGTAGGTGTGCCCCTCACTCCCTGGGAGCTATCTGTGGCTGGCATATGTCCATCTGAGACAGGCATGCTGACATATGCCAGTCACATGTACAGTGATGCGTTGTACTGCAATGGACCGATCGGTGCCTCCGGCCGGCCCATTGCTTTCAATGTGTGCGGGTACGCGTTGTACCCCTGTGCGCGTTGAACTGCAATGGACCGATCGGTGCCTCCGGCCGGCCCATTGCATTCAATGTGTGCGGGTACGCGTTGTACCCCTGTGCGCGTTGTACTGCAATGGACCGATCGGTGCCTCCGGCCGGCCCATTGCATTCAATGTGTGCGGGTATGCGTTGTACCCCTGTGCGCGTTGTACCGCAATGGACCGATCGGTGCGCACCCATTGACAATGGGCTTGCCTGGCAACGGACGCGTTTTCTAATTATGAACGAGTCGGTTGCTGTAAATTCAGTTGGTCACCCACAACAATGTTGCAAAATCATGTATGTCATGAAGTTGAAGATTTGAAGGATGCTGTGGGCGTGTTTTGGTGCTGCTATTCCATGGATTGGCCAGATTCAGAAGATGCAAACGATTTGGACCTATCACTTTGGACACAAGGGACAGTATCTGCCTCTCCAGCACATATATATTGCTGGCTGTTCCCCTGAGAGCTCACTTGCCTGCACTACATGCTCCAGGACGACATCTGCCACTGCACTGCTGCTGTCTCTGCCCCTCTGGACCCTGCAATGGCACGTACTGTGGAGAGAGCCCCAGCCTTCAGCCTTGAAGAGAACCAGGCCCTGCTGGACAGCCTACTTCCACAGTACAGCAAGCTGTATGGGACACCAGGGGAGCAGGTGAGTGTTCTGTGCACTGCCTTTCTGAATGTGCATTTTGTGTGACTAGCAAGGCTGAGAGTCTGCACGCCACTGGCTAGCAGGCTCACTGAGTAGTTGTCACCCCCATAGTGTGTAGTGACTTGCACTGGACAGGTATGGTGCAGTGACAGTGCATTTGAACATGGTTTTACTTCCCATGCAATGATACCATGTAGTGACGTCTGGCAAACTGTCCATGGTCAGCTTTGCACTGCCTGTGTACATCATGTGCCCCTGTGATTGAGACATGTATATACAACTGTGTCATCCACGGATATGTTGCATGTGTGGTAATGGCCTTTTCACTTTGTCATCCTGACAGGTTAATGCCCATCGGAAGCAGGAAATCTGGAAGGACATCGTCCGGGCTGTCTGGTCCGTGGGGGTCTACAAGCGCCGGATCCGCAACTGCCAGAAGAGGTGGCAGGACCTTCGGGGCTGGACCCGGAGGATTGCACTGGTCCAGCTGAAGCTGTCGCCTCCTCGCAGGAGGGGCAGAACACGGACCCTGACCCCCCACATGCTCCAGATCCTGGCGGTGGTGTTTCCAGACCTGGATGGGCAGCTGAAGGCCAGACAGCAGCAAGGAGGGGGTGAGTCAAAGACTGCACTGTGAACTCTGTATTACATGCTTTGTGCCCTCCTCTGGCCTGGTTCAACTGCCACAGTGCAGCAGTCATGTTGTCCAGGAGCCATGTCCCTCTATTGTGCACTGCCCACTGCTCATCTGATACCCAGGTGTGGCCCTTACATTCAGGGAATTGTGTCACTTGGGACTGTGTCCTTGCAGTTTGCTTCACTAAAGGTGGGGGACAGCATCTGTTTCCCTAACTCTCTTGTGGGCATCATGGGTGGGTCCATTGTTCACACAACGCCTGGGTTTGGACATGTGATCTGCGTGTTGCTTTGATATGCGGTCCACTTGCTGAGCTGAGCCACCACATGTGCCTGGGGTATGTGGCACACGCCCATGCAGCGGGTGGGAACAATGTTTGGGCCCCAGGAGTGTGCAGATTACGTGTGTCACACATACATAGCCAGCTATCCACTGTCCAGGGCACATCCCTCATTCATGTGGAGCAGGACAGTCATGCCTACTCCAGGCCATGCAATGCACTCTGTACTCCCACTCCCGTGTATCAGCTGACACATTGTGCACAGTGATTTGAGCCCTCAGGTGTCTGCCTCTGTGTCAGTGTGCTGTGGATTAGTTGCCAGGACTGCTGGGGTGTTTCTTGGTAGGGGCTCACCATGCCCCTGGAGATGTGACCATAGGAGACGATACTTGTGTGTCACATAGGTGTTTGATCAGCTGCCCGTGCAGACTGGGGTATGCGAATGTGAAGTTCAGGCAGCTGTTCCCCATTCACAGCAAATTGTGAGGGGCTAAGGTTCAGAGGGTAGTGTCACAGGTCTCCCATATGTCCAATAGGTGTGACCTGGACAGATGAGGGTTAAGATGATGTGTTGTGTGGGGGATGTACATGTGCACTTGTGCAGCTCCAGGACTTGCATTCCCCATGACCTACTATTGTGACACAGTGCATAGTGTTGTTGTCTGGCTGCCAAGTCATACATCACTGAGACAGTGATGTATGACTTAGCAGTCATGCCTCTGCCATGGCATGTGTCAACTTATTGGTGGTCCTGCAGGGGAGTGACATGTGCTACATGCACACCATAGTGGCGCTGGCTATCAGGACATGGGTGCATCATGGTGTCTGTCACTGGTATGCATCACATGCATTTCCTATTTGACTCTGGGCATCCCTTTCATCCGGAAACCTGAACTGACTCAGTGGCAAGAGCTGTGATGTGTGCATGTCCACATGCCACACCGTGTCCTCTGCACTGTCCAACTACTGTGTACTTGGTGCATGTGTCCACACTGGGGTGTTGCAATCCAAAAGACACCAGACAGATGGGTGCAAGGCCATGTGGGATGTGAGTGCCATGCTTGGCATCAGACTGACAATTGGCTTCTCCTGTTCAGTTAGGGCACTTTTAGCAATGTACAACTAATGATGCCAGGGCTTGCTCTGTAATGTGCTGTGCTCACAGTGGTGTGTGCGTTTGGTGCAGGTGACTGATGTCTGTCTATTTCCCCATTGTTTGCAGATACATCCACGGCCACGGAAGGGGACAGCTCCACGGACCAGGAGGAGCCAGAGAGCCAGACTGGGTCAGCAGCCGAGGAGTGGTCGGAGGGACCCAGTGGCACGGAGGGCGAGGGGAGCCACACCGAGGAGTCCTCAGCACCATCCACCTCAGCTGAGGACCAGAGCAACTCGGAGGATGACTCCCTTGTGGAGGCGGGTGTCAGCAGCCACCACACCCCAGCTAGTGTTGCTGTCCCCGCCACCACCAGCACCACCACCGCCCTCCCATCGGCTCCCATTCCCCAGGTCCGTGGAGGCTCCCATGTTCGGGAGCGTGTCTCCTTTGGCCCAGGCACCGCACCCCCTGCCCCTGTGTCCCCTGCTGCCCTGAGTTGTGTTCTCAGTATCCTCTGCATGTCTGATCTTCAGACCTGCTACCTTCTTTTTTGAGAATTGAGGTTTTGATTTATTTTTCGGAACGTGTTTGTCGTCTTTCGATTTCACGCGTTCTTCTCTATGTTCTACCGTCCTCTTCTTTCCGATGTCTGTGACGATATCTGAAAGGTACGAGAGGAACGTGTATCAGTATCTTGATACCTGTCAGGCTTTTTTAAATTATCCCTATTCCTGAGGTTATACCTCCTTTCAGAGGGCTCCTTTTGAGGAGACCTACCTCGGGATTGAGAACGTTTCTCGTTTGAATTTTGTTTATTAGTTTCCCACTTCTTTTTAGAAGATGTAGGAGTTTGTTTAATAGAGTCCTTCTCAGGACTTTCAGATAGTTTTAGCTTCAATGGTCTTCCACCCAAACTATCTCTGCCTAATTCTGCATAAGATTGTTCTATTATTCTGGGTAGTTCTGTTTGATGTTCTGTAACATTGAATTCCCTTAATCGTTGGCGGATCGCCACTGCTGCTGCCTCCCCTTTAATATTAGATAATATTATTGTTGAGACCTGGTCGAAATTTTTCAGTAATTTCATACCTAAATTCAGAGCAGGCTCTGCCCCGTATTCGTTTTGAATTTGTTTCAGGACATCTGGTATTACTGCGATTGACGGAACACCATGTGTTTTAGTATAGATGGCAGCAAAGACTGAGCCCCAAGTGGTGCAGTCTTCCAGTTGTGGTGTGATCCCCATTGGTAAACAGATTGTTAGAATTCTGTGTTTCTCATAAGGGCTAGTATTTGGAAATACTGCTTCTATTTGAGTAATTTTTTGAGCTATCCAGAATGGAATTTGCTCACGTTTTGTGGGCATTTTACCCATGACTGCGTATAGAGTCTGTGGTGTAATTTTGAGTGTATTCCCCTGTTGAGGAGTTTGATTTGGAATTGTCAATGGTGGTTGGACTGTGAAAGTCCGCATGACATATTGGACTAATTCTCTGTAAATTTTTATTAACTCTGTAAGTTGAGTAAGTAATTCCTCGTCTGATATTATATCGAGGTCAGGATGAGGTGTGTAGCCGGCTAGAATCGGCCATGTTGCTCCTGGTCTACCTAGTGGACCGAGCCTGGTAATGTTTTTGTGATGTTTTAGGGCGCCTTTAAACCAGAGCTGATGCTCCTGGTGTGTGAGTGGAATTTCAATATCCTCAAAAGGAATATATTCCTCTGGTGGTTCATCTTCTTTGTAGAAGTGAAACAGTTTTGTTGCTGAATTTGATTCAGGGAATACTATCCATGAATAGAATACCTCTGTCTGAAAGGATTCGTGTGCCTCTATCACGAAAACTGCTATACCGCCTCTTGGTGGTAGGCCGTGTTTTATAAGTTTTAGAGTGATGGCTCTTCTTAAGTTTGGATGGATGTCTATAACACCCTCCTCGGTTTCATTTAAACCTGTAAAGTTAAAAACTGCTACGACTGGGTCAGCCGCAGCTCCCCCGGTTTCAATGGATTGTCCCGTGTGGACATTTGTTTTTTGAAAAATGTAGAACAAGTTTCAAGGAAACAAAAGATAAGGTGCACAATATTTTGGAACACTGTATCCTTCAACGTTGAACAAACCAAACAACTAATATATAGGGTTTTTTGTCCTAATTAGTTATGGCGGATATTTAACCCTACCCACTCCAGACGTCTTATGGAGTATGTGAGTAGGGGTCTCTGAGAAAAGCACGACTGAGTTACTCAGTATCTAGCGTTAAATTACTGCCTTACCAAACGTTTGGGTGCCATGTAGTGTAGTTCCTATTTCCCTAATAGGGTCTGCGCATTGGAATAATATAACCTATAGGCTTGACATAGGAGTGAGGTCGGTATGTCCCTATCGAGTATATTAAACTTAATTACTTTTGTACCAGGTAGCTCAGAGGCCCCAAAAAACTCCTTGAGAACAAGAAGGGAGTAGTTTCTGGCAACCGCATAAACATGACCACTTTGTTTCCCTTTAGAATCGGAACACGTCTCAGAATCGTGGAAACAATAGATAACAGTTTCACTCAGTCAATCGTGCATGCTTACTTTCTACAGAAAGGAAAGACGGGCGTTTCAATAAAAGGGTTTTATTGAACAGTCTTGTTTCTCGTGTAAGAGATATGTGCTGTTATGATCACAAGACAGTATACAAGATAAATAATGTACAGCGTAAGCAGTAGAAATAAATAATACTGCGCTAGCATTATCTTTTAGCATATATTCACGTACATAAATAACATGAGCTAAAAATGCGAGTACTCATACGATGCGTCTCTAAGCTAGTTCTACCCCAATGTGCCTAACCTAGTCTAGGTGTAGGGAAAGGTAGAAGTAGGTGGAGTATTCTCTAGTATGGTATACTAAGAGTATGTTAAGTCTAGTATGCCAAGAGTCCCTCTAGGTTCTTGTCAGCTCCATACCTTGAGAATGAGAGAGGTGGGAATCTCTTGCCGGATCTGGAACTCTAACACCCCGTGAAGGGAGTCAGAACACTGGAAGCTGGATTCTTCTGCGTGCAAGAATGACAGCGTCTTCTCAGTGCGTCAGGCCAGGATACGGGCTCCTCTGAAGTCGAGGTCTCCTCTAACTTGCTTGGGCGAGGGAAGGTATATTTATACCTGATAGGTGCCTCGGAATGTTAGCATTGACGTGAAGTCGGACAGAGGAAGACGTCAGGAATGAACCCTTAAGGTATAACGGTTCATACATAATAGATGAGTTCTTGGAGAAATCAATAGTCCTGTGCTAGGGGAACTCCCGAAGCTTAAGGGTCTGGTTTCTAAGAACTCGTTGTGACGTTAGGGTGGACGGATGTCGGTGACCATGCCTGTATTTGGAGTGAACGGCTAATGCCTAAATATGGACTGGGATTCTATGCCTATATAAGGGCAATGCGAATTGTGCCTATATAAGGACATGATTCAGGAAAACCTATATACGGACACCTAAAGCGGAATTCAACACTTGCATCTGCAGGCACCGCAACTAAGCTGACCGGTCTACTGATCCTGTGCTCCTACGGACTCCGAAAGGTTAAACAACACAGGTAATGGTTCTCCACAGCTCTCGAGGCCTGCCTTGCCTTCTCACCAAGTTTGAGGCCAGTATCCCTCATTGGAGTCGCAGGAACCAAACCGTTGTAAAGGCTTGTTGGCTTCCTTCCATCAGAATCTTCGGGCTCCAAGTAGACCCAACCTTGAGCATCTCCAGTGACCAGAATCTTCATCCACACCGCATCGTTTGCATCGTGGCCTGCATCTTTTGGTGAGCTGCTCAAGATCCTCTTGCGACTCCAGTGCCTCCGGCCAGTGGGTCCAATTGAGGGTCATCTTTGTTTCTTTTGTGCTCCCCTGATTGCTCGGGGCCTGCCCTGACTCACCTGCATGTGGTGGGTCCCCTGGAGCTTGTTGGTCCTGACATTGCACCTTCTTCGACTTCCACGTTGTTTGCAGTTGCCAAGGCTTGTTGGTGCTTCCGGGCACTGACCCCTCAACTCTCGACATCCAATGTGGGACAGCTCGTGCATGGCTCCTGGTCTTCCTCAGCATCGCCTGGTCCTCACAGCTGCAGAGTCAAGGTCACATCAACTCTCCTGCAACACCTGACATCGTGGGCATTCGTCTGCCAGGTCTCCGGGTCACTCCTGAGTGACATAGACTCTGCCCCCTCTGCTTGCACTTACCTCTCAACTAGAATCCACCTTCAAATTCCTCTGACACTTTTTCCTTCTCCAGCAGTGGCACTTTCCTGAAGTCCTCCATTGGGTTCGACAGCGGTTTCCGACACCACTTTACACCTATGCACCTGTCTTCCCTGGTGTAGGTAACGTGGGTACTAGGGTATCCACGGGTGGGGTGGCTCTCCAACCTTCTGTCTTCCACGGGTTTCTTCAGGGTCCACTAGGAAGGGTCCTTTTTCTTTAAAATTGCAACCGCCACTTACACGTTGATTTGTAAGGAGAACGCGGTCGTGTTCACATACTGCACACGATCTCCATGGGGTTCCTAGTCACTCACCTTGGGTGGTTCCTTGGGGGCCCAGCACTTCTACGTCCTCTAGACATTGTCTTGACACAAGCCGTGGTTCTTATACCACTTTCTTCATATATGGGTTGGCCCCCCCCTGGAGTTCACTGTGTATTTTGTGCTACTTACTTGATTTCTATGCAAAGTATTGTGTGCATTGTGCATATCTCCGGGTAGGAGATATCTAAACATGTTAGAGAGTATTATATAATAATTACATGTTTTTTTATAAATACCTTGTGTGGTTCTTTTTCATTTAATCTATACCTATAAGATTGTATTCTGGTAAAACAAGCTGCTTTACAACCCTTCTGGACTAAGCCTGAAGCCTGCTCTCCACAGCAACCACTTAGAGAGCTTTCTATGGTTGTCTAAGACCCCCTAAATCACCATAAGGGTTGTCTGGACTGGTGCAGAATGTCCACTTGCATAAGCGTACATCATATACCAGGCCAGCCTCTCACATTGGTGTGCAGTGGTTGGGATTCAAGCCTGCATTGTTTTACCAGATAAATCTTGGTGTGATTAACTGAAAAACCATCGCTAATACTAGGCACGTATAATACAAGCTTAGAATAGTAAGTTCTACTGAACTTAGGGTTGGGTAGTTAAGTGTCTAGCACACCCTTTCTCCAACCTGAGAGAGTTTAGTTACCGCTAGGTTAGGTGTGTGCAACACCTCACCACACTTAGTATGTCTTCTAAAGGAGATGCCAGTGGCTCTCTGCCTACTAGATACAGTGAGCTTTCGTTCCAAGAACTGAAAGCCCTGTGTTCCTCTAGGAAGCTGAAGGCAGGGAAAAATGCCAACACAACACCTCCTAGAGGTGTTACTGTTAGATGACCTAAGGAAAGCCAGTGGGTCAGATGAACAGGAAAGATTGGGTGGGCAGGGGACAGAAGAGAGGCCAGGAGGGGAATCCCCCTATGACCTTGAATCTAACCCTGACCAGGAGGAGCTTAATGGATCCCACCTGGAAAACTCAGATCTCGCAGAGGATACTGCAGGGGGCCCAGAAGGTGCCCCCTTTGTTCCTCCTGGGAGAGTGGACCAAGGAGGTCTAGATCCTCCTCTAGAGAATCCAATGCTTCAGGACAGTCAGTAGGGACCTCCATATCTAGTAGGAGGGACAACTCTTTTGATAGGGAGTACCAACTTCTTGAACATGAGAAAGCTAGGCTTAGGCAAGAGCAGTGGGCCCTTGACAAAGAGTCCCTAGATGTCCAGAAAGCTAGGAAGAAATTGGGACTAGAGTCTCATGGTGGCAGCAACAGTGTCCCTAGAGTTAGAGAAACTTCTTTTGACCATAGGAATCTGAACAAGATAGTCCCTTCCCTACCATGTTGGGGATGACATTCACAAATTGATAACTGCCTTGAAAAGAGCCTGTAAAGTTCAGAGGGTCCCCCAGGAGCAGTGGGCAGCTATCGTGTGGCTCTCCTTAGCTGACAAAGGTAGAGATAAGCTCCTCGCTGTTTAAGAAGAGGATGCTGATAATTACTCAGTACTGAAGAATGGTCTCATAGATGGGTTTGGCTTAACCACTGAACAGAATAGGATTAAGTTCAAAGACACCCAGAAAACACAAACCCAGCACTGGGTAGATTTTGTGGCTAGTGCCATTAAGGCTCTGGAAGGCTGGCTACATGGAAGCAAAGTGCATGACCACCAAGGATTGTAAAATTTGATTATGAGGGAGAAGATCCTTAATAATTGTCAGACCCAGCTTTTGCACCAGTACCTGGTGGACTCTGATCTGACCTCTCCCCAAGAATTGGGAAAGAAGGCAGACAAATGGGTTTGCACCAGGGTGAAGCAGAAAAACCAGAGCAATGGAGGTGACCAGAAGAAGACAGATTCTTCTTCTAAATCCCAGGATAAGGATGGGGACAAGGTCAAAGATAAGAAAGAGTCTTCCCAAGGGCCCCAAAAACCTTCATCTAAGGGGGGAGTCACAAAGTTCAAAGAAAGGCAAAAAGAAACCTTGGTGCTACTTCTGTAAAGTGAAGACCCATTGGACAAAGGATGCTGATTGTCCAAAGGCCAAGGAAACTACTCCTACTACCACTGCCCCTAAGGAAACTGCACCCCCTAGCTCCAGTACAAGTGGTAGTACAGGTACCAAGTGATTAGTAGGGTTAACTTTGGGTTCTGAGGTGCGTTCTGACTTAGTCAGGACTCCAGCTCAGGCTGTTTTGGTCTGTGATAGTGGCATAGATCTTTCCACCTTACTGGTAAGTTCCACTGACTTGGGCAAGTACAGACAACAGCCTTTAATAAATGGAAAAGAGGCCATGGCCTACAGGGACACAGAAGCCAGTGTCACAATGGTGACAGAGAACCTTGTGTCTCGTGACCAGATTATACTTGGACAAGTGTACCAGTGTAGCAATGTCAGGACTGACCATTCCTTGGCAGTTGTGAATCTCAGCTGGGGAGGGGTAACTGGACCTAAGACGGTTGTGGTATGGCGGAGCTTGCCTGGGACCAAGATGGCCGCATAGATCCCAGGCTCCGCCGAGCCATCGAAATATTCATAATTATCCGCTCATATGTGCTAACTAATTGTCTAAACCCGAGCTGCCATCGGTGTCGGAGACCGCTGCTGTCAATTTGAGCTGTTTTGTCCCCGGTTCGGCGGCCCACAGACAGTGCAGCTGTCGTTTGAAGTGGACGACCGGCCCTCACTGTTGGTGCCTGCAGCTGCGTCGGAGACGGACCGCTGGCCGGGACTGTATGGGAGCACATACATCGTGAGTGTCTACTAGAATTGGAGGGGGCGCATTGGGCACAACAACAGACGCGAGGTGCCTCGAGGGGCTGCGTGTAGAGCCGAAGCTTGAGGAGAACGCGGCTGCAAGTACAATTACCCGGTTTGGAGCTGCGGCCCCTGCCGAAGAGAGTCCGGCATAGTGCGCCACTGTCTGGCGAGGCTGACGCTTGCGGCGGGACCAGGGACACAGTAGCTATCGTGGACCCAGACGGATCACGAGTGGGGCTGTGCCCGATTTCCTGAGGGCTCCCCCCCCTGAATCCCTGTGCCTCCCACCGCCACCGGCCAGCGGTAGTAACTGAAACTCGGGCAGCGGCAGCGCGAAGGAGCCAGCTGCGGCCATTTTGGGAACACATGCAGCTACCGCACACACGGTGATCCAAGCTGTGGTACGGAGGTGTGGTGGTTTGAGTGCTCGGCGGTGAAAGTGCTCGACGGGCGTGTTGCTGCTGGGGCTGGCGCTCCTACTCCATTTAGTCTCGTCTGGTGCCCCTATTTCGCCACCATGCTACTGCCTGTGGACGTCAGACCTCATTGTGACATTTCCCCTGCCCCCATGCAAAGAACACTAGTTGGGCACTGACAAGGCGGCTTGGGCGGAGTGAGCAGAAACCCTGGAGTCTCGGGTGTTATTGCACTGGGGCAGTGATTGCTGGTTATCGCCGTGCGGCAGAGAGATGCTAATGCTCATGGTTACACAATCGACCACGCGCAGTATGGCCGCGTAGCCGGTTTCTTGCTGACACCACCCCTCTGAACAGGGACAAAATGCAGATTGCAGATACGGTGTGGCGACGCGGAGGATAGCAGGACTAATTGAAAGGTGATTGCTGGTGATAGACCTGAATGATAAAGATATTGCTCGTCAAGCTGCCGTTGTGAACACTGAAGCTGGGACTCTTAGCTGTTGTGGATTGCCCCACGCATTGCTGACTCAACTGGGGAAGCTGGAAGAGCTTGAGACGCCATTGGTCCTAGTGCCAAGGGGCAGGTCCTCTGAGTGAGTTGAGAGGTCTCCCTCCCCCCTTCCCTGCTCCCTCAACTGGGAAGTGTGTTGCCTAACAACTACTGTGTTGTATGCCTCGGGAGGCGACAACTTCATTGGCAGCTAGCAGACGGACATAGGGGAGGGGCGTGGCGCCTTGATTCTGCGAGAAGCGGCGACACTGGAGAGAAGGCGAACATATTCTCGTGTTGCCATGGGAAAGGTCGAAAAGGCGCAACCTAAGCTCCACTTCGAACAATGGAAGCCCAGGAACCGAGATCAGGACTCCGAAGAGGGCCCGAACGCGCACGAAGATGACCCGGTCACTGCGGAGGGAGATATTCGCGCTATATTGGAATCGATGCAAAAAAGCTTACAAAAGAGCCTGTCCAATATAGACAGCAAGATAGACTCTCTGGCACTGCGCATGGACCGTCTGACAGAACGTATGGATAAACAAGCGGAGCGACATGACATGACGGAACGAAGAGTCACAGAGGTGGAGGAAGCCCAAACAGAAATGCACTCAGAACAGAAACAAATGGGGAAACTGCTGCTCACTCTACAGGATAAGGCAGAAGACCTCGAAGCTCGCTCCAGGAGAAGTAATATACGAATCACGGGCCTTCCGGAGACCACCAACGTGGGCAATATGGAACTTTTTGTTGAAAAGTTACTGGAGACACTGTTTGGTCGTGACACGTTTTCCGCAATGTTTATAGTTGAACGCGCACACCGCTCGCTAGGTCCCAGACCCCCCCCTGGGGCTGCACCAAGGCCGATCATCGCAAAATTGTTAAATTACAGGGACAGGGATGCAGCGTTGAAAGCAGCATGAGAGAAGCAAGCACTGCAATATGAGGGGTACGAAATCTTGCTGTATCCTGATTTCACGGTCCGTGTGCAGGAGGCACGCAGACAATTTGCACTGTTGAAGAAGCAACTTCGGGAACAACAATTGGACTACGCCTTGCTGTACCCGGCGAGACTAAGAGTGAACAGACAGGGGCATACTCGCATCTTCACGGACCCTAAAACTTTACAAAAAGCCCTGAAGGAATGGGCAAAGGACAGAACCCTTCAGAAGACTTCGCCTATTCATGAGGGGGGTACAGGAGGCGACCTCGACAAGCAAGACTGAATGCTGAATTATTATACTTGTCAGATAAGTTATTGCGGGGTGGGGGCAGGTAACTGTAAAGTTCAAATGCGTGCAGAGGTTTTTTGAAGAAGTTAGTGCAGAGTGATAAGGAAAATGTATATGGCAGCTAAAAGGGTATTGGATTAAGTACAGTTTGGTATAGAACTACATAGAGACATGTTAAGTTAAGTTTGCCTTAGATAGGGAGCCTTATGGTACTAGCATGTTAACATGACAATGTTTGTTTGAAGCACATTACTTGCTTAATGGCGAGCGGTCAAGCTGTCACACTTGGTGCGTAAGTAAGTGTGCAGGGCTCAGGCAACATCTGCCCTTGTGTGTGAACCACAACCTGGAATTTTTTCGTTTTCCTTTTTGTTTGTTGGTTGGAATAGTTTTAAATGAACAAACAGTAGAAATAAAGGGTTTGTTAGCGGGATTCCGCCAATGCAAAGTTGGGATAAGCATGAGGGGGGACTCAGAGACACGTTGTAAGTCTTAGCTACGGAACAGAGAAAGCGGTACAGACCAGGTTTAGAGTAACATGTTGCATGGCGGCGCAGGGAGTTACACAAGCGTCAGCGGTTTGCGATAGGTGGGTTTTATACCCGAATACATGACACAGAAACAACCCAATGCGCTTAATATACTGACCTGGAATGTCAGAGGCCTGAATGACTATAGAAAGATGAGGAAAGTTCTGGCATATCTCACCAGACATAATATTGATATTGCGTTACTGCAGGAATCCCACCTCCCGCTCAACAGTAAAATGCTTAATTGCAGGGGGCTACCTGGTAACAGACATGTGGCAGGGTTCCCGTCTCATGCCCGGGGCGTCATTACTTGGATAAACCCAAAGTCAGGTCTGCAGCTTCGGCCATTGGAAACGGATGGAGACGGGAGATATGTTATTTCGAGATGTAGCGGGAAAGGGATAGATCTGATTATTGTTAACATATACGGCCCGAATTACGATAACCCCAAATTCTTTGAAGAGATTATTGGGAAGATGGGACAGCACGGGATGGCTTACCAATTATGGGGTGGGGACTTTAACTGTGTTTTAAACCCACAATTGGACAGGTCGGGAGGCCCGAAAAGACGCCCCACTGCAACGGCAAGAACAATCACGGGGGCGATGACGCAATTGGATCTATTAGATGTCTGGAGAACGAGATCCCAAGGCAAGGGAGGGTATACACACTACTCTGCATACCATAACCTACATACACGAATTGACTATTGGTTGACTTCTGGGGATTTATACGCGAGGGTCCGGGATTGTGCAGTATTACCTCGCACTTTGTCAGATCACTCACCAGTGCTCTTGGTCTTGGAGAGTTCAGGCAAACGCATCCCACCTTTCACATGGAGATTCCCCCCCTTACTCCCTATTAGACTCTGTTTTTAAAGCTGATATTGCGGAAGCGATAGAGTTTTTTCGAACACAATATAGGGTCCGTAGACACTTTCGCGGTTGTATGGTAAACCTTCAAAGTCTACATTAGAGGAATCGCTATGACTAAACACTCGGGTGTCCTTCGGGCGCTGCGAAAACGACTAACAGACTTGGAGGACAAACTACAGATGCTAGAAAGTAGGCTACTATCCAACGCCGATGATCAGGCGCAGGGGGAATTCCAAGAGGTACTTAACGAGTTTCACGACACAGCTGACTCGGAACTAAAACACTTAGGCAAGTTTGCAACGGCCCGCACATATGGAGAAGGCGAGCGACCGGGCTCGGTCTTGGCTTCTCTACTAAGAAAGCGTAGGGAGAAAGCAGAGGTAACGGTAATTAATGACGAGCAGGGGGAACCCATCAAAGACACCACTGGACATAGCTGACAGATTTAGGCACTATTATTCTACATTGTATGCCTCTAGAGCTGGAGAGTTGGATGCCCAGATTTTAGATTACTTGTCACACATCAAACTCCCTTGGCTGACGAATACACACAGGGAATACCTCATGCGCCCGTTAGAAGTAGAAGAAATAACAACAGCTCTATCAGGAATGAGAGCCGGCAGCGCTCCAGGCGCAGACGGACTAACGGTATCCTTTTATAAGGAGTTTAAGGATTTACTCACTCCACATCTTCACACGCTGTTCGAAGAGATCTATGAAAGAGGTCAGCTTCCTCCATCTATGAGAGAGGCTCTTATTGTTGCAATTTTGAAACCAGACAAACTACCAACAGAGTGTGCGTCATACCGCCCTCTGTCGTTGTTGAATGTCGACACAAAGTTGTACGCTAAAATACTGGCAAATCGCTTGACCCCACTTGTTCCGTTGCTAGTTGCTCCGGAACAGGCCGGCTTAGTTCCCAGTAGGAACCTGACGTATAATTTAAGAACAGTATTCGGGGCGATTCAATATATTAAGCCGGAAGTGCAAGCTGTTGCAGTGTTCCTTGATATGGAGAAGGCATTTGATTCGGTCGAATGGTCTTTTATGAGACAAGTTTTGACGCGATTAGGGCTGGGGGGCATATTTCTACAAATGTTGGGCGTTCTGTACAATAATCCGACTGCTAGAATAAAAATAGGGGACATGGTAACAGACACCATACGCATCACCAGAGGGACGAGGCAAGGATGTCCGCTCTCCCCGATCATCTATGCACTGACCGTGGAACCGTTGGCCTGCGCGTTGCGTGAATATGACAGATACAGAGGTATTTGCTTCCCGGGGTGTGAGTTCGTTATATCCACGTACGCAGATGATACGCTGCTTTACATTCGAGATCCCGAACACAATCTGTCCTCTGTCCTCCGCGAGGTGGTCAAGTTTGGCACATTGTCTGGTCTTAAGGTCAACTGGACCAAATCAATCATATTCCCACTCACTACTGCCACGATGCATTTTACCCCTGAGTTCCCTTTGCAGTGGAGGACAGACCCGGTGCGCTATTTGGGAGTCAAAATACATACGGACTCGGAGGTAGTGTTTCAAGAAAACTTTGGAGCCGCAGTTAGTAAGTTGGAAGACGACGTAGAGCGTTGGATTAGACTGCCACTCTCATTGATGGGTAGGGTCTCAATCATGAAAATGGTTGTGCTGCCACGGTTTTTGTTTCTGTTTGCTAATATTCCGATGGTCCTCCCTAGCTCTTTCTTTCGCACGCTCACATCGCTACTACTCAGACTGGCCTGGGATGGGAAACATGCTAGGATACGATGGGATATACTAACATTGCCTTATCGGATGGGTGGTCTTGGGGCTCCGGACCTGAACCTGTACTATAGGGTCGCGCAGTGTGCACATGCTCAATTTTGGAAACATGGCCCTGCAGACACACCGCATATCCAGATTGAGAAAGTAGTCACAATGCCGCTTCCTTTGCCAGCGCTCTTATTTAAACCACAGAACCGCAGAACTGGGACTCTCGATTCAATCAATTCGACTGTACATGCATGGCACCATCTTCTTAAGTTGCAAGCTGGAGTCATATTATATTCCCCATTGGCTGCCCTCGAATGGTGTCGTTGGCTACCTGCATGCACAGATAGGGGGGTAACTCGGGCGCTGAATGCTGTAAATATTACAAAGATTGGGGAACTGTTTGAGGAGGGGTGACTACACAGGGTCAACATAACACATTGTTACATAGATTCCAATTTCACAGAATGAGGCACTCGTTAAAAGAAATTCTGGGAAGTGACCTCGCTGAGCCACCTGATGTTGCCCCACTCACAGTCATGATAAAAACAGAATTGCCGGTGCAGATTGTGTCTAGGTTATATAAATCAGCACAGGATTATCGGGCCAACCAATTATACTAAAGCCCGACTGGCCTGGTAGACAGATTTGGGGATTGATATAGACGATGGAATGTGGAGGTACTGCTGTGAAAGTACGAAACGAATATCTCTGAATGGCAGGCATAGGCCGATCCACTTTAAATTTCTTAATAGAATATACTATACCCCTGAAAGATTACATAGGTATGGGCTGAGGGACTCAGCTGAATGCGACAGATGTGGTACCATCCCGGCTGATTTCTTTCATTTAGCATGGTTGTGCCCGGGAATTGCCAACTTCTGGGTTTTAATATTTAAGACATTGGTGGAAATCACTAAAGAAAAACTTACTCCAGACCCTGCACTGGCACTACTGGGATACTCTAAACGCCTGCCTAAATCTATCAGACGTCTAATTGACATGGGGTTGCTAATGGCGAGACGTAGGGTGGCAATTTGCTAGTCCCGTGGCCCGATCCCCACTATAGACAGCTGGTCGAGAGACATGGTGTACTGCTGCACACAGACTGAAAACTATAGTGAACTCCTGCCACCACGCAATCGTCCTAAGAATTTTTGGGAACTATATAGAATTTATAGGGCTGCTAAAGACAACAAAGGTGAAAGTAGGGACGCTCCTGTTGAGCAGTAGCATTAAGGGAGCCTGATGGATGAGAGAAGACAGTTATGATATGCCCCAGGTTTGCCACAGTGCTCTATATCTGTACAATTCCTATATTTGATGTTAGCATGATTTAGGCTGCAATATATCTTTGGGATTGTCTTCCAGTGTCATAGTATTCTATATGATAATTTGGGGTGTAGACCCTGTGAAAGTAAATGCACTCCCGCAATGTAACACTAAGAAGTATGAGGAATGTTCAAAGGTCTGTTGTAATGTTAGTTATGTATGCAGACTTACCATGAAGAGTCTCTGTTTTTTTTTGTTCGTTTTTGTTTTTTGTTGCTTTGTATAGAAATTCTAAATAAAAATATTTAATAATAAAAAAAAAAGACGGTTGTGGTATCTTCAGACCTACCTGTAGATTGTTTGCTGGGCAATGATTTGGAAACTTCAGCCTGGGCCGAAATAGAGTTCAGGACTCATGCAGAAATGTTGGGCATCTCTGCAAGTGTGTTTGCTGTCACCAGGGCTCAGGCCAAACAGGCAATTCAGGCATATGTTTTCCCTGACACCTAGTGTGAGAAGTTGGCCTGGTATATGCTGTCCACTAATTAAAGTGGGCACCTTGCACCAGTCCAAACGACCCTTATGATGTATGAGGTCAAAGATAAGCTTTAGAAAGCTATCCTAGTGGTAGCTGTGGAGAGCAGCCTTCGGGCTTAATCTTGAAGGAATGTAAAGCAGCTTGTTTTACCAGAATATTACCTCCTATATTGATCAAATGAAAGGAGAACCACACAGTAGTTATATTAAAATATGTATTTATTAGTATAACACTCTCTAGTATCCTCTAGCTGAGCATACAACACAAAGCACACAATACGAGATCAGTAGAACAGTTGTAAGTAGCACAATACACAGTGGGCTCCAGGGGGAGACCAAACCATATACTAAAATAGTGGTATAACAACCACGACTCCGGTCAAGACAAGGTCTAGAGCACGTAGAATCGCTGGGACCCCAAGGAACCACCCAAGGTGAGTAGATAGGGACCCCACGGAGGACGGGTGCAGTGTGCTAACATGACCGCTGGCCCGTACAATTCTATGGGGAAGTCCCGGTTGCAATTTTACAGTTTAAGGACCCTTCTAGGAGGACTTCGAGTAAACCCTTCGGAACTTAAGAGGTAGGAGAGCCACCCCACCCGTGGATACTGTAGTACCAGAGTTACCTATCCCAGAGGAGCCGGGTGCATAGGTCTGCAGTGGTGTCGGAAACCGCTGTCGTTCTCAATGGAGGGCTGCAAAGAAGTACTGCTGCCGTGAAGGTGAAAAGAATCCGGTGGAATCTTAGCCTGGATTCTGGAAGAAAGGAACCTGAAAGCAGAGGGGACAGAGTCTAGGTCACTTTAGAGTGACCAGGGGCTCGGTAGACGAATGCCCACCGATGTTGTGTGTTTCAGGTGCGAAGAAGGGATGCTTGACTCTGCAGCCACGAGGACCAGGAAATGTTGAGGATGACCAGGAGCCAGATGCAAGCTGTACCACAAAGGATGTCGAGTGCTGAGGGGTCGGTGTCCGGCTGGCGCACCAACAAGCCTTGGCAAAAGCAACCCATGCAAGAAAGTCAAGCAGGTTACAATGTGGACCAGCAAGGTCCAGGGGACTCACCAAGCAATGGGGAGTCAGGGCACAACTGGAGCAACCAGGAAAGCCCAACAGAAATCAAGATGGCCCTCAGGAGGACCCACCGGCCGAATGACCAGGAGGAGGCCAGAGTTCTTTGGTGCAAATACTGCTCAGGGTCAGGACTACACGGAGTCCAATGCACAAGCTCGGGAATTGCCAACAAGCATATGCAACTGCAAATGGACGAGGTGCACAGGGGTTCAGGTTATGCAGTCCCCATGAGGGATACTGGCCTCAAACTTGCTAAGAGGGCAGATCGACCTCAGGGGCCTTCAGAAACCCACCTCCTGTGTTGCTGAAATCTTCGGAGTCCGCAGGAGCTTGGGAGCAGCAGACCGGTCAGTTGCATTGAGGTGCCTGCTAATGCAGGAGAGTGACTCCTTCACTCCAAGGGAGATTCGTCAGTTGTCCTTAGTGCACCACAGGTCCTGCATGGAGCCTGTATGGAGCAAGGGCAGAGACAAAGCTTTGGATGGAGAGGGAGACGAAGTCGGGCCCAGTCGAAGTCCAGCGAAGTCCAGAGTGTCCAGATTGTCGAAGGTCAGTGGTTTCTTCTTGTAGAATCTTGTCCACGTAAAATCTAAAGTCTTACAGCCAGGTAAGCCCTTTTGTACCCACTGGAGGGGGTTGGACAAATTTGGGGGACCCTCCCAGGGGAGGGTAAGGACAGAGGGGTGGTTACACCCATGTCCTTTGTCCAGTTTCGCACCAGAGCAGGAGCCAATGGCTCCCAGAACTGGTTTGAGCTGGACTATGCACAGGGACACCAAATGTGTCCCAAGTGCAGACTTTCAGGCACTCTCAGTGTGCACCCACCCACCCCCAATACACTAAATCCTGTCTGGGAGGTGGTCACACCTCCCTGTTACAGGATGCCTATTGTGCTGCCTTCCTCTGCTCGAGCTTGGCTCAGCAGCAGGAGGGCAGAAATGTGTCTCTGGTCGGCAGCATCCATTTTGTGCTGACCGGGTCGAGAAGGCTGGCACCGGATAGACCAGTGACCCCACGAAGCTCACTTCAGAAGGGTGGAGTCATACCTCCCACACCGGTTACCGGTGTGGAGGTATGATTCCAAGGTGTTTGATACCAAACACGATATGTTTCTATGCAGCCGTTTTCGAGATAGCATTTACCGCGAGGTTATAATGCACCTCTACCTATATGTCTGGCTGAGTCACAGACAACCCGGGAGAATGGTCTCCGAAGGCTGCAGAGAGGCTCTTCTCATGCAGGGGCACCCTCTCACTAAAAACCTAATACCCTGCCTTCAGGATTGATAAGGCCTGCTATAGGGGTGACTTATAAGTTTTAAGTGTATTGACCTATAGATATAGTGAACCTATATCTAAAGTAAGTGGTGCGAGCACCATCTTACACAGGTTGCAGTAGCAGACCTGTAGTTCCATTTTGCATGGCCTCTCATGGGTGACATAATACATGCTTCAGCCCATGGGAGGCCTCTGGGGTACCTATGCCCTGGGTACATGGATACCATATACTAGGGACTTATAAGGGTACCCCATTATCCAATCTGGAGTGTACCAAAGTACATGTGTAACAATTTAAAGGAGAAAGCAGATAGACTGGAGTCCTGATTAGCAGGATCCCAGTCAGACTAGTCAAAAACAGTGCAACATCAAGCAAAAAGTGGGGGTAACCATAAGAAGCAGATCCTACTTTCCTACACCTAGTCAAACCACCTGGTGTACCCATGAAGTGGACACAGGTGAGAGTCTACCTGTTCAGAATAAAATCTACAGGCATCCTGGCCATGTCAGAGATTGCATCGGAACAGAAGTCCAAAAGATGCTAGAGTTGGGAGTAATTGAACCCTCAGATAGCCCTTGGGCAAGCCCAGTAGTCCTAGTACACAAACCTCACACCAAGGGTGCAAAAAGAGAAATGAGGTTTTGCGTAGACTACAGAGGTCTCAATGCAGTCACTAGGACTGATGCTCATCTAATTCCCAGGGCAGATGAACATATAGATACTTTGACCTCAGTCAAGTTTCTGATTACATTTGACCTGACTGCTGGCTACTGGCAAATCATACTAGCTGAGGATGCCAAGCCAAAGTCAGCATTTTCAACCCCTAATGGGCACTATCAATTTATTGTAATGCCCTTTGGTTTGAAGAATGCACCTGCCACATTCCAGAGGTTGGTGAATAAAGTTCTCACAGGCCTGGAAGCCTGTAGTGCAGCATATCTAGATGATATAGCTGTCTTTAGCTCCACCTGAGAGGATAACCTGGTCCACCTCAAGAATGTTCTGGAGGCTCTGCAGACAGCAGGCCTCGCTATCAAGGCCACCAAGTGCCACATAGGGCAGAGCAAGGTTGTGTACTTGGGCCACCTGGTAGGTGGAGGCCAAGTTCAACCACTACAGAGCAAAATCCAGATCATAAGGGAATGGATTGCTCCAACTACCCAGACTCAGGTCAGAGCTTTCTTGGGCATGACTGGATATTACAGAAGATTTGTGAAGGGATATGGGTCCAAAGTGACTACCCTGAATGATCTGACATCAAAGAAAATGCCCAAGAAAGTTCAGTGGTCAGTAAGCTGTCAGAAGGCATTTGATGACCTCAAGCAGGCCATGTGCACTGCTCCCATTCTGCAAAGTCCTGACTACTCTAAAACTTTCATTGTCCAGACAGATGCATCTGAATTGGGGGTAGGGGCTGTCTTATCACAACTGAATGCAGAGGGCCAGGATCAACCAGTAGCTTTTATCAGCAGAAGTTTGACCCCCCAGAGAGAAACGTTGGTCAGCCATTGAGAGGGAGGCCTTTGAATAAATGAATGAATATAGGACTTATAGAGCGCGAACTTAGCCCATGGGCATCAAGGCGCTGCGGATAGAGATCATGATCAGGGGTGTCCATAGATAGAGGGGTTACAAATGGGTATTAGTAAAGAGCCAGGTCTTCAAGGCTTTCCGGAATGAGGAATGCGTTTCCAGAGTCGAAATTGAGAGCGGAAGGGAGTTCCACAAATTGGCCGCAGCCAGCGAGAAGGACCTTCCCCCCATCTAGATTTCCTGAATCTAGGCACAATCACCAGATTCTTGCTGGAAGATCTTAACTGCTTGCCAGGGACATATCTCCGAAACAGTTTTTTAATTCCTTCGGATCCCATGTTGTAAAAGGCCTTGTGCACCAAACACAGGGCTTTAAACACAATCCTCCGACCCAAAGGAAGCCAATGAAGGCTCCTGATGGTAGCTGCAACAGAGTGGAATTTAGGAAGGCCCATCACCAGCCTTGCAGCAGCATTCTGCACAAGTTGGAGTCAGTGTAGGAGACCCTTATTTATCCCTACATAAAGGGTATTGCAGTAGTCCAATCTGGACAACACAAGGGCCACCACTGCCTGTTTCCGCGCGGAGAGGGGAAGAAATTGACATATCTTTCTGAGGGTTCTTATCATTCCGAAGCAAGTGGAGACTGTTCTATTTATTTGGGGGCCCAAGGAGAGGGAGGTATCAACTATGATGCCTAGATTTTTGGCACTGAGGCCAGGACAAGGGCAGGATCCAAGCGTTTCTGGCCACCAGGCCCTGGACCAAATCTCCTGATTGTCTCCGAAAATTAAAATCTCAGTTTTATCCCCATTGAGTCTTAGATAGTTCTCTACCATCCATGCAGCTACCGCCTGCATGCAGCTTTTAAAATTTGCTGCTGATGCTTCAACACTCTCAGTGATGGTAATCATGATTTGAGTGTTATGTTCAGTACTTAGGTACATCCCAGATTGGATACTGAGGTACCCTTATCAGTCCCTAGTATATATGATACTAAGGTACCCAGGGCATAGTTACCCCAGAGGTCCCCCATGGGCTGAAGCATGTATTATGCCACCCATGGGAGGCCATTCAAACTGTAACTACAGGTCTGCCATTGCAGCCGGTGTAAGCTGGTGCTAGCACCACGTACGAAAGATATAGGTTTCCTATATCTAGGGTCACTGCACTTAAAACCTATAAGTCACCCCTATAGCAGGCCTTTGCTGTGGTCTGGGCCCTGAAGAAGTTGAGACCATACTTGTTTGGCACTCACTTCATTGTTCAGACAAACCATAAGCCCCTCCTTTGGCTCAAACAGATGATGGGTGAAAACCCCAAACTTTTAAGGTGGTCCACTTCCCTACAGGGGATGGACTATACAGTGAAACATAGGCCTGGGAGTAACCATGCCAATGCAGATGGACTCTCCAGAAATTTCCACTTAGAAAATGAAGACTCAACTGGGCAAGGTTAGTCTCATCTCCTTGCATTTGGGAGGGGTTGTGTAGGAAAGTAGGATCTGCTTTCATGGTTACCCCCACTTTTTGCCTAGTGCTAAGCTGTTTTGACTAGTCTGAATGGGATCCTGCTAATCAGGACCCCAGTCTCTCTGCTTTCTCCCTTAAATTGTTATGTTCAGTACTTAGGTACATCCCAGATTGGATACTGAGGTACCCTTATCAGTCCCTAGTATATATGATACTAAGGTACCCAGGGCATAGTTACCCCAGAGGTCCCCCATGGGCTGAAGCATGTATTATGCCACCCATGGGAGGCCATTCAAACTGTAACTACAGGTCTGCCATTGCAGCCGGTGTAAGCTGGTGCTAGCACCACTTACGAAAGATATAGGTTTCCTATATCTAGGGTCACTGCACTTAAAACCTATAAGTCACCCCTATAGCAGGCCTTTGCGATCCTGAAGGCAGGGTGCTTGGTTCTAAGTGTGAGGGTGCCCCTGCATGAGCAGGACACCCCTACAGCCTACGGAGTCCATTCTCCCAGGTTGTAAGGGAAGCAGCCACATACCATATTGAGGGGCACCGCGTAATTACGCGATGACCATCTCGAAACTGGCTGCAACTAATCCTATCATGTTTAGTATCAAACTTGTTGGAATCATACCTCCCACACCGTAAACGGTGTGGGAGGTATGATTCCAGGCACTGGAACAGGCCTCCGTTAGGCTCTCAGTGCTCCCGGTGCCAATCTTCTAGACACGGACAGCACAACATGGCTGCTGCCGACCAGCGACACGATTCTGCTCTCCTGCTGCTGAGCCAAGCTTGAGCAGGGGAAGGCAGAACAATAGGTATTCTGTCACAGACAGGATTTAGTGTATTGGGGCCGGGTTGGTGCGCTTGCCAGTGCCACTCAGTCTGCATGAGGGGCACATTCGGTGCCTCCTTGCATAGTCCAGTTCAAACCAGCTCCGGGAGCCATTGGCTCCCGCTCTGGCACGAAACTGGACAAAGGACATGGGAGTATCCTCCTCACTGTCCAGTCCCTCCACTCGGAGGAAACCCTGAATCGTCCCAACCCTTTCCTTAGGGTACTTAAGGGCTTACCTGGGTGTAGGTCCCCAGATTTGTCGTGAGACATGATTCAATTCAGACACCACTTCAACTTCTACCGTCTAGGCACTCTGGACTTCGTTTGGGCTCGAATTTGTCCCCCTTTCAGTCTGCTGCATCGTCTGTGCCTGTGCACAATACAGGAACCTTCCAAGACCCGTGGGCATCCAAGACACTTGAAGGAATCTCCCTTGAAGTGAAGGAGTCACTTCCCTGCATCTGCAGGCACCACAACTAAGCTGACCGGTCTGCAGATCCTGAGCTCCTACAGACTCTGAAAGGTCCAAAAACACAGGCCTGCCCTGCCCTCTCACCAAGTTTGAGGCCAGTATCCCTAGTGGGAGCCGCAGGAACCGAACCCCTGTGCACCGCGTCGACTTGCTGTTGTAAAGGCTTGTTGGCTTCCTTCCATCAAGGTCTTCGGGCTCCAAGTAGCCCCAACCTTGAGCATCTCCAGTGACCAGAATCTTCATCCACACCGCATCGTTTGCATCTTGGCCTGCATCTTTTGGTGAGCTGCTCAAGGTCCTCTTTAGACTTCAGTGCCTCAGGCTTGTGGGTCCATTTGAGGGTCACCTTTGTTTCTTTTGGGCTCCTCTGATTGCTCGGGGCCTGCCCTGACTCCCCTGCTTGTGGTGAGTCCCCTGGACCTTGCTGGTCCTGACATTGCACCTTCTTCGACTTCCACGTTGATTGCAGTTGCAAAGACTTGTTGGTGCTTCGGACGGACACCGACCCCTCAACTCTCGACATCTGACGTGGGACAGCTCGTGCACGGCTCCTGGTCTTCCTCAGCATCACCTGGTCCTCACAGCTGCAGAGTCAAGGTCACCGTCAACTCTCCTGCAATACCCGATATCGGTGGGCATTCGTCTTCCAAGTCTCCGGGTCATTCCTGAGTGACATAGACTCTGTCCCCTCTGCTTGCAGGTACCTCTCAACTAGAATCCAATTTTGGATTCCACCGGACACTTTCTCCTTCTCCAGCAGCGGCACTTTCCTGAAGTCCTTCTTTGGGTTCGACGGCGGTTTCTGACACCACTTCACACCTATGCACCCGGCTTCCCTGGTGTAGGTAACGTGGGTACTAGGGTATCCACAGGTGGGGTGGCTCTCCAACCTTCTGTCTTCCACGAGGTTTCTTCAGGGTCCACTGGGAAGGGTTCTTTTTCTTTAAAATTGCAACAGCGACTTACACGTTGATTTGTACGGAGAACACGGTCGTGTTCCCACAATGCACATGATCTCCGTGGGGTTCCTCGTCACTCACCTTGGCTGGTTCCTTGGGGGCCCAGCACTTCTACATCCTCTAGACATTGTCTTGACATGAGTCTTGGTTCTTATACCACTTTATTAATATATGGTTTGGTCCCCCCCCGGGGTTCACTGTGTATTTTGTGCTACTTACGTGATTTCTATGCAAAGTATTTTGTGCATTGTGCATATCTCTGGGTGGGAGATATCTAAACGTGTTAGAGAGTAATATATAATAAATACATATTTTTTATAAATACCTTGTGTGATTTTCATTTAATCTATACCTATAAGATTGTATTCTGGTAAAACAATCTGTTTTACACTCCTTCTGGAGTAAGCCTGCTCTCCACAGCTACCACTTAGAGAGTTTCTATGGTTGTCTAAGACCTCCTAAATCACCATAAGGGTTGTCTGGACTGGTGCAGGGTGTCCACTTGCATAAGTGCACATCATATACCAGGCCAGCTTCTCACAGACGGATTTTGGCGGGGGGTTGCATGTTTGGTAAGGGTCCTATCCTGGCAGATCCCATTTAGCCCGCAGCTAGCCCTCATTCACCTTATGGATGATGTGGGTGGGAATTAATATAAGATCTCCCTACTAGGTCTAGTACTGACGCTCGCTAAACGTGACATAGCTAAGGAGTGGAAGGCTGTGGCCCCTCCATCATTATCAGTGTGGAAAAAGGGGATGGACCACTGCATAGGAATGGAGAGCTGCCCCTAAAAACACCTAAAGATATGGAAAAGGTGGGCAGAATATAGAGAAATTGAATCCACGCCAGTCCATCAGATTCACTAACTCCTGGAAGATAAAAATGTAGACATTCCACAGCCAAAAAGTGTCCGTATCACACTTAACTATCAACAGATATGGATTATGCAGTCAAAATGGATTCCATTTATCCGTTAACCCCTTTTGCAGGTGGTTGGGGGGTGAAATGGGGAGAACGGCAGGACTATTGTATCTTATGTCTAAAAAAAATTTGTTGCACCTGTTTATTTGTTTTATGGGCCGCTTCGGCCACGTTAGAATCTCTACATATTTCTCAATAAAATGTGTTTGGAGGTGGATCTTGAACATAAGATCGCAGACAAAGAATGGGATGGGAGGTTGACCTATACACAAAAGGTGTCCAGGAATGCCAGATTAAAGTCACACAATTCTATATATTACACCAAACCAACCTATCCTCTAGGAGAATAACTAACTTTCATAGGACAGACTTTTATGGGGGTGATCCACGACCCTGCTCGAGATGCTGGTTGCTGATTGCAACCTTTTTCCACATGGTCTGAAACTGCCCAGTGGTACAATCTTACTAGGCACGAACAGTTCACCACCTGTGGTACACATTGGACAGATCACTGTAGCTGACATTGGAGGGTTGCTGTTTGGGTAATTTTTCCCAGCTCTCACTGAAGAAGGCAGGAATGGCAATAGACCTTGCCCTAGCCAGGAAATTGATCGGCAGACATTGGAAGGGGAAGGTGGGCCCCACGTACACTAGGTGGCATGCCGAAGAGAAGCAGTGGTCCAGGGCGGAAGAGGAAGCATTCCGAGAGGAGGCCAGTGGGATACACAAACACCCTCTCTTTGACCTGTGGACTGAAGCTTTATCGAAAACTTCATACAACACGCATCACTAACTGCAGGACACTCAACCTGAGGAGTGCAACAGATCCAGAGGATTGTGTATTACGTCAACAAAACTTCATAATATAGTGACTAATTTTACTCCTATCATCAGTAAATGTTGGTTCGGCTGGCTCACAGGATACTACATGTAAACTCCTCAACCTCCAGAGTTGTAGATGCTTGTTTCTAATGTTACTCATATCTATCAATAATACTTCTACTCTAACAAGAGCATAATGGAAGTATCCTTCTGCCAGACACAATTGGAATGTTCTAACCCAATACCTTGTTATAATGTCTCCGGGCATTAACAAATGCACGCTGCCTGAGTGTGCAAGCCTGCACACAATTCTGCTTGCGTCTTCCTTCTTAGGATGAATTGAGGGCCTGCAGGCTGAATGTCATTCACAGCTGTCTGCACAATTCATGTTAATTCTGGTGTGGAGTGCCTCTTGCCGAGTTCAATTCGGGCAGTGTTTAAATAATAAAACATCAGTCTTATCACAATCTGCTAGAGATTCAGAATAACAACGTTACATAGTCTAGGGGAAAGAGTTGTCTGCTATGAGCACAAAATAAAGCAAGGACATTGCGTTCTGATATGTGTGTTCCTGGAACTAACAGCGCGGACTATAGAACAACAATGTCTACTAAAAATAAATGCGTACAGGGCACATTCTTGTGTTAGTGACAAACATGTGCAAACCACCATTTAAAAGAGATGCTAAGTTAAAAAGGAAACTAAAATGAAGACCATATATATTCCATATAACACCCTCCTTTTGGTCGGGGGATACGACTATTTATAAAATAGAAATAGTGTTGCGTGTGTAAAAGCCTTGTGTTACATAAAAACACTTTAATAGCAGAAGCAAAGTCAAAGCCCATAAAAACTGCCAAATAAAAACATTATTTATTTAAAAATTTGAATTTTCCAAAAAGTCAATGCAAAAATATTATAAGACATCTGATGAGGAGGACAGTAGTTCCATGTTGTTCACAACATGCATGTCCAAAGTGTCAGTAGGGCCCAGGAAGGAACCCGCATCCACAGACATCACATCGAAAGAGGCATGAAAAGCAAGATCCAAGTGACGAATTAGTCCATTCAACAGGTGCCGAAGGCGGTAGAGTCCGCATTAGACGAGTGCCCCAGATTACAGAAAACCAGAAGTCAAAGGAACATCAGGCATTGACGAAGGTAGTTCATAATAGGCTTCTTGTGACAAAGGAAGAAGTATCACTTGAGCACACAGCTGATGCGACCGCAAAAGACGCAAAAGCATAAGACTGTGACAATTGCTCAGCAAGGCATAAGTCAAGCTTACACTCGATTGAGCACCATAAACAGCAAAGCACAGGCTCTGCACTCTATAACCATACGGGCCAGAAGGCGAGAGACCAGTCCTCGCTCATTTCCAGTAACGATGACTCTCCAAAATACTGTATCATGCGCTTACGACACAGAAGGATGTGTGGTAGTCCCATTTCCATTTGTCCTCGTGAGACTTCCATTGCGGAGCAACAAAAATACACCTTTAATAGCAACAAGGAGCAATAGTATACTTGGAATGCCTCCAGAAACGCTTGAAATCAAGGAGTGTAGAAAGGACGGGATAACTCCAAGTACAGTCTGTAATGTGGTAACCAGTCCAAACCCAGTACCTTAAAAAAAAGTGTGACACTCCAGCTTTACTAGAAGCTTTAAAAATACGGTGTACAAGCACACCGAAAACCTGTGGTAATTGTGTGCGTAAAAGGGATTGCACCTCTGACGAGGAACGTGCAACTTGGAGATCAAAGATTTCTCAGGCAGATGTGAGCCACATCAATTTGAAACAATAAGGCTTTGAGTCTGCTCAACCTATCAAAGTTTATTTCAGTTACTGCAACCTTAGGTCACACAGTAACTCCTTGGACAGTATGTGTGGGAGGATACAAAATGTGCTTACAGCAAGTGGCTATCTTGGAAACAGTGACCACATACGGGACACCTGGGTTCATCCCACAACAACCTTGATCATTTAAAATTAGAGAGCAACAAAAAGTAATTCTTGATCAGTTGTATGAGAACACCCTTTAAATAACATGCTAAGTTAGGAAGAGAAGCACTACATACGCCATGTAGTGTAATCGCTGCAGACCAATGAGTGACCCAAGGAATTTCCAAAACAACAAGTTAGTTACTTTTGGTAACATTTTTTCTGGTGGCTACAGTATCTACCTGTGCATTCGTCACCTTTTGAATATCCCAATGCACCAGCATTCTACCGAAACTTTTCTTTTCAGCTCTCCCATGTCAACGAGGACGTCATAATGCCATGGCTCCACAAGCGACTCCATTTGACCTCATCGGAGCCATAAGAAACCCTCGTCGGCGTGCTGACGTCAGTTTCCATCTATATTTTTCATGCCTTTGAGGCAAACGGGTGAAACCAACAGTACCAATGCAAAAGCATATGGCAGACTTCAAACCAAAGACTATATATATATATAAATATATATATATATATATATATATATATATATATATATATATATATATATATAAAATATGTATATATATATACACACACAAACACACATATATACACTTGTAAATAAAATACACAATATGCAAATAGCTTTGTGTTTGGCATAAGCAGACAAGCAAAGGGGAGGTGGCGGGTGGGTCAGTGAGGAATCCACAGGTAGATACTGTATCCATCAAAAAAAGCATTACCGAAGGTAAGTAACTTGTTCTTCTGATGGATACATCTACCTGTGAATTCCTCACCATTTGATTAGAATCCCCAAGCAGTCCCACACTCCGAGGTGGCTGCCTGTCTGCCTATACCCCCTCTAGAAAAAGCAGAAGTGGAAGACTTTACTCTAGTAGAATGAGCTCTAATAGGTTCAGGTAATTCTTTGTTAGCCATGGCGTAACAGATCTTTATGTACAGGGTGATTCATCTGGACAATGTCCACTTATGCACTGCTTTTCGTTTCTTCTTGCTCACATAACCAACAAACAGATGATCATTCAGCTGGAGATCACGAGTTCTGTCCACATAGAAGCAAAAAGCCCTTTTAGAGTCCAAACGATGAAGCCTTTCCTCCTTTTTAGATGGTTATGGAGGGGAATAGAAAGTAGGAAGGGTGATAGACTGGCCCAAGTGGAAGACAGTAACCGCCTTTAGCAGGAAAGCAGCCCTGCTTCTCAATACCACCGTATCTGCATAGAAAGTCATGAAGGGGGGTTTCACACTTAAATTCACTAACACGTCTAGCAGACATTATGGCAACCAGAAAAGTGTTTTGAAAGTTAGTCTCAAAGGACAACTATGTAAGGTTTCAAACGGAGTACCCATAAGGTAAGTTAGTACCAAATTAAGATCCCACTGAGGCATAATAAACAGACTGGGAGGATATTTGTTAGTAAGTCTCTTAATGAACCTTAACACCATAACACTATAGGGGACTTAAACAGAGATGTTTCAACTGCACAACCTTGTTCAGCTAGGGAAATCACAAATGTAAAATATCAGACAAATGGGCTTTTAAAGGGTCAATCAAATTTTCTTCACACCACTTAAGCTTTGCACATGTGCCCACATAAACTGACTTGGTGGAGCGTTTTCTGGCCGATAAAATAACATCCACCACATCGGGAGAAGAGAGGAAGAACTCAGGTTGCCCTATTCAATCTCCAGGAATGTAGGTGCAGGCTCTGGAGGTGGGAGTGGAGAACCTGCGACTGCAAGAGGAGGCATTCCCTGTGAGGGAGACAAAGCGGAGGGCACAGTGAGAGGGGAAGAAGGTCTTTGTACCATACCCTTCTCGGCCAATCCGGGGCTATTAACATGATTTGGGCCCGGTCTTGGCGAATTTTCCTCAGAACCCGAGGAATCAAGGGTATTGGCGGGGGGGACGCGTAAAAAAGCTGGGAGCCCCAGTCCAATTGAAACACGTCCCCTAGAGCTCCCTGCAACAGATACTGGAGGCTGCAGAATGACATGCAGTGAATGTTCTCAAGAGTGGCAAAAAGGTCTATCTGAGGGGTCCCCAATAGCCAGAAAGTGTGTTCTACCACATCAGGATGGAGACGCCACTCGTAGTTGGCTGAAAAAATGCTGACTGTGACTGTCCACATGTACTTTTAGAACCCCAGCCAAGTGATTTGCCATGATGCAAATCTGGTGGTCCTGAGTGCAGGACCAGAGTTGTAGAGCTCTGCATTGAGGATACAATCCTACCTCTCCCTGTTTGTTTATGTACCACATCACAGAAGTATTGTCTGTTAGGTCTTGAACAGACTGACCATGAATCGAAGGGAGGAAGGCCTTGAGAGCCAGATGTATAGCCCGCAATTTCAATAGATTGATATGCAACAATTGATCCTCTGGGGACCAAAAACCTCTGATCTCCATATCCATCATATATGCTCCCCACCCTAAAGTGGAGGCATCAGTTAATACTGTGACCACCCAAGGTGGAGAGTGAAACAGCTTTCCTTGAGACAGATTGCCGGACACACCCCACTATCGAAGCTCCACTGCGGTGTCTCCTGGGATCCTGACTGACTCTTTCAGGTCTCCATTGTGTTGAAACCACTGCCTGCGAAGACACCACCCAAGGCCATAAATGTGCCAGCGTGCATGGGTGACCAACAGAATGCAGGAGGCTATCAGACCTAGCAGGCGCAAGACCTTCAGGACTAGAACGGCCTCTGTGTCATTGATGATCCTGGACGGGTAGTGCAACACCCGCCGGTGTCAGCGCCGCACCCCTGAGGAGTGTGAGACCGGGCACTTCCTGTCCTGGGCTGTTGGTCTGGCCCCAGGGTGGAAGTCAGGGACAGCGGCGGCCGCGCCAGCTGTGCCATTGTAGTTGTGGGCGTGCCCACTCACGGGAGCCATCTCGAGTGTGCGGGTGGCATGGTTGCGCTGACCCGGTTGTTACTGGGTCTTTGGAAGTTGCCTCCCACAGAGATATTGGGAAATGGCAGCCCCATCGGTGACTTGGGGAACTGAACTGGCTGTCACCCCTCTCTCGTGATCGGTGTTTTTGGTCAAGGGGGTTGGAACGGCTTATGACTACTGATCTACGCTTACCCCTTGTGTCTAGGGGGGACGCAATTTCCTGCAGACAAGTTCTGTGACCGACAGTTTTTTACCTTTTTTTCCTGCCCATGCATGTGAATGAGGGCCACCATTTTGAACTCTGCCTTGTCTCCCCCATCTATACAGCTAAAACTAACAAAGGAATATGACCCCTGGAGTTCTCCACCTAAACCTTATCACAGAAACTAACAGATGGCAATAAATGACTCTCTTCTACATACACTGCGGTGACCATCTTGTAATGGTCTGACCCTCTTCAGTCCTTATAGGCCTGGGCTTGAACCATGGGAACCTTATGACTAGGAGTGCCTCCACTTGAACTCTGCAGCATCTCCTTCATCTATACTACCAAAACTAATAAAGGACTAGTACCCCTGGAGTTCTCCATCAAAACCTCACAACAGAAACTAACAGAGGACACTAGAAACTAACAGAGTACAGTCTTCGACATCCACTTCGGCAGCCATCTTGTAATGGTCTGACCCACTACAGTCCCTACAGCCCCGGCCTTTAATCAATGGAACGTTATGACTGGGGTCGCCTTTGACATCAGATGGGGTGCGGAACCCCCCCTCACACCTACTGCACATGATGATTGCCTTTGATCCACTGACAAGGTGGCTGGTCCTAGTGACGCGGCAGTTACTCCTGGCAACAACAAACAATTGGCCCATGTGACGCCGCAATTACTCCTGGCAATGACAAAAAAACCCACACAACGACTACCTTGGTGACCCCCAGGCAAAGTGGCAGGCCCCTTTGACATCACAGCCACTTTTGGCCTAGATGCAACATTACCTAAGGAATGTACTACTCGCAATGCTCTTTTATCTCATTTACTTATCCACACCGCCCTTGTCCAGCCCTCTATCCAACTTATCCATTTCAAATCATAGCGCACACTACACTTCATCTCTCCCTCTCAGCGCCCTGTCCCTTTGCCTATAACTTCAAATCCAGCAGGCTAACACTCCAAGTCACGGTAATCCCCTACCTCCCTCTATTGTGTGATCCAACCTTATCCAGACTCCATAGCCTTGAACTATGTTCCAAAAAAAACCCCTTAACATGGCACTCGTGTGATATGGACCCAACTCTTGGACCATCAATTATCCTCTAAATCCCTCCAAGAATGCAAAAAAGAATTTCAAACATAGACTCCTGAAACAGCACCCGGAAACCCTAATAGCTGACACCTACCACAACGTGTCCAATGACAATAAGAAAACCAACTTCATCTTCTATACCAAACACCTTACAAAGTAGAAAAATGTCTTCCTTCGCCACCTCCAAGTTACCAAGTCTATCAAAATGGAGCACCTATGGAGCAAAACTCTCCACGTCCCCCTCCCCTACCTTTAGAGGGGAAATCGCTATTTCTATCTTCAGGACAGACATCATTCTCATACAAGCTTCAGACCCTCACTTCACCATCTTTGATCAACACTTTCCCCCACTCCAGACCAACAGCACAGAACCGGCCCGTACCCCGTTCCCCCTGACTCGCCCTGCAATGCCTTGATACCCTCCTTCACCCATAATAATTGCACTGCCTCCAGTAGCACACTCCGCCGACAAAGCCCCACAGGAACTACTTCAATTGCTTCTACCCCGGCCTGCAAACACACAGTCTCAAAACTTGCCAAAGCCAACCCAGAGCCAGTCAGAGCAAGCCCAAACCACAGACAGTCTATTACCGAACATTCTGAAGATGCCCCCTCCTAACCAATACAGCCGTGACTCTGCTCAGTCAAACCGTCTCCACCTTCAAAGCAGACCCTATTCTTTGCGCCCAAATCATCCTCACTTCTAGGCCAAATGACAATGACTACCCCCTAAGCAGAGTCTACTCTCCTTCCCCAGAACCAGGACCTGCAGCGGTCCCACCTACTCCCAAAGCTAGTAATAACAATGATTCACTCACCCAATTCCTGAAACGAATGGAACTAAAACTCAACGCCCTAACCACTGACATCATGCATCTTAGGCAAGACCTCTCTAGCCTGACCAAGTCAACACGCTCGCACTCTGAATAGATGCAAATCATCAATCAATCAATCAATCAATCAGGGTTGGTAAAGTGCAACTACTCACCTGTGAGGGTCTCAAGGCACTGTGGGGAGGTGGGGCGGCTCCGTTGAGTGCTGGGGTCACCCGAAAAGCCAGGTCTTGAGGTCCTTCCTGAACTTGGGCAATGTGGGAGATTGCCGGAGGTGGAGGGGAGGGTGTTCCAGGCTTTGGCTGCGAGGTAGGATAAGGACTTTCCTCCCGTTCTAGTCTTGCTGATACGTGGGACGGTGGCCAGTGAGAACTGGGCTGATCAAAGGTGTCTTTTGGGTGCGTGGAAGGAGAGGCAGCTGTTCAGGTATTCGGGTCCGGTGTTGTGTAGGGCCTTGCATGCGTGGGGTAGGAGTTTGAAGGGTATTCTTCTTTCGACTGGAATCCAGTGGAGATTGCGTAGGTGTTGGGTGATGTGACTGTGACAGGGGATATCGAGTATCAGTCTGGCTGCAGCGTTCTGGACATTCTGGAGTTGGCGAAGGAGTTTCTTGTTGATTCTGGCGTAGAGAGCGTTGCCGTAGTCCAGTCTGCTGCTGATGAGTGTTTGTTTGACAGTTTTTCTGGATTCGGTTGGGATCCATCTGAAGGTCTTTCGAAGCATACCGAGGGTGTTGAAGTAGGATGAGCAGATGGCGTTGATCTGGCGGTTTATTGTGAGCGAGGAGTCTGGTATGATGCTGAGCTTTTGTGCGTGGTCTGTCAGGGTGGGGAATTTCCAAGGGCGGAGGGCCACCAGGAGTCGTTCCATGCGGAGGGGGTGGAGTCAAGGATGAGGACTTCTGTCTTTTCTGAGTTGAGTTTCAGGCAGCTGTTCTTCATCCAGGTGGCGACGGCTATCATCCCTTCTTGAAAGTTGTGTCTGGTGATGTTGGGTACATTGGTGAGGGAGAGGTTCAGCTGGGTGTCGTCGGCGTATGAGACGATGTTTAGCCTGTGGTTCCTAACGATAGTTGCGAGGGGGGGCCATGTAGATGTTAAAGAGGGTAGGGCTGAGGGAGGAGCCATGGGGCACTCCACAGTTGGTCTCTGTCAGTTCCGAGAGGTAGGGAGGGAGTCTGACCCGCTGAGTTCTGCCGTTGAGGAAGGAGCGGATCCAGTCGAGGGCCTTTCTGTGGATGCCGGCGTCGTGGAGTCTGGTGGCTAGGATGGGGTGGGAGACGGTGTTGAATGCAGCCGAGAGGTCCAGGAGGATGAGTGCTGCTGTTTCGTCCTGGTCGAGGAGAGAGCGGATGTCGTCGTGGTGGCTAGTAGGGCAGTCTCAGTGCTGTGATTGCTTCGGAATCCAGATTGGGAGATGTCCAGGACATTGTTAGCTTTGATGAAGTTTGCTAGCTGGGTGTTGACGGCCTTTTTGATGACCTTGGCTGCGAATAGAAGCAGGGAGATGGGTCGGAAGTTCTTGAGGTCCGTTGGGTCCGCAGAGGGTTTCTTCAGGAGGGGGTTGACTTCGGCGTGTTTTCAGTCGTCGGGGAAGGTGGCGGTCTCGAAAGAGCAGTTGATTGTCCGACGTAGTACTAGTGCGATGGCAGAGGCGGCTCTGTGGAAGATGTGGTGTGGCCATGGGTCTGAGGGTGCTCCGGATTAGATGCTTTTCATGGTCTTCAAGGTGTTTTTCTGTCGTGAACGGGATCCATTTGAGCAGGGTCTGTTGGTTGGTGTTGCATGAGGAGAGAGCTGGAGCGGTAAAGTGGTCTTGGTTGTCAAAGTTTTCGTAGATCATCTTGATCTTGTGGTGGAAGAAGGTGCTGAGTCTGTTGCAGAGGTCTTGTGGGGGACGGGACGTATGTTGTTTCACTGCCGGATTTGGCAAATTTCTTGATGATGGAGAAGAGTTCTTTGGTGTTGTGTCCATTTGTGAGTATTCTGTTTTGGAGGGATTTCTTCCTTGTGGATTTTATGAGTTGGTGGTGTGCGGTGGTGGCTGCTATGTAGGCGGCACATGTTTCTGGGGTTTTGTTGTTACTCCATGTCTTTTCAAGGCATCTGCAGGAGTTCCTGGATTCTTGGAGTGCGGGGGTGAACCACCTTGCTTTCTTGATGTGTCTTCCGGTGGCTTTCTTGAGGGGGGCGAATGTGTCGGCGCAGTTTGTGATCTAGCGGTGGAGGTTGCGTGCTGTGGTGTTTGTGTCTGACATGGTCAGTGGTGGGGTGCTGACGAGGACGGAGGTGAGCTGGTGTTCGGTGACTTTGTTCAAGCTTCTGCTTGGGAGGCGGTGGGCGTGCTTGTGTACGGTGTTTTTTTAAGAAGTGGATGCAGTGGTTATCTGTCCAGAGGAGTTCCGTGGTGTGGCTGTAGGAGACACTGTTTCTTCCGGTGTAGACGGGGTCGAGTGTGTGTCCCGCTGTGTGCATGGGGGTGGTGACTAGTTGTTTCAGTCCTATGTTGGTGAGGTCCTCGAGGATGGAGGTGGTGTTTGAGTCTGCGTGGTTATCCAGGTGAAAGTTTAGGTCTCCGAGTAGGATGTAGTCTGTGGATGCGAGAGCGTGGGGTGCGATGAGGTCGGTGATGGCGTCGGTAAAGTGAGCATGGGGGCCAGGTGGCCTGCAGATGAGGGTTTATCACACCACGCAGATTATCAACACGCCCCCTGGCCCTCTACTCCCTTAGGTTGTCAGTCCCACAGACCCCACCGAGCTCTCCGCCCAATATCAGTACTGTAAGCTAATGCTATTAGCAATTCTTACCGCTCATCGAACTGTATTATGCCTGATAAGCCTTGCTCCTCTATCCCAGTAATAGTGGGTACAAATAGAATCCCTATAACCATCCACTTGCCCAGACCACCTGCTCAATACACTACCATTCAAACATCACATACTAGCAACGATTATCCCTGCCCTTTATCATGCATGCTCCTCAACTGCAGATCAGCTGTTCAATACGCTACAGATATCACTGAACCTATACCCAATGATGAAATAAACATCACCTTCCTCACTGAATCCTGGCTCAATGACCACTCTACCCCCATTCTAGACCTGCTTTTCCCACAGGGATTCAGCATAATTAGGCAAGACAGACCTATGAGAATAGGAGGTGGACTAGCTATCATTTACAAAGAAGAAATATAGCTTTCTATTTTAAAATATGCAGAATACTCAACCTTTGAGTACCCCGGAGTCGAACTTACAGTCAAAAGCTCCTCTCCCTTTAAATTACACACCATTTACCACCCTCCTGGTGATCGTGCCCTCTTCACAGAAGAGCTAACCGACCTAATTACAAGATTCTCCTTAACGGACATGAAGGACGTGTTCCTGGGCGACTTCAATATTCACTGGAACAACCAAGATGACACCATAGTCCAGAAACTCACCGACCTTCTTAAAATAAACAATCTTAAACAACTCTGCAATGAACATACAGACATCAAAGGATCCACTCTTGATGCGATTATTACCAAAAAAGAGCTGGTCTCACTTAAATCAATATCACCCATTGACTGGTCCGATCGCCACCTCATATTGTTTAACATCAATACATGCATCAGATCCCAGCCAGCCCTAGCTGATAAACTCAAGCACTGGACCATGAACATCAAACGAGTCCCATTAATTGAACTGGAAACCAAGATCAGTGCCCAACTACAGTGTCACCCTCCCAACCACACCGTTGATGACCTCACGACACACTTCAACACAGCTATGACAGAGGTTCTTGATCAAATGGCTCCACTCAAACTAAAACGATCGAGGTCTATCAAATCAAAATTTTGGTTCAACGCTGATCTTAACAACGAGAGACAACAACTCACCTCAACGCCACACTAACCAAAATTCAAACTTGGTTTAATTCGAACCACTTAAAGTTGAATCCAAACAAAACTGAATTAATACTCTTTGCCTGAAGAGTAACCACCAACCAATCCAAGAGTGGCTCGAGAACTTGAATGCCCTAAATTGCTACCTCACCCTGTCCAACTTAGAAAAGCCCTTATGCATCACCCTTGAAAAGAACTTGACAATGAAAGATCACATCAAAAGCTCAGCCAAAAGAGCATTTTTCTCACTGAAACACCTCAAGAAAATTAAACTCTTCATTCCCCCCGACGACTTCAAGACAGTAGTACAATCTCTAGGTCTCTCAAATTGACTATGGAAACGCCATCTTCACAGGGATGCCGAAAATTCACCTAGCCCCTCTAAGATCAGTTCTGAACACGGAAGCCCGACTCATAACTGGTGTTAAATGATTTGAACACATCACTCCAGCCCTCAAGTCCCTTAACTGGCTGCTCATTGAAGGAAGATGTATTAACAAGACAGCCTGCATCACACACAAAGCTCTCCACACACATTCCCCGAACTATCTAGGCAACAAACTTACGACAGCTGGAAGAACCAGAACTCTGAGAAGCTCCAACTCACTCCTTGTTCCTCCGAAACTGAAATGGAAAACCACCCAGGCTCTGTCCTTCTCTGGAAATGCATCCAGGATATGGAACGCTCTCCCTCTCCTGCTTCAAAAGGGACCTGTATACCTACCACTCACGCCAACCGAGCTATGCTCCAATAGCTTACTCTCACCAAGACTCAACCGCGTTTGACAGTTGGTTTTTGACAGTTTCAGCTGCTTAATAAGTTAGTCACTCCTCCAATTTAGGCTGTCCTAAATGAATCAAGCAAACACAATGAGATGATGGACGGAGCGCTGAAACTTTTCAGACACTCACCCCCAGTCAAAGATCTGGATTGAATCCATCACCGTTCTTTAGCTCACTTCGCCACCCCAGTTCAGATCCAGCTATATGCAAATCAGTCTTGACCCTGTGCCTCATGGGAACAGTCCAGCCCGAACTGCAAAGCCAGGTCTTCCCTGGACCGGAAACAAGCATCCTGGGACCGGTTTCGAGGTAACACCCCTCATCAGCCAGGCTAGCTTGAATCTAGTGGCAAAGTGAGCAAGGGACCCACATCTGGGCATACCCTGCCAACCTAGGGTGAACAAAGCAAACACAAGGAGATGATGGACGGAGCGCTGAAACTTTTCAGACACTCACCCCCAGTCACAGATCTGGATTGAATCCATCATCGTTCTTTAGCTCACTTCGCCACACCAGTTTAGACCCAGATGTATGTAAATCAGTCTTGACCCTGTGCCTCATGGGAACAGTCCAGCCTGAACTGCCGAGCCAGGTCTTCCCTGGACCGGAAACAAGCATCCTGGGACCGGTTTCGGAGTAACACCCCTAATCAGCAAGGCTAGCTTGAATCATGTCCTAAATGAATCAGCATACTGTAATCACACCACTCCTGCTACTGACTCTCCCTATCTCTATTTCAGGCTGGATCTAGAATGTATGTGTCGAGTGTTATGCACAGAGCTACGCTAGTCAATGTCTCACTTATGCATCCTTTGTAATGCTACGTTATGCTGTTTTCTTTTTATGTAAAGCGCTCTGATACCTTTGGGTCTAGCTAGTGCTATATAAAACGTATACATAAATAAATAAACTGTAGTGTCCAGTACTGCCCCAATGAACAGGGTGTGCTGCGAGGGAGCTAAGTGAGACTTGGGCCTGTTGATAGAAATGCCCAGGTTAAACAACAACTGTGTGATGCAACACCAACTCTGGAGACCTGGCTTTGATCAACCAATTGTCCAGGTAAGGGAACACCGGTATTCCCTACCTTCTGAGATGAGCTGCAACCACCGTCATCACTTTTGTGAAGACTCGAGCTGCGGAAGTTAGACCAAACAGAAGGACCACAAACTGGTAATGTTGCTGTCAGGGCCATGAATCCTCGGAGTCATACGATGCTCGATGGGTTCCACCTCCTGATAGCCCCAAGGTCTGAGTGAAACAACAGACTCGTTGGGGAGATCAAGTGAGGGAAGGAAAGGATGGGTACAGCAGGGAGGGAGACCTGTAACGAGAGTAACTCTCTATTAGTACACAAACTACTAATACCAAGATTGTACTGGAATGTTACATATATATTGCTACGCCTGGCGCCATTACCTGTAAAGGAAAATAATGCAAAGCAATGGCACAGTTAATTATGGCATCGATGGGTTAACTCGCATTTCATGAAACATAAAGGCTCCAATAATTCTTGAACCCCTTGTTATAGCAAGTAATTCATTGTGAACAAAGTTTTGTTGTGTGAAACGAATAGGATCCCTAATAGCCCTATATGGTTCAAAAGAATAGTTGCAACTGGAGGTGCAGGGTTAATGTTCCCAACCCGGTAACTTGCCGATGCACATTCTCGGCAAACTCGGGAAGCAGGAATTTCACCTCAAGAAAAAACGGGCAGAGCTTTGCCGGCCGCCGCTTTCCATGCGGACAACCGGTTCCGTGAAAACCAGAGTGTGCAGTGCTAACCTAATACTGCGCTGCAACAAACACAACTGTCCGGAAGAAACGGGACTTAGGAGTCCCTCTGTGAGCCCCACAAGAGCCGGAAGTTAGCTCAACCAACGGGGCTACACAAGAACGGAGTCCGGTTCCCACAGCTCAGAGGGGGAGGCGGAACTCCCAACAAGAAATGTTAAAGCAATAAAAACGTGCTTGGTGCCCAAGGCACCCCTACCAGCCCTCCTGGCGTCTTCACCAAGATCTGGCGATGATACGAGAATCCACGGCACCCGACCGGCGCCCTCATAAGCTTGCTTCCGGAAGCGTGGTGACGTCAAGCGTGTCACCTGCTCAGTGCCTCATAGGAAGTGTAGTTCTTCCTGAGGCCGTCACCGATGCTCGGCTGGTTGTTCTCGACAGTGTTCTCCGGCGGCCACCGTGATGCGCCGCAACAGTTGCAACCCCACTGTGAAGTGGAGAGCCTTCCTGTACAATTGCAGAATGGGAAAATATCTATCCTGTAATTCGATCAAAACCATCCAGTCTTCCTTTTCCAGTGCAAGAAGCACCTATGCCAGGGTCAGCATTTTGAACTTCTCCTGCTTAAGGAACCAGTTTAAAATCCTGAGGTCTAGGATCGGACATAAATGACCATCCTTTTTGGGAATCAGGAAGTACTGAGAATTGCATCCCTGACCCTGTTGCCACTCCGGAACCATCTCCACTGCACTGTTTTGAAGTAGGGATTGAACCTCCTGTTGGAGGAGCAGAAGATGTTTGTCCGAACAAAAACCTTGTTGGGACGGAAAGGTTGTGGGGAAGCTACTGGAATGGTATGGCATACCCATTTTTCACAATATCCAAAACTCAAAGATCCGTTGTTATGGATCTCCACTGAGTAAGAAAATTAGACAACAGTCTCCCCACTGGGCAAGCATGCTCCAAGATGGCAAAACTAGTGCTGCTTTCCTGTGACGTTGGCAGGGGAGGAAAAAGAAGAGGAGGCGGAAGATGGCTGATGGGCAGCACCTCGTTATCTAGCTTTGCCCACCCTTTATAACTCCTATATAGAGGATTGGACGGCTGTTGTTTCTGCCTTCAGTGAAAGGAAAAGTTTCGGCCAAACCCCCGGAACCTCTGAAACTGCCTGTAATCTCTGGGCTGTGATTGAAAGCCCAAAGATCATGCCATAGTTTTACATTCCCTGAACCTCTCCAAGGAAGAATCGGCTTTGTCACCGAACAGTCTCGACCCATCAAACGTCAAATCCATTAGGGTAGATTGAACATCAGGTGAGAAACCATAAACTCTCAAACATGCATGCCTCCTTGTGGCAACAGAGGTCCCCATCGCCCTTGAAACAGAATCTGCTGTGTCCAGGTCCAACTGAATGACCTGACGAGCAGCGACCTGGCTGTTATTCAACAGCTCCGCAAAGTGTCCCTGAACCTCCTCAGGCAACTTCGGAACCACTGTTTTGGCTGATTCCATCAATGCATGGATGTACCTCCCAAATAAACAGGTTGCATTGGTTGTCTTCAAAGCCATGCTACCAGAGGAGAATATATTCTTTGTAGACTGCTACATCCTCTTTGATTCCCTATTCACCGGAGTTGTTGGAAAAGACCCAGGAGTCAACTTTGAGGAACAGGAAGCTTGTACCAACAAACTTTCAGGTGAAAAGTGGGTGGCTAAGAACAATGGATCACCTGGAGCAGGCTTGTATCTTCTCGCAATAGGTCTAGATACGGCCGACGATGTCATAGGTTTCTGCCAAATCTCCAGCATATGCTCAGTCAGAGCCTCATTAAATGGCAATAAAGGCTCTGATGACGAAGAAGAATGTGGTACCTCTGTCAACAAATTAGACTCGAGTTCAGCAGATGGAAGAGGCAATTCCAGCATCTCAGCCGCCTTCCTCATCACGATATGGTGCGACGTGACCTAAGGCGGACATGCCTTTCGAGGACAATAACTCCCATTGTCTAGGCCACTTGCTACCGGCAGACTCTCAAACTCAGGATCAAGTGACACTATTTCCCCTTCTTCTAAATCTAGATCTCTTTCACCAAGCAAGTACTGCTTCTCTTCCAGAACTATGCTTTAACATAGGCATTGGTGAAGCCAGTACCGGCTTCAGTGACGTCGGCAACGGAGACTGTGAGTTTGATACCTGCGAAGTGGAAGCCAGTGGTAGTGGAATCGAGTGTTGTGATGCCTATGCAAACCCATCCGACATCAGAGAGGGCGCGACCTGCACTGGAGACTCCTGTTGGACTTCTTCTACTGGCAACGGAGTCACCTTTCTCTGTGCTGGAGGAAGACAGGATAGCTGGGCCATTGGCATTAATGGCAGGAACGACACATGCTGATACTGCGCCAGAAAACAACTGAAAGAAAAAGAAAGAGGATCCATGGGGCCCACAAGCGCTCCAGATGGAGTCATTGCCCTGATAAAAATGCTGTACATGGCATTTAGAACATTCGATGGGTCGGCCCCTGGAGCCGGGAAATATGGATTCTCCGGCTCCTGTCGAGGATGCATAGGCAGTGGTGGCACTAGAGGGGGTACTGGATCCATCTCCAGCTGGGAGGTCTCGGACTTGAGGATGATGCCGGAACGGCCAATGGAGATGGGACCGGAGACACCTCTTCAGATGCGAGGACACTGACCTCAGAAGTCATCTCTTGAAGATAGATGGCGGGAACTATGACGCCACTTCTTTTTGTGCTTCCTCTTTGATGACTTCAAAGAATTCAGCGCCATTGAATTCATCTTCTGACATGATGGACAGGCATCGATGTTGGGGTCCGGACTAAGGCACCAAAGACAATCTTCATGAGGATCAATGATCAACTTCTGACCCTCACATTCACTGCAGTGCTTCAACCCAGACTTCCTTGAAAGAGACATTTTTGCTGCAACAACGTTGCGATTTCCTGGAAAAAATGTTGCAAGACTCCTACACTACGGAGAACCTAGGAAAAAAACATTACGCGTCAATAGTGCAGTAAAAAGGGAACAGACGTCAGCATGCCAACGAGGGCTTCTAATGGCTCCGATGACGTCACGTGGAGTCAAGTGCGGAGCCGTGGCATTATGACATCCTTGTCGATGGGGGAGAGCTAAAAAGAAAAGTTTCAGTGGAATGCTGGAGCACTGGGATATTCAAAAGGTGAGGAATCCACAGGTAGATTTATCCATCAGAATCATATAACAGTAATAAAAGCCTCTTTCTTCTCATGCATGCATCTGTACTATAAGGAAGAAACCAAGTCTTGTGTAAAGATTGTACACCCATTCCTTCGCATCCGCCGACTTAAAAATGCTGAAACCATGATGTGAAATGAAACGTGGAAATCAGAAAAGAAATGAAACCATGGATCAACAAAATGGCAGAGGGTGTTTCAGCAACCTGAAAAGGGGACTTTCTAAACGTTCAATAAGCATAGTGTAGGTGGCTTCTTTTTTTAGCCATTATTGTTTGCATACGTGTCAATTTAAAAAGCAAAAATAACACAGTTGCATTCAAACAATTCTATGGCACTCGATTTAAAAACCTGCAGAGTCCTACTCAATTGCAAAATCGATCTCAACTGACTTTGGCCATGTTGAAGCATAGGCATGTCATTTTGTTTGATACCAAATGCAGATGAAACAATATTATTCAATGAATAAATAAGAGTTGGAAATGTAGTCATGCCAGAATCGACAACAGCCACAGCTTTTTCCAAATTGTCCTTATCAATTTATGTCAAACATTCAGCTGCTTCTGGTTGGCAAATTTTCCAAATGTCATTATAATCGGCATATATAAAATGATTAGAACAAGGAGACCTCTGACCCATAGAAAATCTTGGAAATCCATATTATCTTGAAGGAGGGACAAGCGATCTTTAACTGATGACAATGTTGAGTGTTCCAACTATTGCTGGCATAGTTTACCCACACTGTATGTAGTGACAAGCCCTGAGTGTAATGGCTGAATATACAGGGGGTCTGGTCTACTTACTTTAAACCCTGTTGAAGAGTCCCCCAAACAGATTATAATTTGATCTTATCTTTCCAATACTCATAACCTTGTGGTGACAGGTTTGCAATAAACGAGTCCGAATAAATGGACGTTGTGTGAACAGGTTCTTTTCCAGTGAAGAAGTTGTAAGGCAATAGGAATAAGAAATCAGGTCAGTAGGAACATGACAGGAAAAATAAGGTAACTTTTTCAAATATGCATTCGAACTACCTATGGGAGGTGTCAAACAGTGTTCCCACTAGGTATAATTAAAAACAGCAAATGGACTGCTAGCTCTGTGTAAATAATGATGGCACAAGGAACATTTCACCATAATTTGCAGAATTCAAATACAAATCCTCACTTTCAAATACAGTGTATGAGTCTAACTCCAATAGCATATTAGTAACAGTCTTAACATTCCATTAATCAGAAAAGGAACCTGGGATAAAAATGTCATCCATAGCAACTTTAAAAGCATACACGATTTGCAATTTCTCTGTGGGACCAAACATTTCATAGGGAACCTTATCCTATTCAATCCCACCATGGACAGGGAATGCAGTAATGTTCACAAGGGACAAGGCTTAGGTGATAAAGCATGGAGAGTAAGGACCTTAGCTACCAGTTCTGGAGAAGTACAATCCGGGTGATAGTGTCCATTTAACAGCAAAAAAACCTGTAACAAATCCAATCCAGAGGAGGAGGAAGAATAGGGAAAGAGAAATCCAACAATAAGACCAAGGAAGAATCAGATATGTCTGTTTCAGCCAAAGTAATAGTCTACTCACACCACGCAAGGAGGTATGTGAAAAGTCTGAAGAAAAGTCAATGTTGACAAAATAACCAGAGGCAGTCTGAGAAAAACAGGGTCAGCAGCATGTGAAGTGGATCTGGCAGACTCCTCCAAAGGTAGATGGTAATGCACAACTTCATTGAAAGGAGTAGAAGTAGAAAACGGTAAACTCTCATCAGAAACACACACAGTGTTTCCATCATCAATGGGAAGAACCAATAGTTCAGCATTTGAAGACCCGAGTCGGGGAGTAGCAAGATACTTATTGTTTGTAGAGGTATCTTTTTCAGGGTAGGGAGAGGTGACAAGGAACTACCCAGAAATCGTCATGGCCTGCTATGGAGGACTGGCCACATGTTTTTGTTTACAACCAGCAACCGGTGGCAGAATCACAAGGACAGGCACCAGTGCACGATAGGACGTGCCAAACTCTTTATCTGTAAACTTCTCTCGGACTAGATCCCCAACTTTAGGAATCCAACCAGAAACTGCTGGTTGTACTTTCACTTCGTCAGTGGCAGATTGTTTAGAACTTAAATTCGAGAGTTCATCTTGGAAGTCCTGTAATTCCTGGAAGACAGTTGATCATTAATTGATGTCAATGGACGCATCTTCTGCCACTATGGCAGAGTTATCAAGACCTGGAATAAACATTGGAATCCCATAAAGAATTTCATATGGAGTCCGACCATCCAACATTCGTCTAGGCAGATTTAAAGCTCTCCGAACACCATACAGGTGATGGAACCAACTACGACCTGAACCTAATATTCTAGCTGTTAAGGACTGCTTTAAGTCAAGGTTCTTCCGTTCCACTATCAAATTTCCCTCAGGATGATAGGGGCGGAATAATGTACAGCAACACCAAGGGTGTCCATAGTGGCCTGGTTTGCCTTGGAGACGAAAGCCGGGCCCTAGTACGAGTGGAATTGTGCCACTGTATATGTGCCGATAAAGACCTGCAAATCTTTAATAACAGTTCAAGCGTCAGTCGATAGCTCTGGGCACACCCATAAAAGTCGAGAACAAGAATCAACAGACTCCAAGATATATGAAGGCATCATCGGTATGGAGTGGTCCGCAATGATCTAAATAGACACAATGTAATGACCTATTTGAAACTAAAAGTGGTGTCTGCGGTGGGCGAGCAACAGTGGAACCTTTAATTTGTTGACAAATGTCACAGCAAAGTACACATTTTTTGGTCTGTTGATAAAGTCTCTGAACCAGTATTGTTTCTGTAATAAAGACACTGTGGCTGCCATACCTGCCAATACCTCGTGAGCTTTATTATTAACTCTACCCTGTGGTCACAGTTGGGTATCACTTGATCATCCACCCTAGGAATAGGAATGTGGGCAAAGGGAACATTTTGAGAACTCAATAGATAGGAGTTGAATAGCTGAATAGCCTTTAAGCAAGGGCTCGCCACTAGCTGAAACAGAGACCGCTACCGTTGTGTCATCATCTATCCTCATATGTGAACGAGTAATTGCAGCCACATATATAGTCTAAACAGCCGCCTTGGCAGCTTCATCAGCCAATTAATTCCCTGCAACATGTATACCAACATGTTGATGGCTCAATGTATGAGCCTGTGGCAAAGTATCTTTTAGAGCTGCCACCTTTCCCCAAAAAAGTTCATGCTTTATAGAATTTTCTTTAGAATCTCTGAATCCATTTATGTGCCAAGAAGGCAAATTATCGATAAAGGCTTGGACACAGCAATAGGAATCACACACTATAATACGTATTCTGCAAAGCCTTTCCATTCAGCCAGCTGAGTGGTACAGTCACCTAAAGTTTCTATATATGTTTTGTGTGCTTGAAACACACCATCTTTCATGACACCATTAGCTGTAGCACATGCAGCCAAGCACTTGTACTTAGTACCAACCACGGGCTGGGCTGAACCATCAGTATAGATTATAAAAGCAGACTGATCTAGAGTCAATATTTCACTTGAAATGGGGTATTCTTGTTCATACAGGAGATATTCCTGTGTTATCAAATTAGGGTCACAAACAGGAGACACCACAATTATTCGGTTCCCTTGTTCCAATGGACATTCCTTCAAAACAGCCGTCTGAACTACAGTCAAAAAAAATTGTTGATGCAAAACGTATTTCCACATTGGAATATAAATGCGATTTATGAGCAATCAGCACTGGTTCTCATCTAGTAAATAAAACATATGTGTAACCACTAGAACCCGCAATTATACGGATTACAGGGAAGTTGCCTTCTGCTTCTTTGAGAAACGTGTCTGCCCTCCTGCCAACGCCTGTAGACACCCTACCAACTTCCCTGGCCAGCGGTGACTGGTCTACATTTCCCAGTAGCCCCAGAGGCAGGGCCAGCTGAGATTACCTTTTTATGCGCCTCCTGCGTGGGATATAGTGGGCCTGCAGTGCCTCCTAAGTGCCTGGCTGAAGCCCGTCACAGTCTGGAGGAGGCTGGGCCATCCCTCTTTCGCCTGACCCCCAGCTCAAGGTCCGTACCCACTGTCCCTGCGCTACCTGCTGTCCCTGTGCAGCCTGCTGTCCCTGTGCAGCCTGCTGTCCCTGTCCTTGCACCACCTGCTGTCCTCCCTGTCCCTGCGCTGCCTGCTGCCCCGCGCCGCCTGCTGTCCCATGCACTGCCTGCTGTCCCTGCGCCGCCTGCACTTGGATCACCACAACTAATGGAGGCTGCAGCATGGCCCAGCTTCACCCCGACACTACACCGCCAAGAAACTCCTGGACCTGGACCCCAGTCATCGAAACAGCTGTGTCTCCTCCTCCCCACAATCCACCAAAGGACCTTCCGCCTGCTGACACTGCCACTTCTCCTGCGACACAACCTATGAAAGATCCCGAACCACTCCTGCCCACAAGACCAAAACACCCTGCACCGCTCAACTGCATCTTGCTCAACGCTCGCTCACTTTGCAACCATGACACGGAAATCTGGGACACCACCACTTTCCTCTCCATGGACATTGCCTTCATCACCGAAATGTGGCTCAACCCCTCCTCAAACCACGACATCACCACTGCCACTCCTGAAGGCTTCAAGATGATACACCATGACCACACCAAGAAACAAGGCGGAGGCATTGCCATCATCTTGAAGGAAACCATCAGATGCACCATCACCATGCCTCTCATGGAACACCTCAACTTCAAACTGGTACGAAGACCACGAGAAGAGGAACCCTTGCCTACAGACCCCCGGGACCCTGAGCAACATTCTGCAATGCCATCCCCAACCTCATCGCCCCCTAGCAAATGACTCACACCACTACATCCTACTCGCTGACCTCAACTTCAACATCGACAACCCCAAGGACGTCAACTCCAACGCTCTCCAGGAGTACCTGAACAATATTGGTTTCACCCAACTGGTCACCGAACACACACAAAGCCAGACACACACTCAACTCCATCCTCACCTACAGCGACAGAGTCCAGTTCAGCCACACCACAGAACTCACCTGGACCGACCACACTGTTGTACACTTCATCATCACTGACGCCCAGCACACCACCACAAGGTAGCAGATCTTCCACCGCAGCATGAGCAAGGTCACTGAAACTCAGTGGTCACAGACCCTCACCACCTGCCAACCCGAGGCCTCAACAGACCTCAACCATGCCGTCCAGAACTTCACTGTCTGGATCTGCGACTGCTCCAGCAGAGTCACCCCGCTGAAACCTACAAAACACCAACAAGAGCCCCAAACATACCACCAAGCACAACTGCCACCAACTGGAGAAATAATGGTGGCCACTAAGAACCCTGCCGACAGAGCAGCTCACAAAACAGCCCTCAGCAACTACCACAGGAACATCAAAGAAGCCAAGAAAGCAGCCATCACCACCCGCATCGACTCCGCTGCCAACCACACAAAGGAACTCTTCAAAATAGTCAAACAATTCTCCAACCCGACAGCCATAGAGAACACCATCCACCCCCCCCCCCCCCCAAAGAACACTGCGACACCCTCTCAGGGTATTTCCACAACAAGATCACCAACATCTACAACAATTTCAACAGCCAACCCTAAACCATGAACCCCGACAACCTCAACCAGCCAGCAAACACCAGCCAAACCATAACCACCTGGTCACTGCTCACCGCCCTGACCACCTCAGCCATCATGTCTTCCAACCACTCAGGGGCACCCACCGAACCCTGTCCCCCACCACCATTACAGCCTCGCAATGAACTCAATCAGCACGCAACTCACCAGCATCCTCAACACCTCCATCTCCACAGCAACCTTCCCAGACATATGGAAACAAGCAGACATCAGACCCCTTCTAAATAAAGCCTATGCTGACCCCAATGATCCAAAAAATTATCGCCCAATCTCCCTGCTCCCCTACCCGGCCAAAGTTCTCGAGAAAGCCATCAACCAGCAGCTGACCGAATTCCTGGAACAAAACCACCTAATGGGTGCCTCTCAATCAGGATTCCGTGCTAACCACAGCACTGATACCCCAATGATTGTCGCCACAGACAACATCAGAACACTCCTCGACCGTGGAGAAACTGTGGCCCTGATCCTCCTCGACCTCTCCGCAGCATACGACACAATCTCCCACAACACACAAATCAACAGACTCTACTAAATAGGCAAACAGCTAGATACCCTCAAGTGGATCACCTCTTTCCTTATAGGATGCACACAGAGCATCCGACTGCCTCCCTTCAACTCCGCACCCATAGACATCATATGCAACATACCACAAGCATCATCCCTCAGCCCCACCCTGTTCAACATCTACTTGACCCCCCCCTCGCAGACGTCGTCAGATCCCACGGACTCAACATAATCTCCTACGCAGAGGACACTCAACTGATCCTCTTGCTCACTGAGGACCCTGCCAACACCAAGACCAACTTCTGCAACACTATGACCAATGTATCAAATGGATGAAAGACAACTGGCTCCAACTCAACTCCGATAAAACTGAAGTACTGATCTTCGAAAAGAACACCTCCGCATGGGACCACAGCTGGTGACCTGCAGAATTAAACCCACACCGACCGACCACTCCCACAACCTCAGCATCATCCTCAACAGCCAACTGACCATGAATCGCCAAGTTAACGCAGTCGCCTCCTCCTGCTTCCAAACACTTTGCATGCTCCTCAGAATCTTCAGATGGATCCCAACCATCACCGCCTCAACTACTGCAACGCCCTCTAAGCCGCCATCCAGCTCCTCAAAAGACTCCAGACCATACAGAACGCTGCTGCCAGACTCATCCTGGACCTCCCCAAACAAACCCAAATTGATCCCCACCTCCGAGCCCTCACTGGCACCCCATCCAGGAAAGATGGCAGTTCAAGATCCTCACGCATGCCTACAAAGCCTTTCACGACCTTAGGACCTTGCTACTTCAACCATTGACTGAACTTCCACCAACCCACTAAACACTTACACTCCTCTTTACTCATCCTCGCACACATCCCCCGCATCCACCGCACCCGTAGCAGCAGTGGCCATTCCTCCTACATCGCAGCCAAGACCTAAAACGACTTCCCCTTCCAGCTCTGTATGGCCCCCTTGCTAGTAGACTTCAGAAAGACTCAAGATCTGCCTCTTTGACAGAGACACAGTGCCCAGATACCCCTAGGGGTGATGGAGTTTGCTTTACAAATGCTGATTGATTACTAAATTAGTGGAGTTAACAAGAGTATGCAAGCGTTTAGATTCAAGCATGTATGCCTATAAATTCTGAAGAATATTAGTATGTTTAGAAGTCCAATGTTCATTAGAAAAATGTGGACGATTTAAATCAGGCGCTATATTGTGACAGAAAAAACATCATAAGTGTCCAATGTAGTTTTATATTTTTTACGATCTATGTTATTTATTAAGCCTGTGCTGTGTGAATTTTGTACAGCAAACGTCCGTGTGCGACTATTCAAATGTCGATAGTCTAAGACTATACGATAAGAATGATCTGGTTTAATCACAGGAAATAATGGATTATTCATGGGGAAACACAATATTCAATCACACCTTGATATTCTGATTGTGACAGAATCTCCTTAACTGTGCATGTAGCTTCATATTTAATAGGATAGTATGCCTGAACTTATGGACTGGCCCTTATAGGTATGACATGATAAGGCAAGTCTTTATCCCAACCCACTTGGTTGCGACATAAAGCTGGGGCCTGCGCAAGAACCCATTCTGCAGCATATGCTGCTTTCACCTCCTCCGGAACAAGAACAGAAAAGGAAGGTATTATTACATCCTCCTTTGTAAAACATTTCTAACAAACTCCGGTGGCCAATCAATCTCAGCCAAGAGATTGTCGTATTCAGTGGTCAAATTCTGCCACAATATTATTTTAATAGTACGCAGTATGTCATCCTCAATTTGAATGTCCAAATCATAAATTGCCTGGAGGGTTAAGCCGCTGATCTGGAGTGTCTACCTGCACATATTCATCAGTCTGTCTCACCACCAGAAACTCTTGAAGAGTCTGGTCAACTATTGTGACCTCTGCTGCATCGTTGAGAACATTTCTTGCCCACATCTTGTTCTGAAGACAAGTTCTGAGCATTTGTAGCATTATTAGTTGAAATACCTTGCATTTTCTTATTATTAAACAGTATTTTTTATTGTGGAAATTTCTTTTCCTTTTTTATAAAGGCGCCAGAGGAGTGCTGTGAGTCAGTCTTTGGTTCCCTCCTAGCGTGCTGAAGGAAATCTCCCCCAAGCCTTGACTCGAATCAACCTACCTACTGCTACTCTCCATCCCGGGAAGAAGGACAATTCCAAGAATTGGACGAGGTAGGCTCACTCACATAATGTGACATGCTTCATCATTTGCCACCTCATCCCACCCTGGTGAGGTGATACTACCAGGGTGGACTCGACCTCAGGGGGGGCTGACCTGAGGGAGTTCTTAGAAATTACTTATTTTCTCTGGATAAAATACTTGGATGCAGTTCGGTGATTAATAAAGCCTTAGGATATGCAACAAAGTATCTTTTATTCAAATGGTATCCTAGACTTGAATAAAAAGTACCATAAGGTATTCTCAGAGGATGTACATGGTTACTATGACCCTTACGTGTCGCCGAGTTATCTTGCCAACATGTTTCTGTCCTTCCACTAGAAACAACAGGTCTTGGGCATTCCTCAGGGCCGGATATATATATCCCTACACTTATTTAATAATAGTGAAGAGTACTATAAAACACATGTAGAGAGGACCTACATCTGTTCAAAAAGTCACCAGGAACTACTACCTAGTTGATGGAGAGAGAAAACAAATGTATGTGTAGCAGTGGTAGTAGGAGTACGAAAACTGAAAACCACAATGGTCAAAATTCCCATCATGATAATACTTCAAATTAAAAACGGCTTTATTAAAACATTCACAAATGTGACAGTGACATAAAAGCACTCATTCATATCACGCATGCACAAGTGGAAAAAAGCATATGTGGGGGGGAGGGGTACCATACATAATCCCAGTGTGGATTCTTTACCTAGTGCTCAGGCGCTAGTTGCCTCATGGTCTGTTCAGGGTGGACGCCTCTTATGGTCTCACTGTAATAGGTGTGATCCCATATTAGCACTGAGCAGGAAGGGAAAGAAATAATGCAGGAGACAGTGAGCAAATATATTGTCCCCCTGTGCCTGCTGAATTCACTGGAGGACACTACCCAAGATTTAAAATAGTGATGCAGTGTCCAATATTAATCTGTAGGCACTGCTCTCTTAAAGTATCCACATCATATTACTTACTATGTCAAGGTAGAGTGCCCGCATAGATCCTACCATGCCCCATTGAACAGCCGACTGGTAAAAACAAGGTTGCAGTAATATCTGTTTAAAATTTAAGGGTAAACGGGCTCTCCAAACTGGCCAATCCACCCGTTGTGTTAATTATCAGTCGTATTATGCCTAATGGATTTCACCTGCTCTGGACCAGGAAGCCCGTAATCACCGGAGTAGGAGAGGAGTGGCCCCGCCCATCGGGTGCACTTGTTTCCGAGGTTTTAATGGTTACAGCAACGTGCACGTGATCCCAGAGTCTGGAATCACATAAGTATACACGACCAGATAACTCAATGGTGGCCTGAGGCAGGGTAGAGCACCAGTCAGTCCCGGAAGGGGCTTGTGCTCCCTACCTCGGGGCACAGCTTTGAACGTGAACCAATAGGACTCTTTCAAGGTTACTGAGGAACCTGGGAAATTAAGTCTATGAAGTCTATTTCCCAGGAGTATTTGGTAAGACTTGAGGACGCATACAGGGCGGTCCATTAGTATACAAATGAGTTATGGAGGCTGGAGTAGCCCATTTTAGTAAAGACTAAATTGATGGTGTGAAAAATTAATTACACACATAAGGAGGAGAACGTGCAAGGCGGAGTGGTTTTTATCATATTTAGGACAGTGACGGTAGTTCTGTCAAATCATATCCCATGAGGGTCCCAGCCAAGGGCCCACTGGTTATAACAGTTAGCATTAGAGAAGAGGGAGGAGAACACGTCTGTTAAGAATGGGTGGGTATAGACTACACCCACTGGGTGCTCCAAAATATCATTTAGTTACCCAGGGCTCCTCATTGGATTGTCATTAAGCCCACGGGTGTCAGTATGGAGGCGGAACACCCAGGACTGTTTGCACTTTAGTAGTGCTTTGCCCATGTCTGTATGACTCTGTTCCAATTTCTCAATCACATACCATTTAATGTCGTCTGCATTATGTTGGTGGTCAATGAAATGTCTGGTCAGTTTTGTATTGTCTCTCCTACATCTTATCGGGCTCCTACGTTCTGTTATGCGGACACAGATTGTCCGAGTAGTCATCGCAATGTACAGTAGCCAGCAGGGACGTTTTAGGACATATACAACGTGACTTGAATTACAGTTTGTCAAGTGTTTTAAAGCCCAAGGTGTGGTCAGGCCCAAGTCAGCAGAATTGCATTTCTTGGTGAACTGACACAACCCACATCCACCGCAGGGTTGATGGCCCGTCTGGGTGGGGATACCCCATACTGTGTGTCTCTGCTGTTTTTTTCTTTGGGTGTGTGCGTACCAGGGCATCCCATAGAGTCTGGTTCCTCCTGAATGAGATCAGAGGGTGTGTAATTTTCCAATTCCCAGAGTTTAGAATACCCCAGTGTCACCTAACCAGTTTGGTGACGGAGTTAGAAATGGGAGTGAAAGTTGTTACACAGATAGGTCTTGACTTCCGTGTTTTTTTTATAGGTGTCCAACAGTGTAACCCTGTTGTTGTTCGTGGTCCTTTTTCTAGCTCTGGTGATAGTTCTCTCAGGGTAGTTCCTTTCACGTTGGTTTTTCGCTGAGCATTTTCACGTTTTCTCTATATTTCCCAATCTCAGTGCAATTGTGTTTGAGTCATAGGAATTGACCTATTGGTAAGCCTTCCCTTAGTGCTCGTGGGTGGAAACTCTCAAATCATTGGAGACTTTTTATCCGTGGGTTTATAATAAACCTCAATCTTTAGGATACCTCCTTCATGGTATATCCGTAGATCCAAGAATGGCATTTCCACATCACTCATATTCATTGTGAGTCACGGAAAAGGGCCAAATTGTCGACCCATTCCGAAAATTCAATTGTTTCCTCCCTGATGACTCTCCAGATCACCAGGATATTGTCTATGTGCCTTTTCCACAACCTCATCTGTCTGAGATATGGGTTCTCATCGCAATAGATGTATTCAATTTCGAAGTTGTGTACATATAGACATTCCAAGCTGGGAGCACAGGTACTCCCCATGGAAGTACCACGTGTTTGCAAGAAAAAGTCCCCTTCATACTCAGACATTCCTTGTGCACAGTCAAGAATGAACTCAGCAGGTGTCATTTTATTAGCCTGTCTGGGAGTCAATCTATCACCTCTAGTGTGGACTCTTGTGGAATGATTGCGTACAGTGACTCCACATCTAGGGTTAATGGCAGTTCTTAGTCAAAGGTGATGTCTTTTAATTTGTTTAGTAAGTCCTTGGTGTCCGTCAAATAGGATGGCATCTGTTACTAGAGGTTTCAGAAATAAAAAATCACATAATTATGACAATGGTTCCAGGGCTGACCTTATCCTCGAAACGATCGGTGGTCCAGGGGGAGGGTTTTTGTTCTTGTGTACCTTGGGCAAAATATAGAAACAAGGCATCTTCGGTTCTTTCTCAGTAAGAAAAAGACCTCTCTTTTTCAGTCACTAAGCCGTTGTCAAGGGCTCCTTTGAACATAAAGGAGATATCCTCCATGATGCCAGGGTTGGGATCTCGTCTCAATTTTGTATAGTGTAGGGTATTTCCTAGAAGTCTCAGGCGTTCCATGTGGTGCGTCTTTTGAAATTATGACTATTCCAGCCCCTTTGTCTGCAGGTTTTATAATCACTGTGGTGTCCTCTCTTAATTCCCTCAAGGCTTCTTTCTCTGCCCAGTTGAAGTTCCGAAATGTATCCTGTTTGACATGTCTCAAGGAGTCTAGGCCTATATTAATCACCTGTCAAGGACTGTCAGGGACTGTCCAGGACTATGTCTGGGACACAGTCAGGCTCTTGGGCGAGGACTGGTGACTGGGTAGAAAACATAAGCAGAAAGTGGAGTACAGCGCTGCCCAGGATCACACAGAAAGTCCGTGGAGAAAAGGGATCCAAAGGGGAAGCCTGCACAAGGAAACAAGATGGCTTAGTCTAAGAAAGGATAAGCACTAAGGAGGCGATTTAGCATTCAGAATAACTAAACCCAGAACGGATGTGCAAGACATACACATATAACATTAACAATAAAGGGAATGTGGGATAAAGCAGTTGTGAGCTCCACACAGTAAGACTAAAGCTCAGTAAGTTCCTCACCCACAATTGCTGTTATAGATTCTGACTGCAAATACCCACATATAGGATATATATGCAAAGGCAGGGTCTGTGGAGCTGATACCTATGGTGATGTTAAATTGTAACTCAAAGACAATAGTCACAGTAGACAAGAAACACCACCTAGGTTGTCAGCCGTGCCCACAAATTCTGGCGATCAAACTGGAACACACAAGGCAGTAAAACTAAACACACTAAGGGGCCGATTCCGATCTCGGTCGGAGGCGCACCCAATACCATTCGGTCGGGAAAAAAGCCATGCGAATGCCTGTTTCCCGACCGATCCGTACATCATTCCGAACGAGTAAGTACGATGCGCACAACAGCATAGAATCCGGCCGAGTCGTACTCACCCAATCCAGGTCCTGTTCTCCGACCGAGGCGAATCCGGAAACGCAGAATCGAGTCGCACGGAAGGGAAAATGCAGCCCCGTCCGGCCGAACAAGTACGATGCGCTTTCTGTACGCGCCGAACCCGTCGCTACGTCCGGCACGTCAAAGCTTCCGGGAGAGGCGCACATAAGCTCCGATTCGTGCCACAACACGATCCACGGCTACGAGGCGAACACGCCAGCGACGAGGACGAAGCGAAGCAACGAGAAAGACGAACGACACGAACCAACCATGAATCCCTTCGTCCCGATCCTACCAATATTCTACATTTACTACCGGAACAGGCACGGACGCGTACGGCGCAGAAGGTAAGTCAGACACCAACCACAAAAACATACAACACGTACACGACACATCACACACACACAGAGGGATGCAGAATTTACTTACACCAGCAACAGCAGCACCATAGGGGCGGGATGCCCATCACCAATGCCACATATGCACACAGGGGCCTGGATGCGCACCACCACTACCACCCCCAGGGGGGCTGGATGCCAACGACTACTACCACCCTTAGCCAGGGGGGTGCCAGATGCCCACCACCACTACCACCCTTACCCAGGGGGGGCTGGATGCCTACCACTACTATCACCCTAAGCCAGGGGGGCTGGATGCCTACCACTACTATCACCCTTAGCCATGGGGGTGCCAGGTGCCCACCACTACTACCACCCTTACCCATGGGGGTGCCAGATGCCTACCACTACTACCACCCTTACCCAGGGGGGGCTGGATGCCTACCACTACTACCACCCTTACCCAGGGGGGGCTGGATGCCTACCACTACTACCACCCTTAGCCAGGGGGGTGCCAGATGCCCACCACCACTACCACCCTTACCCAGGGGGGGCTGGATGCCCACCACTACTACCACCCTTAGCCAGGGGGTGCCAGATGCCCACCACCACTACCACCCTTACCCAGGGGGGCTGGATGCCTACCACTACTATCACCCTAAGCCAGGGGGCTGGATGCCTACCACTACTACCACCCTTACCCAGGGGGGCTGGATGCCTACCACTACTACCACCCTTAGCCAGGGGTGTGCCAGATGCCCACCACTACTACCACCCTTACCCAGGGGGGGCTGGATGCCTACCACTACTACCACCCTTACCCAGGGGGGGCTGGATGCCTACCACTACTACCACCCTTAGCCAGGGGGGTGCCAGATGCCCACCACTACTACCACCCTTACCCAGGGGGGGCTGGATGCCTACCACTACTACCACCCTTACCCAGGGGGGGCTGGATGCCTGTCACTACTACCACCTCTATCCATGGGGGGCTGGATGCCTACCACCAACACCACCCCCACTCATAGGATGGACAATGCATGACACAACCAGCACACCACAACCTAGGGAATGCAAGAAAAAGACATCCCCCCAACACCATGACAAGCGTGTGTAGACTGTGTCAAATGCCTACAACACTGAACATGACTTTGAACATACAATGTGACCCCCTATCACATGTGCCACACATATATGTGTGTGGCCCCCACAATGCAAGCAGGCCATGACCATTGTGGCAATGGGGTCCAAACCCCATCATCACAGTGACCAAAAGGTAAGTGTGGGGTCCATAGCTGAAGCACATTTTGAACATTGTGGCAATGGGGTCCAAACCCCCATCATCACAGTGACCAAAAGGTAAGTGTGGGGTCCATAGCTGAAGCACATTTTGAACATTGTGGCAATGGGGTCCAAACCCCCATCATCACAGTGACCAAAAGGTAAGTGTGGGGTCCACAGCTGAAGCACATTTTGAACATTGTGGCAATGGGGTCCAAACCCCCATCATCACAGTGACCAAAAGGTAAGTGTGGGGTCCATAGCTGAAGCACATTTTGAACATTGTGGCAATGGGGTCCAAACCCCCATCATCACAGTGACCAAAAGGTAAGTGTGGGGTCCATAGCTGAAGCACATTTTGAACATTGTGGCAATGGGGTCCAAACCCCATCATCACAGTGACCAAAATGTAAGTGTTGACAAAGAAAAAGCTGCAACTGCCAAACTGCATGGATGATTCCTGGTCACAGAACATAAAACACATCAGTGGCAAAGTAGTGCATGTGTCCCATTGCAACATAGATTGGGGGAGGCAAATACTGCAGTGCAAATAAGACATACCTTTGGCCATGTGCAGACAAACAACACCCATGGGGGCTGACACAGTCAACATTCATCAATGACACAATGACAGAAGTGACCATCAGAATGCAGACCCACATATTTGCACCAATGGGCACACAAATGCAGATACCCTGTGGAGACTGTAGATGTGAGGTGAACAGATACCATACCATGGCAGCAATGGGACACACAAACCATGATCATTGTGCTGACTGATGACCTAGGAGTCCCAGGGACAGCAGGGGAAACCCACCAAACAACATACAGCCAATGGCACACCTAAGATATGCCAATGCAGTGGTGCAGATGCACAAACACAAACAGGCAGACCCACACTGCACATCAAACACAACTGGCACCCACACAACACATGAGGAGGCCTGAATACCAGAATACCAATTATACAGATGTGCATACAGTGCCACACAAAGGTAACTCATGGATCCAAATCCCCTATGTGGGCAATCAGGCATTGTCAGATGAGAGGAGCACAAATCACACATGTCACACAGGCACGTAGGAACAGCAACTGACACAGCAAGACACAGACACACCACAGCACTACCCCTAGGGCCCCCACAATGTGGTGACCCTGGGCTGCATTACAATCCCACTGTGATGACAAAGCTAAATGTCGTTCACACTGTGAACCACAGTCATGTGTCCTGAGCAACAAACTACCATCACACCTACACAAGCACAAATCAATCAGCACGGCCAGTAAGCCAAGGCCAACATGGAGGCAGGGGTCTAGCCGGGCAACAACTCTCATCTGCACACACTCAACACCACACACCTCGACCTCCAACAATGTGCAGCAGTGAAGCACACATGCACTGGTGACATTGCACATGCACCCATGACAATCCCAGGGTGGTGGGTGGGAACCAAGGTGCAGAAACACATCACACATGGCCACTCAACAAGACTCCTGAATGTCTGACACACTGCACACTACGCTGTACATGGACATGACGGCAATACCACACCAACCAATGGGATCCCAGCCACAGTCACACACCAATGAAGAAGCCAAGGTCACCCACAAAGAACACACAGAGACAACAACCAACATTGCAGCCCGGACCCTGAGGAGTGCCAGCAGTCACACACACAACGTGTCACAATCACTGAAAGATAACACAAACTGGAAATCACATGACAGGGTCAAACAACAAGTGCCAAGGGGAAACCTGACTGTGACCCATCTGCGTCTGCACACAAACTCAGCCCTGACAGCAAACACACCTATGGGTGACACCCTGATGACCAGTAATGTGCCATGCACCCACATCACAGAGAACCCAGGGAGAAGACTTTGGGGGAACATAGGTCAACTCAGCAAGCATCACAAACAGGTACAACACTAGGGATCACAGCATGCACAGCAAAACGGAAGTCAACACACAGACATGCTCATACAACACACACCTTGGGCGCAGGCAATGTCACAGGAGTACACACTGCCATGAGGGGTCTCCACTCCTGTGTGAGGAAAGCTGTGCCATATGTTGCCTCAGTAGGGCCCCATCATGTCAGCTGAGCACTTGGTCACACAATCAACAATTAGCACCAAATGAAGGCTCCCGTCACATCAGCCTGGTCATGGGAGTGCCAACGAAATCATCAGCACAGATCCAACACACTTGTATAGCAATGTTGCACTGACAACACAGATGAGTCCTTCCCCATTGATGCCCAAACCTGCATGTCCAGTGGAGATGGCCACACGGTCAGGGAAGTAGACGAATTGAACAATGGCAGGCACAACAGATGTGCAGGGGTGGAAGCCACAGATGTGAAATTGCTAATGTAAGTAGGAAATCCCATTGCCAAATACTGAACACATGACACCCTCAGATGCTGCTATGGATGACATGGATACACCACAGGATAGGACACATTCCCCTGGACCACATGTGTTCCTGCACAGTAACACTTCATTATCATGAGACCAAATATCACCATCACTGCAGCAAGGGGATGGTTAGCATCATCAACAACATGTACATCAGAAGCATAAGCACTAGAGAACAGAAAGTTGCTTTATTCAGCATATGTGTGTCCAAAAACTCAGAGAAAAGTAATGCTCCAACAAAGGCCAATGGCCAGTCCATCAAGTAAGTCAATACAGGGTGACAGTGGCAGATGTCACCCTACGCATGCCTGCACTGCACAAAACCAGGGACAATCCACTAGGAGGGGCAACCGGGGGCAGGCCAGGCACCGCAGGGACAGGATCAGGGCTCACCAGGAGGAGGCAGGGAAGGGGTGGTGGGTGCTGGAGAGCCACTGACAACTGCAGTGGAGGTGTCTGACATGGTGTGTGCCGGCACAACTGGGGGCATGACTCAGATGTTGTGGGTGCCGGCACGACTGCAGTGGACCCTGCAGATGGAGTGGACGGGTCCGCCACTGCAGTGCCCAAGTCAGACAGGGTGGTAGTGGACTCCACTGCAGTGCCTACCACCAGGGGAGGAGAATGGGGAACAGGCAAGGTGGGCTGGACAGAGGGGGAGGAAACCCTCAACACATCAGTGGCACAGACAAGCGCAGCGGGGGGTGTGGTGCCGGGAGAGCAAGTGGCAGGGGGAGAAGGCCGGATCCTCTTGGGGATGGTATATCTGTGGGTGGGGGAACCTGGGGCAGGGTGTGGTGGGGCACCTGTGGAGTGGGGGCCTGAGGGATGGAGGAAGGAGACCTGGTGCCTGAGCTGCAGGGCGGCGGCGGGGTCTTGCTCTTTCGACTCCGGGGGACTTGCGGGTGGGGGCCTCAGTCTGTCTGCGCCTGGGGGAGGGTGTCCGGGGGCGAGGGGCACTCTGCTCCGTGTGGGTGGGCTTCCTCTTCCCCCTGAATGCTGTATCAGCTGGATCGGAGGGGAAGAGGCCGAGGTCACTGAGGAAGAGCCGCTGGGTCTTTGTGGTTGCAGGTGAGGCAAGGGAGGGTGCTTTGGAGGGAGAGGCAACTGAGGACTGCGCAGTGCTCGTGGATGCGTGTGTGTGTTCCAGGGCCCCATCCCCTGTGAGTCTGGTTTCAGTCCCCTGACTGTGCGTGCGTGTGCGTTTTGTTTGTGGCGTGTGTGTCTGTGTGCTGGACGTGTGTGTGCTGGTGTGTGCCTGTGCCGGTGTGTGTGTGCTTGGGACGGGTAAGGTGCTGGGGAGTGTGGATGGAGCAGAGGCAGGAGGGGTGAGGGACTGTCTGAGGAGGGACACTGCTGCCGTCAGGGAGGAGTCCATGGACCTATTGCCCCTCTGTAGGTCAGACATGCCCGATGAGATGCCCTCCATGAACGACACCAGCTGAGTCAACAGAGCGGTGTGCGCATGGAGGACACTCAGCATGGCTGTCTGCCCTACATGGAGCTGGCGAAGGAGGTACACAGACTCCTCACTCAGGGCAGCAGGGGACACAGGGGCAGGGGTGCGGTGCCTGCCCAAAGGAGACACGCTCCCGAACATGGGAGCCTCCACGGACCTGGGGAATGGGAGCCGATGGGAGGGCGGTGGTGGTGCTGGTGGTGGCGGGGACAGCAACACTAGCTGGGGTGTGGTGGCTGCTGACACCCGCCTCCATAAGGGAGTCATCCTCCGAGCCGCTGTGGTCCTCAGCTGAGGTGGATGCTGCTGAGGACTCCTCGGTGTGGCTCCCCTCGCCCTCCGTGCCACTGGGTCCCTCCGACCACTCCTCGGCTGCTGACCCAGTCTGGCTCTCCGGCTCCTCCTGGTCCGTGGAGCTGTCCCCTTCCGTGGCCGTGGATGTATCTGCAAACATTGGGGAAACAGACAGACATCAGTCACCTGCACCAAACGCACACACCACTGTGAGCACAGCACATTACAGAGCAAGCCCTGGCATCATTAGTTGAACATTGCTAAAAGTGCCCTAACTGAACAGGAGAAGCCAATTGTCAGTCTGATGCCAACCATGGCACTCACATCCCACATGGCCTTGCACCCATCTGTCTGGTGTCTGTTGGATAGCAACACCCCAGTGTGGACACATGCACCACCTACACAGTAGTTGGACAGTGCAGAGGACACGTTGTAGCATGTGGACATGCACACATCACAACTCTTGCCACTGAGTCAGTACAGGTTTCCGGATGAAAGGGATGCCCAGAGTCAAATAGGAAATGCATGTGATGCATACCAGCGACAGACACCATGATGCACCCATGTCCTGATAGCCATCGCCACAATGGTGTGCATGTAGCACATGTCACTCCCCTGCAGGATCACCAATAAGTAGACACAGCCAGACAACAACACTCTGCACTGTGTCACAATAGTAGGTCATGGGGAATGCAAGTCCTGGAGCTGCACAAGTGCACATGTACATCCCCCACACAACACATCATCTTAACCCTCATCTGTCCAGGTCATACCGATTGGACATATGGGAGACCTGTGACACTACCCTCTGAACCTGAGCCCCTCACAATCTGCTGTGGCATGCTGAGCCCCTACCGAGAAACACCCCAGCAGTCCTGGCAACAAATCCACAGCACACTGACACAGAGGCAGACACCTGAGGGGTCAAATCACTGCGCACAACGTGTCAGCTGATACCCGGGAGTAGGAGTACAGGTGTATTGGATGGGCTGGAGTAGGCATGACTGTCCTGCCCCACATGAATGAGGGATGAGCCCTGGACAGTGGATAGCTGGCTATGTATGTGTGACACACGTAATCTGCACACTCCTGGGGCCCAAACATTGTTCCCACCCGCTGCATGGGTGTGTGCCAGATACCCCAGGCACATGTGGTGGCTCAGCTCAGCAAGTGGACCGCATATCAAAGCAACACGCAGATTACAAGTCCGAACCCAGGCATTGTGTGAACAATGGACCCACCCATGATGCCCACAACAGAGTTAGGGGAACAGATGCTGTCCCCCACCTTGAGTGAAGCAAACTGCAAGGACACAGTCTCAAGTGACACAATTCCCTGAATGTAAGGGCCACACCTGGGTATCAGATGAGGAGTGGGCAGTGCACAATAGAGGGACATGGCTCCTGGACAACATGACTGCTGTACTGTGGCAGTTTAACCAGGCCAGAGGAGGGCACATAGCATGTAATACAGAGATCACAGTGCAGTCTTTGACTCACCCCCTCCTTGCTGCTGTCTGGCCTTCAGCTGCCCATCCAGGTCTGGAAACACCACCGCCAGGATCTGGAGCATGTGGGGGGTCAGGGTCCGTGTTCCGCCCCTCCTGCGAGGAGGCGACAGCTTCAGCTGGACCCGTGCAATCCTCCGGGTCCAGCCCCGAAGGTCCTGCCACCTCTTCTGGCAGTTGCGGATCCGGCGCTTGTAGACCCCCACGGACCGGACAGCCCGGACGATGTCCTTCCAGATCTCCTGCTTCCGATGGGCATTAACCTGTCAGGATGACAAAGTGAAAAGGCCATTACTACACATGCAACATATCCGTGCATGACACAGTTGTATATACATGTCTCAATCACAGGGGCACATGGACAGTTTGCCAGAAGTCACTACATGGTACCATTGCATGGGAAGTAAAACCTTGTTCAAATGCACTGTCACTGCACCATACCTGTCCAGTGCATGTCACTACACACTATGGGGGGTGACAACTACTCAGTGAGCCTGCTAGCCAGTGGCGTGCAGACTTTCAGCCTTGCTAGTCAGACAAAATGCACATTCAGAAAGGCAGTGCACAGAACACTCACCTGCTCCCCTGGTGTCCCATACAGCTTGCTGTACTGTGGAAGTAGGCTGTCCAGCAGGGCCTGGTTCACCTCAAGGCTGAAGGCTGGGGCTCTCTCCACAGTACGTGCCATTGCAGGGTCCAGAGGGGGCAGAGACAGCAGCAGTGCAGTGGCAGATGTCGTCCTGGAGCATGTAGTGCAGGCAAGTGAGCTCTCAGGGGAACAGCCAGCAATATATATGTGCTGCAGAGGCAGATACTTGCCCATGTGTCCAAAGTGATATGTCCAAGTCGTTTGCATCTTCTGAATCTGGCCAATCCATGGAATAGCAGCACCAATACACGCCCACAGCATCCTTCAAATCTTCAACTTCATGACATACATGATTTTGCAACATTGTTGTGGGTGACCAACTGAATTTCCAGCAACCGACTCGTTCGAATTTCGAAAACGCATCCGTTGCCAGGCTAGGCCATTGACAATGGGTGCGCACCGATCGGTCCATTGCTTTTCAACGCGTACAGGGGTACAACGCGTACCCGCACACATTGAATGCAATGGGCCGGCCGGGCGCACCGATCGGTCCATTGCGGTACAACGCGTACACGGGTACAACGCGTACCCGCACACATTGAATGCAATGGGCCGGCCGGGCACACCGATCGGTCCATTGCGGTACAACGCGTACAGGGGTACAACGCGTACCCGCACACATTGAATGCAATGGGCCGGCCGGGCGCACCGATCGGTCCATTGCGGTACAACGCGTACACGGGTACAACGCGTACCCGCACACATTGAATGCAATGGGCCGGCCGGGTGCACCGATCGGTCCTTTGCGGTACAACGCGTACAGGGGTACAACGCGTACCCGCACACATTGAATGCAATGGGCCGGCCGGGCACACCGATTGGTCCATTGCTGTTCAACGCATCCCTGTACAAGTAACTGGCATATGTCACCATGCCTGTCTCAGATGAACATATGCCAGCCACAGATAGCTCCCAGGGAGTGAAGGGCACACCTACAACACCACAGCCTGTCCAAACTGTATCATAAGGCATGTAAGGCTGCCTTTCCTATTGTGTGTATGTTGGTGTACATGTTGTCCTGTGGGTGTCACCTGGGGGCAGCCACCCCCAGGCTGTGCACGTGTTCATGGGGACAGGATCCTGGGTGTTACGTGTACATGACCACTGTGATGTGCAACTGTTCATATCTGTGCATGTGCCATGGTCACATTTCACGGTGGTGTATGTGTATGTCATGTCACATACCCCGTGAGTCCCATGTGGGACGGTATGTTTGAGCCAGGGTGTCCCAGTGGCACAATAGTGATGGTCCTCCACAGGCTGTGTGCATGTAGTGTTTACAATGTCTCTGATTTCATGTGCACAATGGGAGACAGTCTCCACATCCACGTTGTGTGTGCATGGACTTTGATGTTGTGCGTGTGTGTGTCACAGACGTCCATGTCTGTCCTGCAGAGGCAAGTGGAACCACTACCTGTGGGGGTCATGGTTGTTTTGCTGTGGTGTATACCTGATACTCCATGTAATGCCAGTGTCCATGTGGCAATACAGGGTCCCTGGGAATGTACCTGTTGTTGAGCTGTGATGCCTGGGGCACATCTGTCCTCACATGTCACTGTGGGGGGTGATTGTGACATGGCAGCAGGAGATGGGAACTGTGACACGGCCTCATGATATCCAATGGGCCAACCTGGGACTTATTGATGCCACTTGTTGAACCGTGATGACAGATGTTGGCCATGTATGTACCATACATGTCCTTACGGAACTGCACACTTCATGTAGTTGTGCCTCATAATGATGTATGATGTGATATTGAGTGTGTTCAATGCCGCATATGTGGGGTGACTGACAATCTTGCTTTCTTCTCCTCTGCACTGCAGGGCTCCTGCTGTCCATAGACCATTCCCAGACCTGGCAACGATGGTGGAACGGGACAGCATCCGACGGTACCGCTTCACCAGGCAGCTGATTGAGGATTTGGCAGTGCAGTTGGCCCACATTTGCAGCCTGGCCGGCCGTATCCTACAGCGCTGACCCCCAAGGTGAAGGTGATGGCAGCCCTACACTTCTTTGCCACCGGTACCTTCCAACATACTGTGGCGACTGCTGGTGGGATGTCACAGACCATGTTCAGCCGTGTGCTCCGCGATGTTTTGGAGGCAATGTTGCTATACCTGAACCGGTACATCTATTTCCCTAGACTGCAACGACTCACTGACGTGAAGAGTGACTTCTATGCCCTGGGGAGGATGCCGCATGTCATTGGCTCCATTGATGGGACACATGTGGCTTTGGTACCACCACAGGCCCAGGAGCAGGCCTACCGTAACCGCAAGCACTACCACTCGGTCAATGCACTGGTGGTGTGTCTTGCAGATATGACCATCTCACACGTGTGTGCCCGTTTCCCTGGTTCAGCACACGATGCCTTTGTGATGAGGAGTAGTCGCATCCCCAGGATGATGGCACAGATGCAGAACCAGCGTGCCTGGCTTGTCGGTGTGTACTGACTTTGTGCCATTGTGTGTGATCTGATCTGTAGTATTCCGCCCACTTTTCCAAGTCAGCTAATGTGCACTTGTCTGTCCGTAGGTGACTCGGGATACCCCAACATGCCGTGGTTGCTGACACCCCTCAGGAACCCTGTGACACCAGCCCAGATGCGCTACAATGAGGCACATGGTCGGACCAGGAGAGTGATTGAGCGGACATTTGGTCTCCTGAAGAGCCGCTTCCGCTGCCTCGACAAGACAGGAGGGTCCCTCCCATATGCCCCAGCGAAGGTGTGCAAGATTATCATCGTCTGCTGCATGCTCCACAACCTGGCAGTGCGGAAGGAGTTGCCTCTCATCCAGGATGACAATGACCAACATCCGCCACCTGTGGAGGATCCTGGCCTGGACCACGATGCCAGTGATGATGATGATGATGGTGATGTCCGCACACAGCTCATCACCAACTTCTTTAGCTGAATGTGAGTATCCTGAGGTGTCATGTCAATGATGTGAGTTGGCATGATATGTGTAGGTGGTGCTCTTGTGCTGTTGGAGTGTGTCCATGGGCTACTTGACTGGATGTGTGTAGCGATGTGTGCTTACAGGTGGTCTGTACTCCCCAACAGTGTTGACATGCTAACTTGGTTCTGGGTGGGTATCTTGTAACATGTATTGTGCATGAGTTTTGCTGTTCTGTCCTGTTCTCCATTGCTTTTGACTGTGTGTCATTTCTGTCCTTCACAGGGTACTTTCAGATTCGTTTGGTCAACTGTGTCCACCGACAACGTCATTGTACTTCCAGGGTGGTAGCTGTTGTGTCCCTACAGGTGATGTGCGCCACACCCATGGACTTCCTTCCTTCTACAGTTGTTGACTGTGTGCCCGCTGCCAGGTGGGATTACCTTGCATCTGTAGTGGTTACGACATGTTGCAACTGTGTAATAAACCTGTGCTTCACTTTGTGATGTGCGTTGTCTGTGGTCACACATTTGACTGCCATTTGCTTACTGCACCTGTGGGCTACTTGACTACAACTGGGAATAGGTGTGGTGTCTGTGCATTGCACCGTCTTTCCTGGCAACATCAGTGTAGGCAATGAGTCAGATGGCCTAGGTGTGTATGTGTTGTGTAGCCCTGGTGGTGTGTCTCCCTCATATGTGTCACATTGCCATTACTCACATGCCTGTGTTGTACTTGCTGTTGCAGTTCGCATACACAGTGTAATTTTGCAGTTCATCATCCCCATGACAGCACCCACGTTGGAATCACAACAGAGGCAAGTATGGTGTATTAGTGTGTTTATTGTGATACATTTGTGTGAATAGTGCATAGGATGGTTAGTGCTGTACATTTATATTGCAATCAGAAGTTCCTAGATGAATTGAAAGTCCTGGTAGACAAAATCCCCAGTATCGGGGCCACAGTTGTCTGAGACATTGGTCCAACTTGTACTCCCCATGTCATGTGTGGGAGTTGTGTTGCCTTCAACAGGGTGAACAGTTTGTGCACAAAGGTGAACATCCAGAACAGGTTCAGGCTTCCTGGGGGTTGCACTTGGCCATCGGCCTCTCACTTGCCCCTCATCGGACGACCCCTCTTCTTTGGGGGGGGCCCCTCAAGTACAGGCTGCTGCGGTGCAGGGGACTCTCCGCCAGAGTCATCCTCCCTCCCTGTGGCAGTTGCAGTTTGTTCAGCACCAGATGTTGTTGGCACACAGGGAGGTGTAGACTGGTTGCTGTTCATCTGGCGGAGGCATTGTAATATGTCCCTATGCACCGCCGTCATCTCTTGCAGTGTGTACCACTTGGACTCCACGCGGGACATGTGTGAGTCCAAGCGGGCATGATGGGCAGCCTGCTGCTGTTTCATGTCTCTGAGGAGCCCCACTACCTGGCTGAGATCTCCGGTGCTGGACTGGTACGCATCGGCTATGCGTGCCAGTTGTGGGTCATCATGCACACCAGACACCTCTGCAAGCAGCGACCTCTGTCTCCCACCCCTCCCACCACCCCTGCCGACATGTGCAGTGCATGCAGTGGCACGCACAGATGACCCTGGTCCCCTTTGGGGGTTGGTGGTGGTGGTGGTGGTGTCCATGGCCCCACGTTGGTCCAGGGTCCCTGTGCTGGTGGTGCTCCTTGTTCTGTCCATGTCGGCAGGGATGGTATTTGTGGTGAGAGTCGTTGGAGGGGTGGGTGCAGGGGTGCAGCTGGTGGTCCTGCTGGTGCTGCAGCTGGTTGTCCTGCTGGTGCTGCATGTTGACTTGCACCGGAGGTGCCAGGTTGGTCTTCTTCATCCGAGGAGGGCAGAGGCTGTTCGACACCAGTGAGCTCCGTATCCTCTTGAGCCTGGGACTGGGACTCCTCAGCGTCTGCTGCTGTGTCCCCATCATCACCTGTTTTTGGGAGACACACACAATGTATGTTATGTTTCTGCAGGCATCAATGGTTGACACACCTGACAGTTGTGACTGTGCCTCTGGGTGCGGGCCTGTACATTGCATTGTCCTAAGTTGTCACAGTCAGGGGTTGATATTGGTGTAGCACATTGTCCTGCATTATTTGGGCATGCCTATGTATTTGTTGGGGTGTGAACATGGTCTGCATTGGTTGTATTTGGTTGACAGCCGTCCCTCCTTCCCACCCAGCCAGTCAGTTATCCCACCATGGACTGTGCTTGCATTGCAGGGAGTGAAAGTTGTCTTTCAGGATGTCAGTCAGTGGTGTCCTGCTGTTGGTTGTTGCACAGTTGCCAGCAGGGCCTTGTGCTCCCCACAGCAGTAGCCAGTGTCAGCCATCTTGTGAGTCCTTTTCCACTCCCTGTGATGTGAGCATGGTTGTGGGTGGTGTTGATGGGCCAGTTGTGAGGCTGAGCAATATCTGTGCCTACTACTCCCATCATGCTATTGCCTCCACCCCCTTCCCAGCATGCCCATCCTTCCTTCCTTTTGACTCTGCTTCCCTGTGGGGTGGGCTGCCTGTGCTGACAGGATGGCTGGGAGTGTTGTCCTGGCAGTTGTTTGGCTAAAAGTCCCAAGAGTGTCCCTGTGCTTCACACAACATAACCCAGGGTGGAGGTTCTTTGTGGGATCTTGAGTTAGGATGTGAGGCATTGCATTCTCCCAGGTGGGTTATGTGGAGTTTGTGTTGAGGGGGTGTGTGAGGGGAGGTGCTTGTGACTATGGTCAGTGCTGCAAGTCCTCCTTCACACCCAGCCAGATATCCCACCATGGAACGTGCTTGCATTGTAGGGAGTGGAAGTTGTCTTTCAGGATGTCAGTGAGTGGTGTCCTGCTGTTGGTTGTTGCACAGTTGCCAGCAGGGCCTTGTGCTCCCCACAGCAGTAGCCAGTGTCAGCCATCTTGTCAGTTGTTTTCCACTCCCTGTGATGTGAGCATGGTTCAGGGTGGTGTTGATGGGACAGTTGTGGGGGTGAGCTATGTCTGTGACTATGACTCCCATCATGCTATTGCCTCCACCCCACTTCCCAGCATTCCCATATTTACTTGCTTTTGTGGGGAGTTCAGTGTGTGTGGGTGTGAGCAATGGCAAGATGGCTGACAGTGGTGTCCTGCTGTTGGTTGGTGTGCAGTTCCCAGCATGCCCTTGTGCTCACCACGACACAGCAACAGTGTCAGACATCTTTGATGGGCCTTTCCACTCTCTGTGGGATGTGCATGCGTGAGTGTGAGCTTGCTGGGCCATGTGGTGGGGGATGTTGAGCTGTGACGACGACTCCCATCATGCTATTGCCTCCACCCCCCTTCCCAGCATGCCCATCCTTCCTTCCTTCCTTTTGACTCTGCTTCCCTGTGGGGTGGGCTGCCTGTGCTGACAGGATGGCTGGGAGTGTTGTCCTGGCAGTTGTTTGGCTAAAAGTCCCAAGAGTGCCCCTGTGCTTCACACAACATAACCCAGGTTGGAGGTTCTTTGTGGGATCTTGAGTTAGGATGTGAGGCATTGCATTCTCCCAGGTGGGTTATGTGGAGTTTGTGTTGAGGGGTGTGTGAGGGGAGGTGCTTGTGACTATGGTCAGTGCTGCAAGTCCTCCTTCCCACCCAGCCAGATATCCCACCATGGAACGTGCTTGCATTGCAGGGAGTGGAAGTTGTCTTTCAGGATGTCAGTCAGTGGTGTCCTGCTGTTGGTTGTTGCACAGTTGCCAGCAGGGCCTTGTGCTCCCCACAGCAGTAGCCAGTGTCAGCCATCTTGTCAGTCCTTATCCACTCCCTGTGATGTGAGCATGGTTCAGAGTGGTGTTGATGGGCCACTTGTGAGGGTGAGCAGTATCTGTGACTCCAACTCCCATCATGCTATTGCCTACACCCCCTTCCCAGCATGCCCGTACTTCCTTCCTTTGGACTCTGCTTCCCTGTGGGGTAGTGTGCCTGTGCTGACAGGAAGGCTGACAGTGTTGTCCTTGCGTTTGTTTGGCTACAAGTCCCAGGTGTGTCCCTGTGCTTCACACAGCATTACCCAGGGTGGTGGTTCTTTGTGGGATCTTGAGTTAGGATGTGAGGCATTGCATTCTCCCAGGTGGGTTATGTGGAGTTTGTGTTGAGGGGGTGTGTGAGGGGAGGTGCTTGTGACTATGGTCAGTGCTGCGAGTCCTCCTTCCCACCCAGCCAGATATCCCACCATGGAACGTGCTTGCATTGCAGGGAGTGGAAGTTGTCTTTCAGGATGTCAGTCAGTGGTGTCCTGCTGTTGGTTGTTGCACAGTTGCCAGCAGGGCCTTGTGCTCCCCACAGCAGTAGCCAGTGTCAGCCATCTTGTGAGTCCTTTTCCACTCCCTGTGATGTTCGCATGGTTCATGGTGGTGTTGATGGGACAGTTGTGGGGGTGAGCAATATCTGTGACTACGACTCCCATGATGCTATTGGCTACACTGACTTGCCCAGCATACACAGAATTCCTTTCTTTCAGTAGTCTTCACTGTGTGTTGGTGTTATAGTGGTGGCTACATGTCTGGATGTGTTTGTTAGTTATATTTGTGCCACTGCCTAGCTGTAGTTGTAGTTGTGTTTGTACATGTGATGACACGGTTAAATGTAACTTTGAGATGGCATGTGTTGTGTTTATCTGACTGACATACACATTTTGGGATGATTCTGTTCTGGTTGCTGTGTAATTGCTAAGAGTGCATGGTTTGACTCTCCCCTTGACAGTGATGTGTGTGTGTATTGTGGCAGAATATTGTGTACATTTGTTGTGTACTCACCAGGCTCTGGGATGTTTTCTAGTCCATAGACGCTCACTGGCGGAAGGATGGCCCGCACCTTCTCCTCCCAGGGCCTGAGGTATACTGGCTTGGCAGGAGGGCCACTGCCGGTGTATTGGCTCAGGAGGTAGTCCTTCTTCAGCAGCTCCCGTACCCTCCTGCGCACGTCATACCACCTGTTCTGGATGTCAGTCTTTGTGCGCAGACATGGTGATTGTGCGTTCACCCTGTTGATGAACCTCTCCCACATCTTTGTTTTCTGGGAGATGGGTGTCTGTTGGACCAGTGCGCCAAACAGCTGTGGCTCTACCCTGAGGATCTCGTCTACCAGGACTTCCAGTTCACAATCTAGGAACTTGTGATTCTTCTTTGGGGGCATGGTGATGGGTGGTGATGGTGAGTAATGTGTGTGTTGGTGTGCAGGTGAAGGTGTGTGAGTGTGTGTTTTGCTGGGTGTATGTGAGGTAGCTATTTGTTGGTGTGCTGATGGTGTGTGGCTTGTGTGAGGGATGAGCTGTGGGTGTGTGGTTGCTGTCTGTTGAGTGCTGGCAGTAGAATAGCATTTGCAAAGGATCATGGTTGGGATTTGTGTCCTTTATATGGGTGGAGTTGTGGGTGTGTCTTTGTTCTCAGTCCCCACCCCCCCAGTATTTATTGGCTTTGTAATTGCTTGTTTGGCCTTTTTTTGTGTATTTTTCCTTAGTACTTTCTGTGCATGTTGGAAACGTTCTTGTGACCGAGTCGGACCCTGCAGTTGTCTCGTACGGTCTTCTCTGTTTCGTTCACGCTGTGTTTGTGCAGTTTTCTATGCTGCGTACGCGTCAATCGCGGTGTTTTGTGTTACTTCGGCTCGCAGTTTTGTATGCGTGTCGGTCGTACGGCTTGTCCTCCGTACGACTCGGTCGTGGTTTTCGCGCCTTGCATCGTACTTTGCTGTTGGAGTTCGCGTGTACGTTTCGGTTGGATTTGTTCCGGGTGCGTGTCGGTCGGTTCGATTCGCGTGTTTTTCCGGCCGTATTGCTTTTCCGTGCGGCTCGGTCGTTCGGCTTGGGTTCAGTACGTGTCGGTCGGATTTTGCACGCTTTGCATCGGGCGCCACAGGTACGTGTCGGTCGGAATTAATTCCGGCTCCGAGTCGGTCGGTGCTTTTTCCGGCCCGAATCGGAATCGACCCCTAAGTAGTAAACCGTTTATTTAGGGCACAGCCCATAAAACACATCAAATTAATACAGCAAGAGTACTCTTAGATACATTAGGAGGTTGTGCAATATAAAAACATAAAAACATCATGGTACAATTGCCATACTATAAAAAGCAAGTTAAAAGTCAATGCATCGACATTAAAAAGAGAGAAAGGGACATCATCTAAATAAATAGGTTGTGGATCTGGCAAGGCAACCAATTATACAATTATTACCACCAATCAAGAAAAAAAAAATTATATATATATATATATATATATATATATATATATATATAATATATGCGAAAAAGGAGAGGTGCCCACTAGGCGAGATGCTCTCACAGGTAGGTTTGATTGGCAAAGCACGGAATTGCTTAGTGAACAAAACAGTCCATCAGTTCTCCGCCGACGCGTTTCAGGCTTTACGCCCTTCTTCATAGGCGAACTGCAGGAGTGACGACAAGCAAGTACTGCCCAGTATATCCCCAAATTCTGCGTGATCACTCTCAGGTGAGTTGCTGTTCACTTTACATGCTGGGACTGGAAGTCCAAATACACCCCCATGTGGGTCGCTGTCGTCACTGCCAAATAAAACAAAAGTTCTTTATGTTAGACAATGTTCAAGAAGTCATTATCACGTGCTCACTGCACCCCCTGTCCCGCTGGACGCCGACCAAATAAACAGCCGCGGGCCCGCTGTGATCTTGCGGCGGAGCCATCTCACGGCCACACCGGCCGTATTTTTGCGAAAAAGAAGAGGTGCCCACTAGGCGAGATGCTCTCGCAGGTAGGTTTTATTGGCAAAGCACAGAATTGCTAAGTGAACAAAACAGTTCATCGGTTCTCCGCTGACGCGTTTCAGGCTTTACGCCCTTCTTCATAGGCGAACTGCAGGAGTGACATATAAAACATATGTCATTGTCTAACATAAAGAACTTTTGTTTTATTTGGCAGTGACGACAGCGACCCACATGGGGGTGTATTTGGACTTCCAGTCCTAGCTTTTTTACAATTCGTATGTTTGAATGTTTTAACAGATTTTAAATGCCGGAAATCAGGTCTTATGCTTACATTTGCAATTATATTTATTTTGCATTTATGCATATACTTTTTGATATATTTATTGTATATTTATGTATTTATTGGATAAATGTATGCAATTTGCACATGGTGAACCTTTTGTTGAAGCGCTTTCAGTAATACAAATACTATATAGTATTTTTTTCATGTCTATCCAGCAGTCACCTGTTTTGAGTTGCACTAGCACTTTAAATGAGGGTTAAAAAATATGCAACGCGTCATGTGATCAAGGCCCAGGTGGGGCTGAAACGCGTAATGGCGGAGATGCAGGGCAACTAAATAAAATTCAACTGCACAAGGAACCTTGGGTCCGCGTTCGTCTGTCTGAATGGGAGTGGATGTTTTTAAGACAAAGTCAGCAATATATATATATATATATATATATATATATATATATATATATATATATATATATATATATATATACATGCATCATTTCATAATCATATATTAGATGGATAAGAAGATGAATCAATAGGTAGGGAATAAGGAACAAGGAACAAGACCGACGTAAAGCACAGGGTGTCCTGACAGGACTTGTATTTATCGAATTCTCTGTCATGCTTCAGGGTTGAAAATGGCCTTCTTCCTTAAGACCTAAGCAATATGCAAATACTGGGAGATAGCAAAAGCAAAAAGTTTTCTATTGTCACTCTTAAAGAGTCTCTCCACTTCCCAGTAATGTCTCACACCCATAAGATTGCATGCGGCCAACAGCCATTTTTTACGGGCCTTCCTGTAAAGGGGACAGAATAACATAAAATGGGACTCCGTTTCCACTACATTTGGGCAATTTGGACAGGAATTGGTCTGGGGAGATGCATTAGCCCATTTAAAAGTGTGTGATCTCAGGGGCAGAACCCCGCACCTATATTGCACATACAAACATTTTGATTGATATGGATGCATCCTGTTCATGTATGGTTCAAACCTTGGTGTACTCTTGTGGTTCAAGAACTTGCCTGTAAGGGTGTTAGTCTGGTGCACTTCCCACGTTTGGGCTGAGACTGCCTCCCAATAAGACTGTTTTACTCTTAAGGCATCTCCTTTTACTATTGAGTCAGGGGCTGACCATAGCTCACTCATGCCTATTCTATGTGTTATTTCTTGAATATGTTTCAGCCACGGTGTTCTCAAATTTCTGTTGAGAGCCAGAAGATCTTTCACACACTCTCTGTAAGCTGCCAGTTCATGAGTGGACCATAGTCTGATCCAATATCAGACACCATTTTTGGTAGCGCGCTCTCTAGTTTTCCGGCAACCGGGGCTATTTCAATGCGCGCTGCGCGGACGCAGGCGCCTTAAGGGGTTTTGCCTGTTACCTCGCGACTCTGCTGATCTCGCATAGCATTATTTAGATAATTGCACTGTTTGCGTGTTTGCACAATATTTTAACCTCTCAGAAACCTTTTAACCATTTTAATTCAGCAACCTTTTTAAACTTGTATCCATTGTACTGTGTGTGCCGATATTGTTGAATTTGACCGTTGCCACAAATCCACTTCCTGGTTCCCCGTGCTGCCATTGAGAGACGCCATTTTTGGTAGCGCGCTCTCTAGTTTTCCGGCGGCCGGGGCTATTTCAATGCGCGGACGCGCCGCTGGCGCGCTGAAGGCGCGCTGAAGGCGCGCCTAAGGCCAGCCCGTCTGCGCCCGTCAGCGTCCCGGAAGCAGCCAGCGCCAGCCACGCTGCGTGCCGGGCCCCAGGACAGGAGGTCAGATTATGCTACACTGGGGTTGCTTTACGGGCCCTTGATTCCCACACCTGTCTCTCTCAAGGTAATTGGGATGTTCTTGTTGGCAGCAACAATGTGTGCCCGACTTGTGGCTTTAAGCTGGGTTTGGGACTTGTTACCTCCGCCCAAGTCAGCACACCTTCTCATCGACCAACGAGGGCGGCCCCCCCATTGTTTCAGCTTTGGTTAATGCTTGATCCCTTAGGAAACATCACATGGAGGTTTTTGATCTCCTTGACGACGGATCTTAAGACCTACTGTTCATTACAGAGTCCTGGCTCGCTTCTACGTCAGACCCCGTCGTTACCCTTGCCACGCCTGAGGGATACAAGATTGTTAGAGCCGACCGCCCAGAAGAGGGGGGGGGGAGGGGCAGCGTGGCTATTTTTTACAAGAACAAGTGGGATCTACGCAGGGGGGATGTTACCTTCTGGGGAGGCGGTGAGGCTCTCGATTTTAGTATTCACTTCTCGGACCACTTTACTCTGGGAGGCTCCTTGATCTACAGGCCCCCTGGTCCGGTGGGACCTTTCTTACAGGCCTGTGAGGACGCCATAGCTCTCAGGGCGCTGAGATTTTCCCACTACGTTGTCCTAGGGGATCTCAATATCCATCTTGATCAGGCTGAGGCTAAGGACTCGTGTGCTTTTCTGGATATTCTACATTTGGCCCAACTGGACCAGCGGGTTAGTCTCCCTACCCATCAGGCTGGCCATATACTGGACCCAATTTGCACCAACTTCCCCATTTTGATCAGGGACCCATGCCCGGTTTCTTGGTCTGACCACTTCGTGACATACTTCTCGTGGGAAGTGACGAATGCCGAGCCCTTAGCGCGTTCATTCCGCAAACCTGCCATTGGCAAAATTGCCCCATGTGCGTTCAACCAAGTCCTGGAAACCTCCAGACCTATCCTCTCGGGTGACCTTGAGGACCGACTTGATGGTTTTACCAGCTAGGTCTCTAAGGCAGTTGACATACATACCCCACAGTGCTCTCCTAGGTTGTGGAAGGAATCTCCTTCTAAACCTTGGTTCAGCCCTGAGCTTAAAGCACTCAAATACGAATGTAAGATTCTTGAGCGAGCCTGGCGTCGCAGTGATTACTGCCCTGCAGCCAAGCTGAAGCTCAGAATCAAACAGAAAGTCTATTATGAGGCCATAACTCTGGCCAAAAGGCAATTCTATTCAAACCATATTGACTCTGCTAAAAACAACATTAAAGAAATTTTTGCGATTGTTCAGAGCTTTACGTCTCCTTTGGCTCAAGCTAGCGCGTCATCATCCTCAGTCACCTGGTGCGATACTCTCTCGAATTTCTTCTTGGATAAGATCCACACTATTCAGGCGGCTTTCTCGCTCGGTGACAATGGGACCGAGGCAACTGTTTTGCCTTCATTTGTTGGCGCCGAACATCTTTTGGATGCTTTTAAGCCAGTGGATTTGCCTGACTCTCTTAAAATCCTTAAGAGTTTAAAATCTGGCTCCCCCTCTGACTCTTGCCCTGCTAGACTGCTAGCAGCAGCAGCAGCAGCAGATACGATTAACGCAGAGGTGAACAGCATTATCAATCTGTCCCTCCAGACAGCCAGTGTCCCAGTGGCCTGGAAGCAGGCCAAGATTCTGCCACTTTTAAAAAAGCCGTCACTAGACCCTCTCATTCCAGGGAACTACCGGCCCATTTCCCTCTTACCTGGCCTGGCCAAGGTGTGTGAGAAGGTTGTCAACAAACAACTCACCTCGTTCGTTGAGAGGGAGGGCATTCTGCATCCGGCACAGTCAGGGTTCCGGGCTTCCCACAGCACCGAATCGGTCCTGGTGGAGGTCGTGGAGGCCATCCGGGAGTGTCTGGACGCCGGCGGGAGGGCAGCATTAATTTTGCTTGACCTCTCTGCGGCGTTCGACATGGTCGCGCACTCTCTTCTCCTTTTGCGACTTACCAGGATCGGTGTGTCGGGTACTTCCTGGAATTGGCTTAGGTCCTTCTTGAAGGACGAGCCCAGCAGATTTAGATTCCTCCGTCCACCTCCTCTCTACAGTCTGTGACTACGGGAGTTCCCCAGGGGTCATCCCTTAGTCCCCTTCTCTTTAATATTTATGTGACACCTTTAGTCTATCTGGCCGAGAGCCTGGGGGCCAAGGTGATGGCCTACGCCGATGACACCCAGCTGCTCTTTACTTGGGACGATAACCATGATTCAGTCTCTTCGGTTCACCACTGTCTCTCTTCCATTTTTAAATGGCTAGCGGCTGCGTAATTAAAGTGTAATGAGGAGAAGTCAGAGATTCTCCTCTTTGGAAAATTCCCTCCTAACTTCCGGGAAATCTCTTTGGCCTCCTGAGTTCCCCTTGCCCACCTCTGTAGGGAAGCCTGCCAAGAATTTGGGGGTGTGGTTTGACGAGAGCCTCTCCTTCTCATTCCATATCAAGAAGCTGGCCGGCAACTGTTTTGGTCTCCTTAAGACTCTGAGGAAGTTCTTCCCTCTCCTTCCCCAGGCAGGGAGAGAAACGGTCACCTGTGCACTCATTCTGTCCCGGCTAGATTATGCCAATGCTCTTTACATTGGCATTCCGGGCTACCTGCTGAAAAAGCTCCAGGTGGTCCAAAATGCGGCAGCCAGACTTCTTTTGGGTATTTCCGCCAGGAACAGTGTGCAACATCACCTACACTCACTACACTGGCCTTCCGTGGCGGAACGGGTGAAGTACAAATCATTGGTTCTGGCCCACCGCGCTCTTCATGGCCTCAGCCCATTCTATCTACAAAAACGGTTCTCCTTCTATGTTCCATCTAGACAGTTGCGCTCTACGTCCCTTCGCCTTGCTCAGGTTCCCCAATTCAAATACCAGAGGCTAGGAGGCAGCTCGTTGGCAAGGAAGGCCGCTGTTGCTTGGAACGCACTGCCCCTTGCCTTACGCAACATCCAGGACCCAGCAGTATTTAAGAAAAACTTGAAAACACACATTTTTGCTTAAACAGACACCTTCACCCTTTCTGGCATCGCGCCGGGACACTCGTGAGTATCCGTGCGCGCTATAAATCAAAATAACATAACATAAGAATATAACAGAGGTTTTAAAACAGCTGTTAAATTAATAGGGTTGAGGGCCAGATCTAGGCGTACTGGAGTGGCAGGGGAGCTTAAGGGAAGTTTAAAAAGTGTTTTAATGAACATATTTTCTACTTTTGTTAATCTTTCTGCATATCCCCAGATCTCGGCTCTGTATATTGCTGATGCTACGGCTGAAGCTTTGTATATGGTGAAAACCGGGGAAACAGCTCCTCCAGATGCTGCCTTATAATGCCTCGCTATAGCAGAGACTTTCTGATGGAGAATAATTTTCATTCATTCTTTATTCTTTATTTCGGTTTGTACACCATAAAAGAACAAACAATACTAAAACAGTTAAAAAGGCTAAAAGTCAAAATAAAAACAATTTTAGGTTAAAATTATTTTAAGATTAAAACAATGAGAGGGTCAATCACATAGCCCAGTCTATGGTTAAACTTTAAGAAAATTCATCCATGCCCCCCACATAGAGTTTAAAAAACGGGATACCGCATAAACAATGTGAAGTTCAGTGTTATATTTTAGGAGCCTGAATGCTTCTTTGCAATGTGTTGTGCCAAGGTTCCTACACAATTGGATCAACCATCTGTGTCTGATTTTATGGTATCCCGGGCAAAAAAAGAAAACATGGAGTTCAGACTCCTCTCCCGAGCTACACGCTGGACAACCCAAAGTAGTGGTACCACTGGACCATTTATTAGTGAAAGAACGCAGGGGAAGGCAGCCATGCCGAAACTGCACATACAGTTTCCTGGCTAATGCCGGTCGAATTTCATCTAGGCATGGCTCTATATTCTACGTATCCTTCACGTCCAGGAAATTTGATGTAAGAGATTCAGTGGTAGAATCTTCATGGAGTTTATCAAATTTGCCCACCCTATAGCTGGTAACTAGTTGTTTACGTGGGATTGTCAAACAGGCTGAATCTGGATTATACCATAAATTGTCTCTGCCAATAGAACGGAGACCTTCCCTGATATGTGCAAACCAGGGCAGCTTGCCTATGTCAGGGAGTCTCAAAATGTCTAGGAGCTCAGACCTGTATTCGGCCAGTTCAGGTGTCACCCAGAGGCACCGCCAAAGGAGTAGAGGTCTGCAGCCAATTTCCTCTGCGATGGGTCTCACCCCTAGATCCATACGCAGTGGAACCAGTGGGGAACTCACCGGTAGGCCGAATAGCTGACTAAGAAAGTTGTTCTCTGTTTTGACAATGGGGCTGTAGTGAGAGTGCCCCCAGAGTTCAGCCCCATATAGGGCAGCACTCCTAAGCTTGGTTTTATAAATCTCCATGACTGGACTTACAGGCTTATGAAATGACTTTCTATAAAACTTGGCCAGGCCACCGGCAGTCTGGGCCAGTTTAAGATTTGTCTTATCTATTTGAGGCCCCCAGGCCATAGTTTCAGTAAGGGTAAGGCCCAGGTAGTCAAATGTAGATACCCGCTCCAGGGGAATATCGTTCATACATGGGTTGGGGCGGGTTGATCTAGTGGGGTTGAAGACCATAAATTTTGTTTTTGGGATATTGATCTCCAACCCCGTAGACCTACAGAACTCACAAAACCCGTCTAAAATTCTCTGAATGCCCATAGGAGATTTAGAGAGGAGTAAAGTATCGTCTGCAAACATCATAGCCGGAATTGGCTTGTGCGCTAGTTTGGGAGCATCTATGTTCTTCAATTCGCTCAGCGCACTTACCAGTCCGTTGATGTAGATGCAGAACAGGGTAGGGGCAAGCACGCATCCCTGTCTGACTCCCCTGTTAATGGGGATGGGCGACGTGAGTTCCCCATTCTTCCCATACCTGATTTGGGCGTAGTTACCAGTGTGTAGCCTTCTCAGTATATTTAAGTTTAACTTTGTTTTATTGACATTTTGCAAGAAGGAAACCACATACATATCAAATAACCCGGTACCCAAATCTCGTTGCGTCTTCCCCACCCGGCATACATTGCAATCAGAGTTATCTATGTGGAGGCTCTCAAATGTCCATAGGGTACTTCCATGAGGTTGGTTCTTGTCGTAGCGTATCGCGAGGCTTGCCCCCACAGCCATATCAGAAATTTAACAAAACAGTAACCCACCCCCCCCTCCCCGCCCTCCCCTGAACTGGTGTGCTTAGGGCCTGTCGCAGTTTTTGTCAATATGGGGAACGCTAAACTGAAAGCCAATCAGGTGGCCTCACGTGTCCCACCTGACTCTGTGAGTCGGAGAAGACGAAGATACTTCGGGCAGGTTACTTCATTCAGCTCAGTAGCCAATAGGGACACTAGGGGCTGCCAAGTTTCTCTAAATCCCTCCTCGGAGTTAGTGAGGGAAGCATGGATCCTTTCCATCCCCAAGATATACCACAACCTATGCAACCAACCCGTGTATGTCGGTCGAATCTGCGTCCCCCAATGTGATAAAATGTGTTGAGTTGCTGCCCCCAAGGCCAGCCCCATCTGTTTCCCCCCTTCTAGATTTCAAAGGATAGGTTAACGGGTTAGGGAGCCCCAGCACCACATAAGCCGGGAACCGCGGTATCTCGGTCTCAAACTGTCGGTCAATATCATCTAGAATCTTGGTCCAGTAACTCGTCAGTTCCTTACAGTCCCATAGCAGGTGTACTAGTGTACCCTCTTCCTCGCATCCTCTCCAACAAGTCGGACTGCGGTCCGGATTCCCCTTATTCAAACGGGCTGGCGTCAAGTACCAGTAGGTGGCTATCTTGACCGCGGATTCCCTGCTGGCGGTGTTGCGTGCCGTATGATTGGCCCTATAATATATGTCCCTCCACTCTTTCTCTATAAGTTCCCTCCCCAATTCTCTCGCCCATCATTTCTGGCCGGCAGTGGGTTGCGAAGGGACTGGTGGGCGCAACATGTCATACAATTCAGAGATCATTTTCTTGTCTGTATGTTTCGTCACCAGCCACTTTTCGCATTTTGTTAGTGTCCTGCTCACTTTTGGCCGTATCTCTGGCTGGAGAAGCCAGTGGCGGATTTGGAAGTACTGGAACTGATCTGATTCCGGGATGGCATTAATTTGTCGCACCTCTGGAAACAGAAGGATCCCTTCCAGATCAAATAAATGCCCTGCCGCTTTGCAGTCCGACTCACGCCATGCCGCGAACGCTCTTTCGTCCGTCCCCGGAATGAACTCTCGATTATCAAATAAGGGAGTCATGGGGGAGGGGAAGGACGTCAACCCTCGTCTGGTGGCCACTCCATCCCACACTCGCAGCAAGGAGTTCGTTATGGGCGAACCCCTGAGGTTCGATGGTCTATCTGCCTTCTTCAAGAAGGGGACTTTCCGGGGGGGCATGGCTAGCAGCCGAGGCGAATGGTGGCTCTCTAGCGAGGCTCCTTAGCCCTCACCATAAATCCTGCATTTATCCTGCTCTACACCGTGTGCTGACCCTGGATTTACGGGGTATACAGGTTCCTGCACTTATTGGACCTGGAAAATTGAGCAGCGTAGCCCCGAGGTGCACGAAAACGCGGAGAAATAGTAGCGACCGCGGCAGTCTGGAGACGTAGATGGCGGCAACAGCGTAATTTGGAGGGTGAGCTGCGGAGCCCCTGTGCCCATTGCAGGCTCTCGGTGACTCCTGTGGACCGACCGGAGCGCAATTGAAGAGGGGGTGGACTAGCCACTGACGTGTGGGCTCCGGGCAGAGAAGAGGCGGTGAGTGTGCGGCAATTGAGCGGCGCTCGAGAAATCGGCCCGTGGGAAAAATCGAGGCCCCGGCTGGAGCGCAGCGCAAGGCCTGAGAGGCTCCCCACTCCCAGTGAAGACTCCAAATGTCTGACGGCAGCGCCGCTGCGGGCGGGATAACAGGGAACATCGGGGAGACAGTTGCTGTGGGGCCCCGGGGAACGCCCCCCCACCCTCCTCCGGGAATACCGGGCCTACAGGCGCGAGACAGGAGAAGCACTGGTGAACATCATGGGGCTGCTACCCTGTTAGAAGAGTGAAGGGATGCCCTGGGCTGGACTGGGTGCCCCTAGCAGAGGGACAGCCCCACTGACGACCTGCTGCCGGGGATACGGCCCAGCTGGGGTGGTGATAAAGAGGATTGGGAGCCTCGCCTAACACACAGAGGCCCGGCTTCATGCTGAAGAGACTGCTGGGCCTTACCGGACATTGCCGCGACTCACGACCCTGCTAGCCTCCCAAGGTATCAGACGACGAGGGGCAGCAGCAGTAATACGCCACCACCCACCCCTGACAGTCTCTAGAGGTTGGTCCCTGGGAAACCCGACAGGCAGCAGGTGGGACTATCTTTTCCACTGGGCAGGCGGCGGAGACTACCGGGACCGGTCTCGGATAGTGGAATACATTCCCGGTTCGACGACTCGAAAATGTCGAGTGGCAAAGGACCCAAGGCGTCTGCCCAAAATAAACTGGCCAAATTTGCATGGAATAAGGCAGGCGACGAGCAAGACAAAGTGCAGATAGAAGCTCAGGATAACAGAAGCAGCCCTCATCCCCAATCGGATCTCACGCTCCACGACATTATGGAAGCTATCTCGGGAGTGCGTACCTCCCTGGAAGCCTGCATTGATTCTGTGAACGTGGAAGTGTCCCTACTCCGTGCAGACTTTCGAAACATGGACGCCAAAGTCAAAGACCTGGGGGACACGACGGTTGCACTACAGACGGACACATCCCAACTCCAAAAACAAGTCAGCGAACTGCAAGATCAACAAGCAGTGATGGCAAAACAGCTGGATGACTATGAAGGACGGGCACGGAGAAACAACGGGCCTGATTCACAGAACTAACTTACGTCAAAAACGTAAACGTAAAGTTAGTACTTTTTAGGTATTCACAGAATACACTTACTCATTTTGGTATTCACAGAATGAACTTACTCATTTCGGTATTCACAGAAGTTAGGAGTCCTAAAGTTAGGTGTGCCGGAACGCGCAGAGGGGCCTGCGGCGGACCTCTACGTTGAAGATCTGATCACGAAACACCTACAGCCCAAAAGGCTTTCAAGTTATTTCTCTATTGAAAGAGCCCATCGGGTCCCTGGGGGGCACCCTAAGCCGGGGGCCCCACACGTCCGCTCATAGCCCGTGTCTTTAACTACAGAGACCGAGACATAATCTTGCAGACGGCAAGAGCCAATCCTCCGCTCAAAATAGACAATAATGTGGTCACATTCTTCCCGGACTTCACGGCAAAGGTCCAAGCCCAACGGCGCAGTTTTCTGGCGGTGAAAAAAGAACTCCGAGATCGTGAAGTGAAATATGCCATGCTGTTTCCGGCGAAGCTGCGGGTAGAATCGGAGGGGAAGATGTGGTTCTTCTCCTCACCGGAGGACGCCTGGGACTGGCTGGAAGGTTGGCGCAGAGTTGGGGGTCCACGTAGGGGTCGGAATGGTGGACTCCGACCGCTCAACTCCACTCAGGGGACGGAGCAGGAAGAAGGCCTATCCCGGGGAAAAAAGGGAGAGACGACACGCAGTGGAACGGATTGATCCCCAGATTGGGAAGGACATGTACTGTTTGCAGATAAGTGACTAATTGGGGTTGGAGAAATAGGGGGGACTTCTAAACGCTTCTCCTGATTGCGGGGTGTCACAGGCCAGATGATAGACATAAACTGTCTGCCTTTGTATAGTAGTGCACCGCGGGGTTGAGAAGGGACATGGGTGAGGCAGAAATGCAGGCCTCAGATACTAAATTGAGTAACAAGATCGATCCCGCCTAAGGCGAGGGAGGGAGAGCTGCCAGCCAACACCCACGAGTACTCTGGGGGGGGAAAGAGGCACTCTGCCTAGTTGGGGAGTGGGTAGTTCTAAATCCACCGGCAGGGGGGCAGGGAGGGGAGTGGGAGGGCGGTTTGGGGTGGTGGGTTTGGGGAGTTTTGTTTGTTTGTGTGTACAAGTCACAGGTCAATTAATGTTGTATTTCACATCTACCATGGACAGTCACCTTAAAGGAGAGGTAGCCGTAATCTGGATTGCTATATTTGAATACATTTATTCTGGCATGGATATGCATGGGAGGAAACGCCTCCAAGTTGCAGGTATCATGCCCCGGAGGGCCATGGAGTACTTCGGTCCAAGTGTACTGCCATCTGTTGACGGGGGTTAATATGGAAACGTCACTCTCAGTGATGACGTGGAATGTGAATGGAATGGGGGACAAAATCAAAAGGGGTATAGTGCAGCAATACTTAAAACGACAGGCCCCCGACCTGGTGCTACTGCAGGAGACGCATATGGTGGGTAATAAATGCAAAGCCCTTACACGATGGGGATATAAACTACTGGTACACGCTGACTATACTTCTGGATCCCGTGGGATGGGTATTCTGGTCAAAAAGAACACAGCACTCATATTGACGCGCACATGGGCAGACCCACGAGGCCGGTTTGCAGTAGCAGAGGCACAGTGGGAGGGCAAGGTGCTTAATGTGGTTTCGGTGTACCTCCCTCCGGCACTGGGCAAAGAAGCATTGGTAGACTTTGGGAAGATATTGTCCGACCTTCCCATGGGCACACTGATAATGGGAGGGGACTTTAATATGACAATGGACGATCGGAGGGATAGGTATCCACCCCGGCCGGTGTCCCGACCACATACATATATGGAAGAGTTCGCCACGGCCATGGGTCTCACTGACGTGTGGCGTACACTACAGCCAGACGGAATTCAGTATACTTACTACTTCAATGCCCACAAAAGTTCCTCCCGCATTGACTATTTCCTAACACATTCGGTATCCATCGGACATTTTCGCAATCCCCACGCGCTACCAAGAGGCATCTTAGACCACTCCCCAGTGAGAGTGGAACTCACACATTTTGAGTGCCAGCCGCGTACTACATTAAGTCTCAGCCCCTGGTTACTGACGATCCCTGATATCAAAGAGGAACTACTTGAACAAACCAGTAACTACTTTAAAGAAAATGTGGGATCAGTAGATTCGGCGCAGACAGTATGGGAAGCCTCTAAGGTAGTGGTGAAAGGTCAAGCCTTGGCCCTTAAGGTAGGGTATACCCAAAACAGGCAGCAACACTTAGTCCACATGGAGGGCGAACTCCAGCAATTAGAAGATGAAAATATTCATGCCCCCTCTGGGGACGCCAGGCACCGCCTGATGCTTAAGCAAGAGGAATATAAGATCTTGGTTAGAGAACGGATGAAGGCCAAACTCCTCCACACTACACATAGATTGTACGAATTGGGGGACAGAGCTGGTAAACTATTGGCATGGCTGGAGAAGAGGGAACAAGGCGAGCGATGGGTGCCCAGGTTGACTCTTGGGGACGGGTCGCAAATCACACACCCGAAAGGCATCGCCGATGCGTTTGCGGATCACCTGGAACAAATTTACACCCTATCCACCCCATACACGATGGAGGATTCCCGCCAACTCCTCGCGGATAGTGACCTACCGACACTCTCGGATAGCGATAGGGAAGCATTAGACGAGGACCTGACAGACCTCGAAATCCAACAGGCCATGAGTAAAATTCAATCGGGAAAGGCGATGGGGCCTAATGGGATCCCCATAGAATTCCTAAAAGTGGTGGCCACCCAGGTGGCGCCGCATTTGCGGGCCATGTTTAACGAGAGCTATGAGAAGGGGTTCCTACCGGAGGACCAGCGCCTAGCATCTATCGTTGTGATCCGAAAGCCAGGGAAACCCGCAGACGATTGCAGCTCCTACCGCCCCATCTCTTTGATTAACGTGGAAGCAAAGATCCTAGCGAAAGTACTAGCCTTACGCCTAGTCACGGTCATCTCATCGTTAGTCCACCCAGATCAATCTGGCTTTATGCCAGGAAGAAATACGGCGCTCAATATCAGACGTCTCCACAGTGTGCTTGCGCGCCAAGAGTTTATTGAGGAAGACGCAGTGGTACTCTCCCTGGATGCCTCTATGGCGTTCGATTCTATAGAATGGCCATATTTATTCAAAGTTTTGAGGCGTATGGGCTTTGGTCCGAAATTTATGGGCTGGGTGAGACTGTTGTATACAGATATCCGGGGGCAGGTTCGAGTAAATAATTATACATCCCGAATTTTCCCACTAAAAAGGGGCACTAGACAGGGCTGTCCTCTCTCCCCCCTAATTTTCTCTTTGATACTGGAGCCGCTGGCCTCATGGGTCAGACGAGATGTCATGGTGAGAGGGCTGAAGTGGGCAGAGGGGCATGATGATCGAATATCGCTATATGCCGATGACATTTTACTCTATCTCGCCTCCCCCTACAGATCCCTACATGGGGTGTTAAATATATTCACAAACTTTGGGAAATACTCCGGCTATGCCATGCATTGGAATAAATCGATACTGTTCGTCCTCAAGGGCCAGGTTCCCCGGCTCCCCCCGGGCTGCATGGTGGAGGTCACCACGGAGGGCTTTCGCTACTTGGGGATTTTTATAACCCCGGACCCCCAACTCTTCTATGATCACAATCTCGCTGCCCCTCTGGCTCGACTGCGTGCTGATGTTAAACACTGGCGATCTCTGCCCCTGTCCCTGGTGGGTCGAGCGGCCCTTTTCAAGATGCTGGCCCTTCCTTGGTTCCTTTACATCCTTCAGAACTGTCCCCACAGGGTCCCAGACGCATACTTCTCAGGGGTGGAGAGTGAAATCCGGACGCTACTATGGATGGTGGATCCCCTCGTATAGCCATGAACAAGTTAACCAAGGGGTGGTATGATGGAGGCATCGCCCTCCTGGACATTCGACTTTATTATTGGGCATCGCAGCTTATGGTAGTGAATCATTGGATCTATCGATCCCCGGTTGATCCAGCTTACATGTTGGATAAGTACAAAATGGGAAGAGCGGGATACCTGGGGGCACTGTACTCTAAGGCTCGGAAAGGACAATATTTCGGCCCCACAGCCTACACAGTGGCAATATGGCACCAGGCAAACTCTCGTTTAGGCTGGGCAAAGATCCTCACCAAATATACACCTTTGTGGTTTACCCAGAGACTAGGACTTTTGGGTCTACACCCCGGGTTCGATAAATGGGATATCATTGGAATCTCTTCTATAGGAGACTTGGTGAAGAAGGGAGCACTTCTTAAATTCGGGGACTTACGAAAGAAATATGACATGGCCCAAGGGGAGGTGTTTAGATACCTACAAATTAGACACGCCCTCACCACTGCCCTCCCCGACATGACAAACATTCCAGATTCGTCCCCCCTGGAGGACAGGGTTCTCGACGGGCCGTTGCTCACCAAAGCCATATCGTTAACATACAAGAAACTATGCAACATTCTACCCGATACATTCCATAAACTTCGAGAGAAGTGGCAGGCGGACCTAGGGCCCATTGACGACGAAGACTGGCAGGCGGCACTGATGTGCCCCCGGGAGGCAGCCATTACCCTTCGTTACCGACTTATTCAACTCAAAATTTTACATAGATCTTATCTGACCGGACTTCCCCTAGCGAGGATAGGCTCCAGGACGAGTCCACTCTGCCTTCAGGGCTGCCAACAGGATGCAACTTTTTATCACATGATATGGGACTGCCCGGGGGTGAGACCTCTGTGGGAGGGGGCCACGGGCCACATTCTGGAAGCCCTGGGGAAGGAGCTCACCCTTACGCCTAGGCTAGGACTCCTCAATATGTGGGAACAGACTGACCTAACAGACATAGAACAACAATTTACAACACTGGGATACATTCTGGTTAAGCGTGAGATAGCGAGGAGGTGGGGGGTGGCGGATAGACCTCCACTCAGAGTATGGGTCAGAGAATACGACAAATGCATGATAGCAGAAAAAGAGGTGTTCAAAACGAGGGGGTGTCCTAAGAAATGGGACAGAAAGTGGGGTAAGTGAAACGCCTACCGAGGTGACCTATGTATTTCCCCATCAATAGAAATGGAACTGCAACGCACTGGAGAGCGACACTTGAATATGCCCTGATTGTAACTGATGCCTTTCCCTGATGACTCCTATGTACTATGGAATATGCAGAACTGTCGATTGCAAATGTATGTGATTTATTATTGTGAAAACCAATAAAAACATTTTTTTTTTTTAAAAGAAGGGGACTTTCCACAGGGAAAGTTTAGCTAGCGCTCTGTCCTGAAACAGCCACCTCTTTTCGGATTCTGGTCGACTTCACTTCCACTAAGTATCTTAGCTGCGCCGCTCTAAAATATTCCAACATGTTCGGAATTCCCAGCCCTCCCTCCTCCGGTGGCCTGTGACTGAGATTCCTGCTTAGGCGAGGTCGTGCCCCAGCCCATACGAACTGCTGTATCGCCTGCTGTAGCTTGTGGATAGTCCCCGATGGGGGCCAAACCGGTATCATCTGGAATAAGTACAGAGCCCTGGGGAGAATGGACATCTTGATCGCTGCGACCCGCCCCAGCAGCGACAGTTGATGATGTTTCCACTGCTCAAGGTCCCTCGTGACCTGAGCGAGTAATTTGGAGTAGTTTAGAGTGACTGTCTGTATTATGGACGGGGCTAGATCCAGCCCCAGATATGGGACCGAATCCCGAACCTGTATCCCCACAAAGGGCTCTATTCCCACACCCGACGGCTCACCCCGCTCGCCCAGTCGGAGGATCATGGACTTCCCTACATTTACCCGAAAACCAGAGACCTGGCCAAAGGACTCCAATTCCAGCAAAAATGCTGGCACCGATTGCTCCGGCTTCTCCAGGGCCGCAAGGATATCATCGGCATAGAGGCTCACGGAGTGTCTCTCCCCGCCAAAGGGGATGCCCAGAATATCAGGGTTGTCCCTTATCTTCTGTGCCTGTGGTTCAATATAAAGCGCGAAGAGGAGGGGCGATAGCGGGCACCCTTGCCTCGTGCCCCGTTGAATCGCAAAAGGACTAGACGCTATCCCATTAACCCTAATTGTCACTGTGGGCGCATTGTAACAGCTCGCCACCCAAGCCCTGAACCGGTCTCCGAGACCAAAGTGGGCTAGAGTCTTATCCAGAAAATCCCAGTCCACCCTGTCGAATGCCTTCTCGGCTTCGACCGACAGCAAGAGGGCATCCATCTTCGTACGGTGGGCTTTATCAACGAGATGAAGAATGCGTTTGGTGTTGTCACTACTCTGCCGGTTGTGGATGAAACCAGACTGATCCAGTTCAATGACGCCCATCATCAGTGGACCCAGCCTGGCCGCCAAAACCCCAGTGAACAGTTTCAGGTCGATATTGAGGAGGGACACCGGGCGGTAGGAGCTGCATTGGGTTTTATCCTTCCCGGGCTTGGGCAGCACCACTATAGCGGCCGCTAGCATATCAGGAGGGATTGTCCCGGGTCCTGTAAAGGAGTTAAAAAGCTGTGTCAGGACCGGGGCTAAAATCTGGCAAAAGGATTTATAAAAACCCGCTGAAAAACCATCCGGCCCCGGCGATTTCAAAAGCTTGAGGCGGGAAATCGCCCCTATCACTTCCTCAATCCTGATCGGTGCCTCTAAGGCATCCGCTCCTTCCTTATTTAGTGCGGTCGTGTTTACTTCTTGTAAATATGAGTCCATATTGGGGCCTGGGTGCGAATCCCTCTGATAGAGGGCAGAGTAGAATTCCTGAAAGGCCCCCGCAATCTCGGCATCTTCTTCTACCACCTCCCCTTTAGCATTCTGGAGAGACTGGACTTTCATCTGCTGGGTGCGGGCCCTAAGCTTACTCGCCTTACTTGTCCCCCCCGATATAGTAGGAGTGCTTGAGCCGGAGGGCCGCATATTCGGCCCTATCCAAATCGAGCCCTGCCAGTTGGCCCCTTTCCGCCTTCAGTTGGCGCCAAACCCTAGGCGCGCCTGTCCTGCCGTGCACCCCTTCCAGTTCCAACCCTTGAGCCGTGAGAAGTTCCCGCTTGGCTTTACGCTCCCTATTTTCAGCTGCAGAGATGGCTATCAATTCCCCCCGCACCACCGCCTTCTTGCCCCCCACAAAGTAGGTAGGGGTGTCGTTCAGCACCAAGTAGTCTGTAATACATTTATGAATCTGTTTTGTCACTGCCTCCCTGCGCAACATGCTTTCCCGAAGTCGCCAACACCCCTTCTGTCTATGTATTGGGGGTACCCTAATAGTCACCGTCACTGCACCGTGATCCGATAGTGCTGCCGGGATGATGTTTACCTCGTCCACTAACTCATTCAGTTCGGTGGTGCCTAACAGGTAGTCAAGTCGGGCATAAGTGTGGTGTGCATGTGAATAGAAAGAAAATTGAGAAGAGTGTGGGTGAGCTACCCGCCATATGTCCACCAACCCCATAGACTGCAGCCATTCCTTCCCTGCATTAGACAATGCTCCCGTTTGGGCGTAGCAGTGGCTGGACCTATCCAACGCAGTGTCCATGACTAAATTCAGATCCCCACCTACCAATAGCCGCCGCTCCTGTGAGCTCAGGACCTCGGAGAGAGATGCTGTCAGGAATTTCTCCTGTCCCGAATTGGGCGCATATATAGATCCCACCACGAGGGGCGAGCCCCCTATCCACAACCTATAAGCTAAGAGGCGACCTTTAACTTCCGCCACTTTCCCCGAAAATCGATTGGCGACTAGTATGGCCACCCCCGCTTTTTTGTCTGCTGTGGAAGAAAAGAATTGTTGGGGGGAAAACCTGGGACTTCATCCGATGCCAATCTTTGGGGAGGAGATGGGTCTCCTGGATGAGACACACATCAGCCCCCAGGTTCTCCAAATAGGACAATATGGATTTTCGTTTAATAGGGTTGTTAAGCCCCTTCACATTGAGGGTGACTACCTGAAGGGTGGAATGTGACATGGGACCATTGTGGAACCTGCCTGCTTCATCCGTGTGCCCCTGATCTCCTCACGTGCATGTGTGTCCCATGTTGCCGCTGCGCTAAGGGACCCTGTCCCTAACCCCTTCTGCCTCGCCCATTTCTTTAGCACACCAGTTCCCCCCCTCCCACCTCCTAACCCCAACCTAGAACCCCCAATCTCCCAAAATTGTCCATTGCTCGCGAACCGAAGTTGCGGGCACTTAGAGAAAGAAGAAATAGGGAGCATTTGTGGTCCAAGTTTCCTCGGCCCCCGCCCCCAGCAGCCCCCCCCCCGGCCAACCTAACTACAATGCGTATGATAGCCCCTGCTGAAGTCACGAGCCGTCTTGGGATGCTGTGTCCTTGAGGACTGTTTCCAAAGCCTCCTGCCGCTCCTGCGCTATAGTGTTAGGGTCCGGCCCCAGCCCATGAGCAGGCAAACGTCTCCGCCCAACTCTCCGCCACCGCTCCACAGATGGCTTCTGCTCTCGGCTGGCCACTTCCTCTGGGCTGTGGTACTCCAAACCTAGGATCTTGCATGCTTCTTCGAGAGATCGGATCTGGTAGAGCTTACTGTTCCATTTGAAAATCAAGCGAAAAGGATGGCCCAAGAGTAAGCCACCCCTTGTTCTCTCAGGTGTGCGGTCACCCCTTTAAACTCTCTCCTTTTCTGCAAAGTTATGGAGGCCAGATCTTGGTATAGAGCGATGGAGTGCCCTTGGTATTTGACCGGTTGCTTCGCCCTGGCCTCTCTTAAGATGCGCTCCTTGAGGGGGAAATCTGGAAGGAAGGCTAAGATGTCCGGTGGGGGGGTGGGAGCCCGTCGTCGCAAACCCTGTACGCCCGGTCGATACGGATTTCAAAGTCCGGTGGAACTCCCAGGATGTCTCGGAACATCCCTTGCAGATATTGAACCATATCGGATCCCTCTTCGTCCGAAGGAACTCCCCGCACTCGGATGTTATTCCGCCTAGAGCGCTTTTCGAGGTCCTCTGTGTGTACCTGTAAGTCGATCTGTTGATCCCGTAAGCGAATCACCTCCTGTTGAAGCTGCTCCACTTCCTCGTCCCTGGTCTGCTCTTGTTCCTCTATGGTGGCTACTCTTTCGCCAATCGCATCGACATCGCGGCGTATCTCCTTCACCTCCCCGGCAACCTTGCTTTTGAGCGTCTGGAAATCCTCCCTCAAAGTATTAAAGAGCGACTCCAGGAAAGAGCGAGTAATCGGTACATCCACCACCCCCGGTTCCAGCTGCGATGTTGGTGCCGGGGGTGACCGGCCCCCCTTCTCCCCCGATAGGGAGCCTTTAGAAAGCATCTCCTTCAGTGTCCGGTCTTTTTTCCCTCTCACCGAGGACATAACTGTGTTCTGGGGCCAGGATCCAGGAGAGGGCTACTCTTCCTCGCTTCCTGAGCTATCACAGGCCCCCAGCACCTCTCGGCGTCCCGGGCCTCCAACCCGCCCGTGCTCGCCAGCCGATGTGTCTGGCCGGGGGATCGTATCCTATCGTCGTGTCGCTCGTTGCCCTCCGAGCCTGCCCGTTCCATGTTAGGGCCCTAGGCCCCCCGCTTCTCTCACCAGAACTGTCTGGTTCGCCACCTGGGTCTTTAGCCTCGGAAGGTCAGAACCGACTCCTCAATGCTGTGCTCCGTCAATATTCTACCAATGAAGTGGTGTCAAACCCAGATATGTGGCCGACCTCCTCACTCCACAAGCCCCCGTGCGCCAGTCGAATACCCTGGCCGACTGCTGCGAGTAGGGGACCCTAGCAATGTGGGTCGCCCCGCTGGTCTTCAGTGCCCCCTTGTCTGTTCGTGCTGCTGGGCTTCGCCGAGCCCCCCTCCTGGCGCTGGTCGCCCTGGGCTAGGAGCCCAGTGCCTGAGGCCTCAGGCCGCCCCACCACGAGCTATCGCTCTGGAGGCCCGGTCTCCCGTCTCACCTCCTCCACGCGGTGACGATCCGAGTCCCGCCAGTCCGCCCCAGCACTGCCTCGGCCAGGCTGTCACCGCAATGTCCCCTTCCTGGCGGGTGAGCCAGATGGTGTCCCGTGGACCTGGGTGAGTATGCTGGGCCCCGATGATGCCCTCTACCTGGGCAGTGCTAGGCCGCGTCAGGCCCCTTCCACTCTGTGGCCACGCCAGGCGCAACGAGCGCCCCCCGTCTCTGGGCGGGACAGGGCCGGAGGGCCCAGCGTGAGCCCCCAGCACTAGTCCCGTTCCGCCCGGTGGGCCTCTATGCTGCTCCCTGGCGCCGGTGGCAGAGAAGCTTCCCGCTGAGTCCAGGGTGTGGGCCCACCTCCTCACTGGGGCTCCCCGTGCCTCTTAGGGTCGCTCTGGGGCAATGCCTCTCCTCTCGCTCACTCCTCTCGCCGGTGCTAGGCCCCTCAGCTTGCCACCTGAAGGCGCCCCTTTGCCTCCGCCAGGCGATATCACTGACCGAATTCCGGCCGCCACTAATCGCCGCGCGGCGGCTCTGCCCCTCTGCTGCCTCACCTCGGAGCCCGCTGCTGCAAAACGCGGCCTCTCCGTCTCCGGCGGGTGCCGTAGTAGCGAGACCCTCTGCCTGTCTTGCCAGCCTCTGTGGTGCCGCCAGTCTCTCTAGGACGCCCGGCCGCCGGCGCGCTGTGCCAGGCTCGCGCCGACCCCCTCACCTTGTGGTTTGCTGTCGGCGTGTAAGGCCGGGTCGCTGCACCCCTGGATACGGCTAGCTGCGCCAGCAGGCCCGGCCGGAGCCGGGCGCCATTTTCTCAGCCCGCTGTTCCGCGTCGCAGGGACCTCTGTAGCCGCCGACCGGGCACACAGCCCCATATTTCACACCTCCGAGCGTGCCCACAGGCGGACGCCTACGTTTCCTCCAGCGATGTAGGCGCCCATGGGGTCTAAGGAGCTAAAGTGACCGTATGAAGCAGCCAGGAGCCGCAGGGAAATGCGTCTCACCAGCCCGCCATCTTGGCCACGCCCCCTCTCAGTATATTTAAAAGATAGTAGGGTAGTCCTAATTCACTCAATACCCCCCACAATGCGTCTCTAGGTACCAGGTCAAATGCACTCTTGAGGTCCACAAAGACCAGATACAGGCTACCTCCTTCTAGATATACTGATTTCCAATAAAGAAGTTGGAGCCTAAAGATCTGATCTACCGTTGATGTTTTTTCTCTGGAACCGGCTTGCAAAGGGGTCAGGATCTTGTATTCCTCCAGCCAGGATTGCAGACAATCTAATATAATCCTGGCAAATACTTTTTGTGATACATCGATCAAACTGATCGGTCTATAGTTTGTTGGTAATAGAGGTGATCCCTTTTTATATACCGGAAGGATCTCAGCACCTGACCAGGTTGCAGGGAGAGCCATCCCCTGTAGGATGGCATTATAGACCACCCATAAATAAGGGCCCCAGACCTTGGGTTCAGCACGGAAAAGATCCCCTGGTATCTTGTCCAAGCCTGCTGCTTTCCCTGGAACTATTCTGCTTAGGGCTTTTGTAACTTCTGCCAGAGTGATCTCGGGGATAGCTATTTTGGACTTCGGGGTGTCAAAATAGCTGGGGTCAGGCTGCTGGCCTCAACAACATATGAGGCATAAAGAGCCAAAAAGTGCTCTTTCCAGCAGTCAGCCGCTATATTTGGCTCAAAAGCCGCCTTTCCTTTGCTGCTGCCTGTAGATATAATGTTCCAGAATGTTTTCATATCTTTTATCTCCAGGGCCAATTTCAAACTATCCCATTGATCCGTTTCCCATGCCGTTTTTGCAGATGCAATGGTGGTTTTATAGAGGGTCCTTGCTGATTTTACTGTAATATTACACTTGGATTTTATAGAATAATTTTACTTTTTTCCATCTGGGGGCCCATGCTTGGGTGTGACTTAGCCTCACCCCAAGATAGTCGAAATGGTGGACTACCTCTAGAGGAAGCCCCTCTACAGTCACAATACCTCTGCTCCTTTTGTGGGGATTAATCATCATAACTTTGGATTTGGACGAGTTTAGTTCTAGTCTTCTTTCCCCACAAAAAGTGACAAAGGCGTTCAGTTCGGATTGGAGGTCCATAGGGGTTCGGGAGATTAGCAGGGTGTCGTCTGCAAACATTAATATTGGGGTTGGTATTCCCGCCACTCTAGGGGCATCATGTTTGCATACCTTCAATCTCTTCACTGAGCCATCGATGAATAGGTTGAAGAGTGTTGGGGCGAGAACGCACCCCTGTCTGACTCCTTGCAGAATCTCTATCTTTTCTGTCATGTCCCCTGTGGTGTTCCATCTCACCCTCGCGTTTGTGTTTTCATGGAGGAGCCTAAGTATTCTTAATAGGTCTGAGGGGATACCATACCCATCTAATACCTCCCACAGTGTGTTTCTTGGGACCAGGTCGAACGCCGCTATTAGGTCAATAAAAGCAACGTATAGGTGGTCACGCTTCAAGGTGATATATTTCCAGGTTATCACCTTGAAGCGGAGGACCTGGTCCATTGTGCTGACTTTCGATCTGAAGCCTGCTTGGGACTCTTCCGGGACGTTGTTTTGTTGTATCCACTCATTTAGTTTGTATAGAACCTGTCTACAGAAGATTTTTTGTGAGTTATCTTATAGGCCTATAATTTGAGGGGATCGTTCTCTCGCCTTTATTATAGATGGGTATGATGACGGCACCATGCCATGACAGAGGGATCGTATTGCCTTTTATTATACTATTCGATAGAGCATTCCGATAGGGGGCCCAGATATCTGGTTCAGAGAGGAAGAGGTCTCCTGGAATGCCATCCATTCCTGGGGCCTTGCCCTTTTCCGTTTGTTTTATTGCTTTATATGTTTCGAATAAAGTAAATGTAAGAGGGGAATGTGCAGCTGGAATAGAGGATGGAATAGTCACATTTGATGTTTGGAGGCCACTAACCTCTTCTAGTGGGGTGCTCTCTACGACATTATTTCACTGCGGGCAGTCATATAGACCCTTGAAATGGGTAACCCAGGTGTTGAGCGTGATCACTGGATCTAAAGAGTTAGAGGAGTTCACTGCTATTAGTTTCCAGAACCTTTTTTGGTCACCCTTCTCTAGGGCCTCAGCAATCGTTAGCCATTGGTCCTCTTCCCATTCTCTTTTGACTTTAACTAAGAGGTTTTTATAATCACGCCTGGTCTTTATCATTTCAGGCCTTAAGTCCTTTTTGATTGCACTCAACAGGTGAATCTTTCCTAATCGACAGGCCTTGTTGTACCAGGATGGTGTTTTCTTTTTAAGTGCTCCTCTCCTCTCTTCCCTCATGAAACACGGTCTCAATGTGTCCATGAGTTTGCAGTGTAAAGGGATGAAATTGATGTTATAGATATTAGTTGGGTCGATCTGAGAAAGTTTAGACACAAGCAGATTGTAAATAAATGTCAGTTTGTTTTCATCTGCCACCAATTCTGCCCACTTAACATTTCTCATATTGCTTGAGGTTGTAATTAACGCAGTAGGTACAACCATCTCCAGTTTTGTATCTCTGAATCTTGTCATAAAAAGAGATGCGCTTAATGCCTGGGGCAAGTAGATCTTTGAATTCAGTTGGAAGCATTTTCACCACTGGGAACAAGTCCAATCTTAGCCATATTAAGAGGCCACCTGATGGTCACCCTGCCGGTGATGGGACTGCACTTTGCTAAAGGCAACAAAGCCTGGGCGGGGTACGGGTTTAATAGCCCAAGTTTCTTGAAGCAAAATAATATGGTGAGAATCGATAAACGTTCCCCACTCGGGATCGGAGAGTTTGGACTTGATGCCCAGAACATTCCAAGATAGTAATTTTAAGTAATCACCCTCTGTCGACCCTATGGCTCTCATGGTGGTCGTAGTGGATTCTCCCTGTGGTGTTGTGTGCTCCCCTTTGTCATTAGCTATATCTGGTCCCCTATGCCCTGCTGTCCCATCAATGTCTACCCTGCGTGAGGTGGAAACTCTTCAACCACTGTGGAGCAAGGTAGTTGAGTTATAGAGCACGGTTCAGGGGGATCGGTAATGAGTCAATCGATGTCTGAGTTGTTTGAAAGGCTAGCGAGTTGGGCTTCAGTGCACTGGGGGGCGATTTTATTGGCTTTTAATGGGTTTATCCACTGTATGACAAGGAGGTTTCATTTTTAAGATTATTTGCAGATCAATATCTGGTCTGAAGCGCAATTCTAATGCAATTAGGCCCTCTGCTAGGGCATGTCCCTAAAAGCCACACCTATGTAATCCCTCTCAAGATTTCCTACTGAGAACCTTCTAACGTTTGTTATGTCCTCCCTTATAATTGATCGGCATCCCCTTTTGTGATGAATCCAGTGAATCACTTTGTTCATTAGGCCCTCATGTGTTTCGGTATGGGGGCTCTGGGACTTTGGGACATTAATCATATAAAGATCAAAACGTTGGGTATGCAAAGTACTCCCCAGGATTGTACAGTCCTTTGGGTCTGGGGTTCTGCCTATAGTTTTTTTAAATTTTATTTTTTTATAAATCTTTTTATTGAAACAACAACACACAATCTCCTTTACAGTATGCATATGCCATAATAGTCTGACAATCCGCACACCGTGTGGTAACTCAATTACAATCAATTGATGATGACTGACAACTTTCAGGTTCTCACCCCCCACCCAGGCCCCCCTTTCTCTCCCCGTTAAAGAGTTTCTTGATCCTGATCTTGTCCCGTTATCGGACTACATAACATTCCCCGATAACTACTCCATTTCCCCCAGATCTTTGTCCATTTTAGTGAGGAATCCCCATCTCTCATAAATCGCTCTTTCCGTCTGCATACACCAGTCCAAGTCCATCTTCCATTCTCTCAATGTCGGAGCCTCTATCGCCCTCCATTTCCTCGATATATTGCGTTTGGCTATCAAGAATCCCAGTGTTACCCACATGCGCTCAGTGTTCGTAAGATCCGAGTCCCCCATATGTTTAGCAGACACCATTTCGGCGACATATTCTCTTTGAAATTATAGTCTTCCCTCATGGTCTTTAGTATCGCTGACCAATATTGCTGGAGCGGGGGGCACTCCCACAGTAGGTGGAAGAAGGAACCCTCCTGTCCACATCCCCTCGGACATAGTGATGAGGTGAGTATCCCCATTTTTACTTGGGTGGTGCATGCATAGTAGGCCCTGTGCAGTATCTTTAATTGTATTAGTCTAAAACGCAGGCTTATGGCAACTTCTCTGGGGGAGGCCATGGCCTCCATCCACTCTTCGTCTTCCAAAACACCCATTTCTCCCTCCCACCGGCTCCGAAGCTTTGTCAGGGGGTCCAAGAGGTTGTTGATAAGCTTACGGTATACCAGCGATGTCGCCTTTGCAGTCAAATAATCATCCAGGAGCCTATCCTCAAGTGGGGAGGCCTCCGGAAGTACTGTCCCCTTGGGTATTATTGCCCTCAGTGCGTGGGTGATTTGGATATCTTTTAAGATTTCAGACTGTGGCATCTGATATTCCGTCTGCAAAGCCGGGAAGGTCTTTACATTCCCTCCCCTCCCAGAGGTCCCCCACCCTTGAAATCCCAATCGTATCCCACCTGCAGAAACCCACCCGGTGTATCGTCAGGCCCAACTTCTTCGTGTCCCACAAGGGAGTCATCAAGGTGAGTCTACCGTGCCACCCCAGCGCTTTGGTGCTCTCCTGCCACACTCGGAGCATGGTTGAAGTCGGGGAGCGGAAGGCAACAGTCACCCCTCCTCCATATAATGCCCTGGGGTACCCGCCCGGTGACATATTATGGTGATCCATCCTGTAGGCAGGCTCGCTCTGGGGCTTATGTACCCAATGGTTAATTACTGTGAGCTGGGCTGCCCAGTAATAGTGCTGGAGTGAGGGGAGCGCCACCCCTCCATCATACCATCCCCTAGCCAGCTTTACCAATGAGATTTGTGACGCCCCCCCGTCCCACAACAGTTGTCTCACAGCTGCATTTATTTGCTGGAAATACCGTGGGGGTACTGGGTAAGGTGTATTGAGTAGCACCTAAAGAAACCTGGGCAGTGCCATCATTTCAAAGAGCACCGCTCTTCCCAAGAGGGACAGTGGCAACGAGCGCCAGTGTTGTATGTCACTTTTAAGGTGGCCCAGTGGGGGAGCCAAGTTGCGTTCATAAAAACCTGTGGGGTCTCTAGAAGTGTATATGCCCAAATATTTGAACCCCTCCGTGCTGATTCGGAGTTGACATTCTCTGGGGAGTGTAGGACGACTTCCTGCTAGGACATATACCACTGACTTGTCCCAATTAATTGTGTATCCTGAGTACTTGCGGTATAGCTCAAAAATATGCAGCATCCTGTGAATTGTGACCTTCAGGTTCACTACATACATTAGGATGTCGTCTGCATATATGGAGATTTTATCTTCCCACTCTGGTGTCCAACAGAGTCCGCGGATCATAGGATCCCCCCCGAATCCAGGTTGCTAGGGGCTCCAGAACCAATGTGAACAACAGGGGGGGCAGCTCAAATACTCTGGAAACATTCCCATTCACCGAGACCTGTGCCAAGGGCTTCTCATACAAGAGTTTAATCCAATTTAAAACTTTTGGCCCGAAGCATAGCCTCTCCAGTACTGCATATAGGAATGGCCATTCCACTGTATCAAACGCCATACGTGCATCCAGCGACACGATCAGTGTGTCTTCCTCAACGGACTCTGCCCTGCCCAGAACCCAGTGCAGTCTTCTAAGATTGAGAGCTGTGTTACATTTCGGCATGAAGGCCCACTGGTCCGGGTGGACTAGAGAGTGTATCACAGGAAGCAGGCAATTTGCCAATAGTTTTGCAAGGATTTTTGGTTCGGCGTTCAAGAGGGAGATCGGCCTATATGAACTGCACTCACCAGAGGGCTTGCCCGGCTTCAGAATCACCACAATGTTGGCTATTCGTTGATCTCTAGGGAGTATCTCATTTTTATAGCTTTCACTAAACATGTTCTGCAGCAGGGGCAGCACCTTGGTTGCTGTTATTTTGTATAATTCAATTGGCAGACCATTGGGGCCTCCGGCTTTACCTGATTTGAGATCTCTGATCACCTTGGCTATTTCAGACTCTACCAGGTCTTGCTCCAGGAGATCTTTCTCTTCCGGCTCAAGGCGCGGCAACTGGAGCGGGACTAGTAATTCCCACGACTCTGCAATTGTGGTTCCGGATTCCGGAGCATAGAGTTGCTCATAATAGTCCGCAAACGCTTCAGCGATTTGGCTCCCTTCCCGAACCGTAGTCCCATCACTTTTCCGCACCTCCTGTACCCATCTAGCGGCCTCTGATCATTTATCAAGCCACGCCAATAACCTGCCTGCTCTGTCTCCTACCTCGTACAGGTTCTGTTGCATCGCCCGATATCTGGCTTTTGCTGCCTCTTTGGCTATTGCCTTCAATTCAGCCTTTTTTAACGCCAGACGGTGTATAGCCCCTTCCTCAGTGTCAGTGGTCAGGAGTGTCTCCAATGCGAGAATATCTCATTCTAGCTCGTCGAGCTGTGCACGTTTCTGATTTTTTCCTCCCGCCACCGAGGAGATGCCCTGGCCCCTAATCACTGCTTTGTATGATTCCCAAAGGACGCATGCTGAGTTTACTGTGCCTGTGTTTTCAGCAATATATTGGTCTGTGGCTTCTTGTATCTAGGACCTGATAATAGGGATTTGAATGTACCAGGGTTCAATCAATCAATCAGGGAATTGTAAGCGCGCTACTCACCCGTGAGGGTCTCAAGGCGCTGAGGGGGGGGGGGGGGTCCGCAGATCTGTTTAGCCGAAGAGCCAGGTCTTGAGGGTCTTCCTGAAGGTGTTCAGGGAGGGGGCGCGTCTGATGTCTGCCGGTAGCTCGTTCCAGGTCTTGGCTGCAATGTGAGAGAAGGATCTTCCGCCTGCTCTGGCTCTGTGGATGCGCAGGGTTTCGGCCAGTGCGAGGTTGGAAGATTGGAGGTTTCTTTTGGGTACGTGGAAGTTGATTCTGTCGTTGAGGTATTTGGGTCCGTTGTTGTGTAGGCATTTGTAGGCGTGAGTGAGGATTTTGAAAGCAACTCTTTTCTCCACGGGGAGCCACTGGAGACTTCGTAGGTGTTGATCCTGCCCACTCTGATCTGTCTGGGTTCTGCGATTTCATAATGAACACATATTGGGGAATGGTCAGAGATCCCACGGGCCAGATTATAAACTGCCCGGAAATGGAGTGCCTGCTGGGTGGGCGTGAAAAAGTAATCAATGCGGGACATACTCCCATGCGCCCCCGACTGATACGTATACTGTCGCGATGTGGGGTTGAGGCCTCTCCAAATATCTTGTAGGCCCATGGCCTGTACAAAGTCGCTCAATGCTTTGCCCGCCTAGTCTTGTGGACGTGATGGTGAACGGTCAAGCGTTGGTGACAGGGCCGCATTACAGTCACCCCCTATCACTACGACTGCCTACGGTAGGTTCAGAAGAATAACCCCTAGCTCTGGCAAGAGCAGGGATTGCTGTCTGGGGGGAATGTACATCGAGAATATATTGAAGGTGTAGCCCTCCCAACCACCGGAAACTGCCACTAATCTCCCCTGCGCATCATGTGTGACCATGGAGTTTGTGAAAGGAAAGGAAGTGCGCACCAAAATACCGACTCCTCTGGAGCCTCTAGTGTATCCGGAGTGTGCGAGTAGTTTATAGCCTCATCAGTTAAGTGCCCCGGATTGTGTTGCTTGGATATGTGTTTCCTGAAGTAGGACTACATCCGGTGCATGTGTTTTTAGGTATTGGAGGACTATTCCCCTTTTTATTTTGTCCCCCAAACCCGTTGAGATTCAAGGAAAGTAGTTTGACGCCTTTATTTTTACCCGGGGGGGGTAAGATATCTGGATCTTGGAGGCCGCTCAGATGCATGGAGCCGTTCTGAGTTGCATCTAGTGCGTTCCTAGGCATACTATCGGTCTACGTTAGCCCCAGGACATAGGGCCTGTCTAGTGTGCGGGGTTGCAAACCAGTCAGTAAGATGTCAGCTCCCCACTGTTGGTGATACGATTGTCGTGGATGGCAAAACATTATACAAATAAAAAATGACCCATTTCCCAACTTTTCCCCCCTCCCTGCACTACGGGTTGAAAGTGCCCGCCACCCCAACTATGCAGAGTGCCTATAACCCCAAAACACATTATAAACTTTTAGGGAGCGGAAGCCACCTCCTCCGCTAGCCGCCACCCCCCAACTAAATCTCATACATTTCACTGCCAAATTACATCTCAGTCTGGTCCAGTATACGTTGGTGCGGGATTCTCAAGACCCCCTTACTCCTGGAGGTTGCACCTAGAAAATCCAAGTCAAATTTGTATCTGGAGCACCCCCTCATCTAATATACTATAGTGCTCCCCTATCCAGTGGTCTCATCCCCACAGAAATCTCTGCCCTGACAAATTTGGACAATCCGTTCCTTAGTGATCCAGTCTCTTTGTTTGATTCACAGATTCGACTCAAGGCGGTCCTCTTCCATGCGACACCAGCTTCTCCACCGTCTCTCTTCCCATACCCCACACCGGCCGACTGTTCGCTATCCCTCCAGGCAAGACCAGGCTTCCTCCGGAGTTTCAAAAAACAAAGTTTTGTTGTTGGCCACTACCCTCAGTCCGGCTGGGAAGAGCATTGCATACTTCAGTTCTCTTACCCTCAGAGCTTTCTTCACCTCTAAAAATGAATGTCTTTGCTTTTGAACTCGAAGGGTGAAGTCTGGAAAAAAATGTGATCGTGCTATCTTCCCATTTCACCGGGGGTTCAGTGCGGGCCGCCTGTAGAATCACCTCGCGGTCCCTGAAATTGAAGATTCTGGCTATAATTGGATGTGGGGGGTTTCCTGGTCGTGGCGGCGCACCTGGCACCCGGTGAGCGCGTGCTACTGAAAAGTATTTTGACAAGCCTTTAGGTTTGAGATGCTGGCAAATCAGATCTTCGACGAACAGGTCAACTGCTGGGCCCTCCACTTTCTCCGGGACCCCAAGAATGCGGACGTTGTTTCGCCTAGAGCGGCCCTCGGGATCCTCCACTCTATTCTCCAACCCTTGTGCCAGTTCTCTCAATTCCCCTACTTGAATTCGGAGAGCTTTAGTTTCAGTTTGAAGCGTGGTAATAGGGTCTTCGTTTTCCTTGACCCTTGCCCCCATGTTCCATAAAACAGTTCTTATCAGAGTCATTACTGTTGAGACAGTGTCGATCTTATTTTCCAAAGAGGTTTGCACCTTGTGTATTGCGACCATTATATCATGTAAGGCCAGGGATTCGTCTTTATTCGCACTTTGCGCCTGTTTAGGGGCTGTGCCGGCATCTTCTTCCCCTGTATGGGCCTCCACTCTTGGCTGGGCATATTTGCCCATTTTTGTTTGGAGGGCCGCTCGATGCCCCTCTGGATTCATTCTGGGGCACCTTCCTCTGTCGATGGATGGGTGGGGATAGCCCGCCGCCTACCAGTGGCCAGACGACCACCTGCAGCCTGTCGGGATCCCAAGCCCACACCACACCGCACCCCGATCTACCACCCCTTCAGCGGTCAGGGGATTGTTTCGCTACCACAATGGGTCTAGTTGCTGCACCTCAGGCCTCCTGCTGCTCGATAAATGGGGCCCTGGAAGGGGGGGCGTAGGAAGGCGACAAGCCGCCTGCTGTCAGCACGGGTTTAGGCCGCCGGTTGCTCTGCCCCACACTCCCCCTTTGCTTGCCCCGTTCCGTGCCCCAAGATCGCTGGGTCCCCCCTTCCTGTGGTCTTACGGCACCTCCCTCGGTTCACTCCTCCCTCGGTTCACTACTCCCTCGGACATTTTGGCCCTGAAGTACCCCCTCGTACAGTTGAGAGTTCCATTATATGTCCTGGGGGGGCCTCCTGTGCCTCTCTGTTAGTTATGGAATGGCGAGAGGAGTGCAAGGGTGTGCCCGCTGTGATCTATTTGTTCATCCTCCTCTCGGCCAACTCATCACTTGCTGACTTGCTCTCTGGGCGTTCCTATTTTCCACCTGCGTCAGTCTTTTAGGCTGTTTTCTTGCCTTCACGCTTTCCCCGGTCGTGGTGCTCCTCTCACCTCCTCGCCCCCGCCGGGGATCTTGGTGCAGCTGACAGGCTCCGATTTCACGGGTGCAGATCCTTTCGATTCTGGGGCCCCAGCGCAATGCCCATCCAGCCAAGGACCTGCAATGAGGTTCCAGCCGACTCCCTTCCCCTCACGGCCGGCTCCGCCCTGCACGTCTCCACATTGTCTCAGAGCCTCCACTGGGCTGCTAGCATTCATGCAGCTCCCCGGTGCTCTGTGAAAACTGATTTTTGCTCACGCCGGTCCTGCTTCAGTTCCCACACTCGGTGTGGGTCCGATTTCAGCAGTGTTCCAGATAATTGGTCGGATTTCCGGGGGTATTACGAGGCGGCCGGACGGAGCTTCCCTAAGCTGCGGCCATCGCGATCGGCTGTTGGCCACACCCCCCTGGGGTTCTGCCTATAGTTACTCCTCCCCGGCCTCTCTTATTGGTATTCTCAGAGGATCTGTCAGAGGACCTATCTGACCGTGAAGAGTTTCTACTCTCTTCCAATGTAAACAAAGAGTCACTTTCTCTTCTGACAGCCTTCTTTTGAGTGCGGATAAACTTTCACTTTGGCCAGGTCTTTCTGGAATTTATTTATCTTGGATTGTACAAAATAATCCTTATATTCTGTAAGTCCCCTGTTTACCTCTTCCAGTTTCTTTTTTTAAACTGTAATAGAGAGCTGAGTTTTAAGTGCATTCTCTTACATTCTTATTTGGATTAGCAGGACATCAAATAGTCTCTTGGCGGTTTTGATAATCAGAACTATTAGCTCCCTGGTACATTTCCAAGCTATCAAGGACCAATCTTTTCTGAATTCTTTGTCCTCTAGATAGATTCTAGGTTCGTTGGTAATAATAAGACCTATTGGAGCAGCATTGCCTCTCAAATATTCCGTCATTACTGCTCCATGGAGCATGGCTTTGACCTGGATTTTCTTAAGATCAGATAGTGAATCCCAGTCATTCATTTGTTTCCCTGTTTGTGCCAGGGATGTGTCCCCAAGAATGGAGGGTGCTGCTAAAATTGAAAGGACATACTCATCATCGAAGATAAGGTCTTCAATTTTGTTATCCCATCACTGGGGGGTTAGTATAGGATTTGACTGGCTTATTGGCCAGTAGTCTAGATTTGAACTCTCACAGCCAGTTGCTGTGTGAAGTACCATACAACACTAAATAGAGAGAAAGAGGCAATATGGAGCTCACACTTGCCTTTCAAACACTCCAAACACAGAATAGGCGTGACACCCTTTTAGCGTGCTTAGGGAAATCTCCACCAAGCCCTGATTCGAATAAACCTCCCTACCTACTGCTACTCTCCATCCTGGGGGAAAAGGACACTTCCAAGAATTGGACAAGGTAGGCTCACTCACGTAATGTGACATGCTTCATCATTCTAATTCTAAAATAAATCCAGTATTTGTAAAGCACGAACTACTCACCCCTAAGGGTCTTAAGGCGCATAGGGCCATCGGGGAGATTAAGTGAGCTATTGCCCAGAGTCACATGGTGCTGAGCTGCTGCAAGCGCCGGGTATCGTACCGTGAGACCTGCGCTCCGTATTTAGCCGCCCTGGCCGCTGCACCACACCTCTCCCACCTCATCCCACCCTGGTGAGATGATACCACCAAGGCAGACTCTACCTCAGCGGGGGCTGACCTGAAGGAGTTCTTAGAAATTATTTATTTTCTCTGGATAATACTTGGATCCTGTTCAGTGATCAAAAAAGCCTTAGGATATTCCACAAAGTATCCTTTATTCAGGTGGTATCCCAGGCTTGCATAAAATAAGGGATTATCAGAGGACTTAATATGGTTACTATGACCCTTATGTACCGCTGAGTTATCTTGCCAACATATTGCTGCCCTTCCACTAGAGCCAACAGGTCTCGGGCATTACTCAGGGCCGGATATATGTATCCCTACAGTCATTTAATAATAGTGAGGAGTACCATAAAACACATCTAGAGGTGACATACTTCTCTTCAAAAAGTCACCAGGTACTACTACCTAGTTGAGGGAGAGAGAAAACAGTATAGCAGTGGTAGTAGGAGAACGAAAACTGAAAGCCACAGTCCTCAAAATTCCCATCATGGCAGTGTCCTATGGAATTGCACAATGACAATACTTCATATTAAAAAACATTAACAAAGGCGACAAAGTGACATAAAAGCACTCATTCATATCACGCATGCACAAGTGGAAAAAAGCACGCGGGGGGACAATACAGAATTCCAATGTGGATTCTTTACCTACTGCTCACTGGCTAGTTGCCTCATGGACAAAGGAAAGGGGGTAACGGGTCCAATAGAGCATATTTAGGATGAATTACTTGTCCTTGGCAATGGGAGACCCCTTCCCCATTAATAGTACAGAACTTCAAAAATGTGCCAGGTCAAGTGGAAGAAATCATTCTTTATGTGGAAAAAATTCAATTTTATCGCTTCTGTAATTGTAATTCGATGCTTCACTCTTTATCAGGTTCAGTCATGCAGAGCAAAGGCGGATCATAGATCCCAGAAGAGACAAAAACATAATACAGCCAACACGTGTTTCGCTCCCTCACATTGGCCTTTTGGCCTGGGGTTTCCTCAGGGCTGTGCATCAAAAGATAAACAAACATAATAATCCGGTATCAAAGAGTATATACATATTTACAGAAGTACAACAATACATGTGTGCAAATTGTATACAACATCATCATCAGAGATGATGTGGTACAAAGGAGTTCACATCAAAGTCAACAAAGCTGGGAAAAAGTGAAAAGCGTAGTAGGGACAGAGAAAAGGAGGAAAGAAGAGTGAAATCAAGGGAAAAAACAAGAGAGAGGGGAGGACAGGTAAAATAGGAAAGGCGAAAGAAGAAGGTGGGGGGGCGACAATCAGTGGAATGGAAGAGTTGCGGTTGGTAGGGAAGAACGGGGGAACGGAGAGGATTTAGTTTTGGGAAGAAAAGGAAAAACATTAGAGTGCCATATTTTAGTCATACATGACATGTAAAGTCATCATGGTTATCATAATAAATCAAAAATATATACATACGAGGTTGTATTGTCCATAGTGTTAGGTATTGTTCCATGTAAGGATACAAAAAGACATTCAGCAAAGCCACAGAGTTAGCACTAGATAAAAGCTAGATAGCAAGTATTCAAGCACTGACACCAAAGCCTACTAATTATGTTGGCATGACGATCACTCTATATGGTCGGGTGAAAAAATAAATCAACAAACTTCCGTTCAAATTTAAACAGAAAAGGCCTGTGTTTGCATTCCATTTAAAGTGTAATCAAGGCCTTTCCTATTAGTTGCTATTTTTAACGTGGGGACCCTCAGTGAAAAGGGAAGCGCATAATGGGGAATTATCATATTACTGCTAAAAGTGTCCCTTATTTGGAAAAAGTAACCCTTCACCTAGTAGGTTAGTGAAGGACCGCGCTTACCGTGGCGCATATGGGTGTCTGTTCACAAGACGAAGTATCAGAATTCTTTGAAAAATCCGTTTGAGTTGCTGGATGCGGCTTAAATCTAGAAAAATAAGAAGCAGAGAAGCAGTACCCCTTTTAGCCGGAGGCGGGGGTGGTGAAGTAGAACCCCTTAATATTCAAAGAGGACAGGACCCGGGGCAAGTAATCACAGGATAAGCGGGTCCGCATGAGTCCTAAAGACCCGTGTGGTGTGCTACAGACTTACTTCTGTCTCTAGCGATAGTAGATTCTTCGGTCGGCAAGGGCAGCATCGAAGTGAAAGGTGGTTGCTTTTGTATGTTCTGCGGTCGGAGAAGGTAGCCTCCTACCTCCCAGCCGACCCTAAGGGTTCCGGGTCACGGGGTATCGCGGTAAACGTAGGCGCCATCCTGGAGTGTGAAGGAGGTGAGAAATGACTAAAGCCTACACAGGTGGTTTTTAATTATTAATGGTGCGAGGTAAAGAAGTATAGGCACGAAGGGTCAAAAATGCAAAAGCCTAAAAGGGTGGTTTTAAATTTTTTCGCAGTGCGAAGAAAAGGAAAATTTTAAATATAGGCAAGAAAGGTCAGAGTGTAAGCTAGTTGTCATGGTAGTCCCCGACAGGCTGCCATGGGAAAAGGGAGAGATTTGTTATACAATAGAGAAGGTATGCCTCGCTTCTATCGATCCGCGGTGCCAAGAACAGACATTGCTTAAGCTAACTACACTCTTCTTCCCTGGAATGCTGCTGGCGTAGAGAAAACGTTTAGGAGCAGTGATGGTCTAGGGCCTATATAGTGGGGGATATCCTGTAGAAGGAGGTCAAGGGCCAAAAGAAGGATAAGGAGATGGGGAGAGTTTGTTAAATTCTGCTACCCCCTTAGTCATCCCCCAACCAAACGTGCACTTCTGCATCTTTATTTAGTCCATGTTTGACTGTGTTGTATTGGAGAATGAGTTCCCTCTCTCTTCTCTGCAGGTTGAGCTCCCAGTTTGACTTGATGTATAACCTCAATGCCATAGAAGGTAAAGCTTTTCTTGCGTGGATGAGTGTTATGGAAGTGATCTGTTAACGGGTGGCCGGTATTGTACTTGTAGATGTTTCTGTAGTGTTCTTGAATTCGTATGTGCAGGGGTCGAATTGTGCTTCCAATATATGGGTGGTTGCATGGGCAATAAATCACGTAGATGGCAAATTTGCTATTACAGTCAATCTATTCTTTGATTCTGATCTGTTGGCCCAGTGGCATTGGTACAAGTTGGATTTTGTTAATTCCTAGTTTGCAGATATTGCAGTTATGACACGTATGGAAACCTGCTGGTCTATCTAGAAATGTATTTGCCTTTTTTCGTTTATCCACAAACTCAGATCTACAGAGCATCCTTTTGAGATTCAGTGCCCGTCTGAAACTCATTTCTGGATAGTTTCGGAGGTGATCACTGAGACCTGGACTATATTGTAGTAAATGCCAGTGGTGTTTAAGGATTTGTCTGATGTTGTGATGGCCGTTGTGGTAGTCCGTGATAAAGCGAATCCTGGTGTCTTTTTTACTTGTTGTGATGGGTTTTTGGCCCAGGGTAATAGATCTCTCAGTCTTTGAGACAGCATTCATTGTGGGTTGTAGGTGACATGGGTCATATCCTCGCTTCTCCAAGCATATGATTGCTTCTTTTCCTTTCAGTTCGAACATCGGTTCTTCACTAGTTTCTTCTGATTCGAAGAAGTTCTCCCTTTGGTATATTTTTGATGTTGTGTTTTGGGTGACAACTTTCTGCTCGTAGAATAGCATTCACCGCTGTGTCTTTTCTGTAGAGTTTGCTATGTAACAGGTTAGGTCCAAGAAGTTGATTTCAGATTTTGAGAAATTGGAAGTAGTTTTGATTTTCCACGGGTTGTTGTCCAGGTTGTGTAGGAATCTTTCTAAAAGATTTTGGTCCCCCTGCCAGATACAGAAAATATCGTCTATGTAGCGATGCCAAAGAATGATGTGCGTGGTAAACTCTTGAGAAGCCTGGATCCCATAGCCAGAATTTTTCAACAAAACTCATAAAGACGCAGGCATACGGTGGCACAAATTTTACGCCCATTGCATTTCCGCGTACCTGTTTGTAGATTTTTTGATTGAAGATGTTATGATTCAGACAAAAATCTAGCATTTCAAGTATCATTTTGTTAGTCTCAAGGTAGTTGGCTGGTTGAGTCCAAAGGGATTGTTGTATTGATCTCAGACCATCATGGTGTTCGATGGAAGTGTAGAGGCTCACAATGTTGATGCATACTAGGAAGAAATCTGGTTCCCAAATGATATCTTGAAGTTTAAGTAAGATGTCCTTACTGTCTTGTATAAACGAGGGGGTATCTTTCATCAATACTTGTAGCTTCTTGTCAATGAATTCACCAAGTCTTGAGCAGGTTGAGTTTATGCCCGATATAATGGGTCTACCCGGAGGCGGGTAAATACCCTTATGTATTTTGGGAAGAAGATAAAATGTGGGCATAGTCGGATGCTGGATATACAGATATGATTTTTCCGCATAAGTGAGGAGTTCGGACCTATACCACTTTTCTAGTTTCTCTTTTAACATGTGTAAGATGTCTGGTGTTGGATCCTGAGAAAGTAGTTGGTAACATGTATTGTCAGATAATTGACAGTTGCCTCGTTGATGTAATCATCTACGTGTAGAGCCACAGTGTTGCCCCCTTATCTGCTTCCTTGAGGACCAGATCCTTCCGCTCCTGTAATGTTTTGATCGCCCTCCTTTCTTCCGGGCTGATATTTTGTGATAGAAATGTCTTTTTCCGGAGATATTTTTGGTGTTCTTTTTCGAGGTCATGGGTCACTGCTAGGTGGAAGGCATCTATACTGTTACCTGCTGGTAGCTGTGGGCAGAAAGTAGATTTCTTGGTCAGGTGTGTATCTATCGTCATGTCGGTACATATTCCCAGTTCGGACGCAGTTCTTGAGCGAGTTCGGATCCACTTCTGGTTCCCTTAGATTTGTAAATAGGTCAATATTTTCCATGTCTTGAATAGAGAGATTAGAAACAGGGACTTTTTGTGATTCCTGTTGTCGTTTGGGTTGATCCTCAAAGAACACTTTGAGTTTGAGCTTTCTTGTGAATTTGAATAAGTCAATTTGTGTTCTCACCAAATTCCATGGTGCCGTAGGGCAAAATGAAAGTCCTTTGTTCAGTATATTTAGTTCATGGTCAGATAGTGCAGTGTTCATAAGGTTTTTAACTAGATTATCTATCTCGTCGTTGTTTTGTCTAGTTCCTTTTTTCTGGCTCTTCTTGTCACCCCTGCAGGTGATGTCTGTAGTCGTCGGTATTGAGGGGAGGCTACTGACATTGTAGTATTTTGGGAGTTTGTTGTTTTTATACTCAGCCTGTAACGAAGAACCTACTCGAAAAAATCAACTTTTCATTTTGCTGCGTCACTTTCCAGAGGAGGGTCCGGATTGTTGTAAAGAGTTTTCCCCGTTAGTATTTATTACTGGCTTCGCATCATATCGTTTGGCAAAGGTATAGATGTAACTAAATTGATAGTCTAGTTGGTCGCGACGGAATTTCCGATTTGTTCTCTTGAATATTATTATTCAGTATCTCATAGTTCTTTCTAGTTAGGTCACCCCAGTTAGAGTCCTCAATGTGTTTTGTTAGATTATCAACTTCTGTTTCGGCTTTGTTGTATTCTTCTTCTGTGAAATAAATTAGTTGTCTGATCATATTATTCGAACACTCTTTTAGATTTCCTTCCCATTTTTCAATGTATTCCGGGTTTGCTGAATCGGACGGTGGAAAAATTTAAATTTGCAGACCTCACAGAATTCTGTCAGTTTTCAAGTATTTTTTTTAAAGACTATGCTTCCCACCATTTAGAGGTTGCTTTTTTGACAGCACGTTCAAGTGCTTGGAAAGTACTTCTGGCAGATGTTGGGTTGGGTTTGCTTGTTGGGTTTCTTGCAGCGACCGGATTGGTTGAGAAAGTTTCTTCAATTCTGGTCGAACGTTGTGCTCTTCGGTCTTGGCAAGATGCCATCTGATGCGCGTAAGTGACAGATCTTTAGCAAATGTCTGTAAGTACGTTTCCTCTCAGGCTGCTAGAAGGTCGGACTTCAGGTAACGTAGCTCTTAGTGTCCTTTGGGTGTGCTGTTTTTTCTTTTCGCTGTGTGTGTACCAGGGCATCCCTTGGATTCTGGCCACTCCTGAAAGAGAACATAGGGTACGTAATTTTCAAATTCCAAGTTTAGAATACCCCGACGTCTCCTAACCAGTTTGGTGACTGAGTTGAGATGGGGGGAAAGTTGTTACACAGATAGGTATTGACTCCCGGGATTTTTTATGGAAGTATAACAGTGCATCCCTGTTATTCGTGGCTCTTTTTCTAGCCCGGTGATAGTTCTCTCAGGGTAGTTCCTTTCATGTAGTTTTTTGCTGAGTATTTTCGTGTGCTCTCCATATTTTCCAATCTCAGTGCAATTGTGTCCGAGTCTTAGAAATTGATCTCTAGTGTGGACTCTTGTGGAATGTTTGTGTACAGTGACTCCACATCTTTGGTTAATAGCAGTTCTTTGTCTGATACAAAGGTCATGTCTTTTAATTTGTTTAGTATGTCCTTCAGATAGGATGGCATCTCAGCTACTAGAGGTTTTAGAAAGAAATCACAGAACTGTGACAATGGTTCCAGGGTTGACCCCATCCCCGAAACAATCGGGGATCCAGGGGGAGGGTTTTTGTGCACATTGGGCAAAATATAGAAATAAGGCATCTTAGGTTCTTACTTAATAAGAAAAGACACCTCCTTTTCGGTCACCCAGCTGTTGTCAAGGGCTCCTATGATCATAAAAGAGATATGTGCTTTATGGAACTCTTCACTATTATTAAATAAGTGTAGGGATACATATATCTGACCCTGAGAAATGCCCAAGACCTGTTGGCTCTAGTGGAAGGGAAGAAACAACTTGGCAAGATAATTCAGCAGTACACAAGGGTCATAGTAACCATATACATCCTTTGAGAATACCTTTTGGTACTTTTTATTCAAGCCTAGGATACCACGCGAATAAAGGATCCTTTGTGGAATATCCTAAGGCTTTTTTAATCACTGAACTGGATCCAAGTATTTTATCCAGAGAAAATAAGTAATTTCTAAGAACTCCCTCAGGTCAGCCCCCTCTGAGGTCGAGTCTACCCTGGTAGTCGCACCTCACCAGGGTGGGACGAGGTGGCAAATGAAACATGCCACATTGCTTGAGTGAGCCTACCTCATCTAATTCTTGGAATTATCCTTTTTCCGTAGGGAGAGTAGCAGTAGGTAGGTTGTTTCGAATCAGGGCTTGGTAAAGATTGCCTTACGCATGCTAAAAGGGTGTCACGTCAATTGTGTTTGGAGTGTTTACGAGAGGTAGGCGTGAGCCCGAAATTGCCTTTCTCTTTCTTTAGTGCTGTATGACCAGTCTTTAGTTTTATATGCTCATCCTGTCTGCGATCGCCTCAACTCACTCTCTGACCACTTGTCTGGAGAGTGCTGCAAGGAACGAGAGGTAAGTGTATCAGAATACGGATACCTATATGTAGGCTTTCCTGTTTTCAGTTTCTATTTTTGGTCAGTTCTGGTGGGGTTTCTTCAGTGTTTTCAATACCTTAAAAAAAACAGAGGTTATCAGTGGTTACGCATTTTCGCACCATTAAAAATAACAAACAGTATTTTTCCGGTGTTTATGGAACATTTTGCTTTTATTATTGCTTGCTTTCTGCACTGATAGTGCATGGTATATAGGCAGTATACGCAGTGTATATCAGGTCCAAATACATTTTTGCAAATCAAACTTATTGTAGTACACCATACAATACTTCTTCAGTGAGTCTTTGGTCATGCGTGCTTGCTCTTTTCTTCCCATTAACACTTTTATCTGTGAAAAGGCGCTCTCAACATTGGCACTTGAGAGGTGCAACGCCAAAACAGCCGGTAAACAATTTGTCAACTCTGGCCACGGACATACCTTTCCGTGCCAATACTGGCGCACCTGAAGATTGTGGTTCTCTGGGACATGTTCTGCAACATATGCATTGAACTGGGCGCATGCGCCCTCAGAGTTATTGAAGCAGTGAAAAATCAAGAGGTACTTTTCAAAGTCTAGAGAAAATTTCCCTTTACGGAAGGGATCTAGAGCTTGTGCAGAGTACCACAATGAGGCTTCATTGACTTCAAATGCCATGGTTGGTGAAGAGACATTTCTATGCATCATTGCAATCCATTTCTCATGCATTGTAAAATAAAACTTCCTGAATTGCTTCTCAACATTTCTTTGCTTACCAAGTGGCAAGTATTCTAACATGGTGGAGTGCCGAAGTCACTAAAAGTGTTGTACAGCCTACTCTCGATGAGATGTTTCACTTCTACACCAATTACATTGAACACTTGTTTTCAAACTCTAGTTTTTTGATTATGTCCACTATAGCAGTCATGTTTTTCTGTAAAAATCTAAGAATACAGTAGAGTAGGGTTACTCAAAGTACGGCCCGGGGGCCGCATGCGGTCCTCCTGACCTTTAATTGCGGCCCTCTGGTGAACAGCAGCACTGGGTTGCTGTTCACTTGACAGAGCAGGAACATTCAGAAAGCTGTGAAACAAACTGGCATACTATATTTGCATGTTAACTAAAGTAAAGAAGAAAAGATGGTGTCCTAGACAACTTATCTTTAGAAACACCTTTAGTTTTAAAGACATCTTGCACTAAACATGTAATAACATGATAAACTCTTTGCAAACTTCAAAAGTGTATTTTATTAACATGCATGAGCATTTTACCTTAGTATATCAGATTATATCACTGCTTTGGGAGGCGTTTATTAACAGTGATAGTTTTCAAACATGATCTTAGCAACATTCATGCTGCTCCCATTCTGGAAAAAATAAATGCCATTAGTGAACCAAGAGGTAACTCATTTGTCAGGTGCACCTTGTGTGTAGCCTTGGTTGTTATATACTTGGAACAACATTATAGTTTATTAAATAACACACAAGAGAAGGTTTTGTACAGCACACATCCTGATCTCTATATTTTAAGGGGTCTCATATGTGGAAATGAAGAAATAGGAGGCAAAGTGAAATTAACCAATTGACTAGGATCACATAATTTAGTTAAGTGGGGAAGCCAGGACTGCTACCAGGTTTTCTGGTTTCAAATTTTGCAATATAGCCACCAGATGAATATCTTTCTTTCTCACGTTTTCCATTAGAAGTTAATGCTTTGACTTTAATTCTTGGTGCATGAGAATAGAGTGTTGGTGGCAGACAGAGGTCACGTGAAGGCCCAGTTTGTTGTTTGCGTCCCCCTACACCCACCTTTCATCACCCCGACCCTTGCATTTGGGAGAGGATGTGGCCTAACGGCTAGAGCAGTCAACCTCAAAGCTGGGGAACTAAGTTTGATTCTCGGCATGGACGCTCAACATCCTGTGATTCTGGGCAAATCACTTAATCTCCCCATGCCTAACAAAATGAATGTGTCCATCTGTAGCGCAACTGGTGCTCATGTAAAGTGCTTTCATACCTTCGCGTTGAGTTCGTGCTATATAAAACTCCGAAAACAAATCGGTGCGGCCCTCGGGCATGCTACAGACAGTACTTTGCGGCCCCTGGGGAAATGTTTGCGAGTACCCATGCAGTAGAGTGTACTTTTTTTCACATCACTATCAATATGCGACTGAAGTTCCTCACATTCCTTGCCTTTGGCATCATCACTAAGCAAAAATTCTGTAAACGGTCACCACATGGATAATATAGCATTCACAGCCTCTAGGATTGAGAACCACCATCTAATGACACAGTTGGGATTACTTTTTCTTTGATGCACAAATAAGAAATATGTGCATTTTAGTTCCCGCACATAACAAAACAGTGCACCAGAATGGACTACAAATTAAATAGCATTCATCAACTCTGAAGATTGTAAAGATGCTTTCAGCGTGCCATCCAGCAAGTGGCAAGGATCTCTTACAGGGAAGCACTTCAGCTCCGGTATCGATGTAAACAGATCATCACACAACTTTTCCATATATGTAGCTGAATCAGTGCAAATACAAACAATATCACTCCAATCTTTGTTGAACTTGGTAAGAACTTTTTGCAGCAGCAGTGAAACTGTGGTCCGTGTTTTCCAAAAGTCTGGTGTCATGTTTTCACCACTATCCCAGATGGTTGGTGACAGCACTCTTTTCACATATACCTGTCACTACACCTTGCATTGAATGTTTAAAGCCTGGGGTGTTTGGCAATTCATCTACTATCAATACTGACTCGCTAGGAAAAGGGAGCTGATTTATCAAAGGATTTCACCCATTCTCTGTCTGCGGGTAAATGCAATGGTACATATTGGAAAAGATTCTCATGAAACCAGCCATTTTACATATCAGTGAAAGAATTAAACGTAGCCAAAATATCAAATATGATTTTGATGTTTCCTGATTTTCTACAGTTTATAAAATAATTAAATAAGACCTAAACCATGCTTCTAAACCCTGCATCTTTAGAGGAAAGACAACAAAACTGAAAAAAGGAAGAAGAAAATATTTTAGTGACTTTCCGAAACAAAACTCAAGCAGAATAATGTTAGCCCAGTCTTTCTTGCTGCTACCTTGTATAACAAAGTTACATTGTATTGGCCCCTCCAGGAAGAAATAAAAATGGCTCTTTCACTCTATTTTTCCTTTCTTTGAATGGCATTTAGTTTGCGGTTGTGCAGGTGTTTTTTCAGTGTTTATATGTTTACACTGGTGAGGGTATTTCCTTTTCAGTGAGGTTATATTAGTTATTATAGGAGTACACCTAAAACAGGATAGCCTACCTACAAGGCTGTTTTTCATATGTATTTGATTCAGACCTCAACTGAGGTCAACAAATACAAGTACATAATATAAGATAGTCATCTTTATGCTTTTAAAACAGCTTTAAAACTCATTATAAACATAAACAAGTTATGGCAAATTGGAGTTGACAAATACAAAATACATGAGTTTAAGACTTAAATTTAAGAGCTTTTGAAACAACGTTAAAAACTCTTTAAAAATGTAAACTAGTTATAGCAGACAAATTCATTTGGGGGGGACTTACACTGCGTAATTAAGTCTTTAGTTAAAATAACATTGTATCTAGAATGGAAAGGTTTTATAAAGCGTCGCCGAGCCTCTACCAAAGTCGGATTTGGGCAGATTAAAAATACGTGAAAAAGATCTTGTACTCCACCGTTACACAAGTCACAAATACCCGAGGGATTTTCAAGAGGATTCCATCTGGCAGAATAAACTTTTAGTTTGCGGTTGTGCAGGTGTTTTTTCAGTGTTTATATGTTTACACTGGTGAACGCCATTTCCTTTTCAGTTGGGTTATATCAGTTAATATAGGTGTAAACCTAAAACAGGATAGCCCACCTATAAGGCTGTTTAATTTTATCATAGTCAAGTCAACTAGAACGGTTTGCGCAAGACTCCTATTGTGTATATCCAGTCCGTGTTTTTGCTCTAGTCTTGTCTAACTTTTTAGAAGACTCAGGTGTCTGCTTCGTCATGTCAGTGTCAGACTTGCCTTTAACCCCTTCTATGCTCGTCATGCTGCGCGGTGGGCGTGTGCGCATGACGAGCTGAGCTCGTCACGCCCGCGATCGGAATGTCCAGCACCTGGGCGGAATTCCGATCGCGGCGAAGCGGTTAATCTATGGCTTATTGGACCTAGTTCCCAGACTATCACGACCTATAGAAGTATAGGTTTCAGACACTATTTTAGGTAGCTTGCGTTCCTAATCCGCAAAGCCAGCTGTTAGCATATTTCCAGAGAAGCGGCCTCCCCTTTGATATTACTTCAAATAATTGAGGACACTGTGGCAAAGTTGCCAATGAGTTTCATCCCCAGTCCAGGCCAGGCGCTGCTCTATGTCCAGTTTGAATCTGTCTAAGCACTTCTGGCTAAACAGCAATTGAAGGAGTACCATGAGTAATGGGGGAGGGAAGCAAATACAGTTCCCAACGTATTACACTCAAATGGGGGAACCACAAGAAGTAGAAGACACATAGTGAGAATTCTAAAATTATCTTGGGGTCCCGAATGAGAACACACTGCCTCAAGCAGGTGTTTTTGTGCTATCTAAAACACAATCTCATAACTCTTGGATGGAACCTTACCCATAATGGCATTAATAGTAATGGGACTAATTGCAGCCAGAGCTAACTTCGCCTGTCCAGCTTGAGAAGCCCTTGCTGGGCAGTACTTAAGGTATGCATAACGTAGTGCATCAGTCATTGATACAGTCTGTTAGAACTGGCATTCTTAGCGTGGTTTCCCCTGTCTTTTTGCCTCTACCTCCTGTATTTTTGGCTGTATGCTCGATTTCGTTTTTGCTGGTTTATATACTCTGGGCACTTTACCACTGCTGATCAGTGCGAAGTGCTCCCTGTGTAAATTGTGATTCTGATTGGTTATCCAGGATTTACATATTTGATTGACTAGTAAGATCCTAGTAAAGTGCACTATGTGTGCCCAGGGCCTGTAAATAAAATGCTACTAGTGGGCATGCAACACTGGTTGTGCCACCCACATGAGGATGTAAACTTGTCTCAGGCCTGCAATTGCAGTGTCTGTGAGTGCAGTTTTAAACTGCCATGTCGACCTGGCAAGTGCACCCACTTGCCAGGTCCCACCCTTCACTTTTTCTACTTGTGAGGCACTCCTAAGGTAGGCCCAAGGTACCCCCCATGGGCAGGGTGCAGTGTATGTGAAAGGTAGGACATGTGCTGGTTTGTTTTACATGTCCTGAAATACTGACAATTTCATTTTTCACTATGGGAAGGCCTGTCACTCCCATAGGTTATGATTGAAGCTGAGAGAGAGATTTGGAGGTTGGGCTCCCTGAGCTTAGAATTTAAAGATACATCTTTTAGTGAAGTTGGTTTTTAGATTGTGCGTTTGAAAATGCCACTTTTAGAAAGTGGGCATTTTCTTGTTTAACCATCCTGCACCTCTGCCTGCTATTGGAATCAACATCTGGTTTAGAATGACAGGGGCCTGTTTGCGTATTCACTCTTGACAGTCACACAAAGGGAGCAGAGTTATGCCCTGCATATCCTGATGGACCATCACCAGGCTGATGGGTCCTCCTGAGCTAGAGTGGTGGGAGGTGTGGTCACTGACACCGGAATAGGGCTGTGCCTGTCCTCTCACCATGCTGTCTCCACCCCCCCCTGGAGTGTGTCTGGAGCCAAGGCCAGGCAGGAACTTCTTTCTTTTGTAGTATTCAAAGGGCAAAAGGGGTAGAAATATTGGACTTAAAATCTCAGACTTTTAGAACATTACTGGATCAAGAGGAACCTCTGCCAAGGAGAAGGGCTGTGAGGAGTACTGCCCCTTTGCTGTATGTTGCTTTGCTGGGTTGCCCTGTAGTTGCTACTTCTGCTTTGGAGGGGAAAAAGACTGGATTTGCTGTGTATCCTGCTTGTGAAGTTTATCCAACGGCTTGGGTGTGCTTGCCTCCTGTTAAGAAGTCTGAGCCATCAAAGACTTCATCTGCAGTATACCTGAACTCCACTGCTGGGCGTTCTGACCTGCCTTGTGGTGCCCATTCCAGTTCTGGGCCCTTAGATTGTTTTGCTGCATGAAATCATCAAAAATTATTGCAGCACCTGTTTTTTTGACACGCAGCACAGCCGTGCAGGAGAAATTTCCATGCACCACTGCGCAGCCAAAGAAATTGACAGCGCCTGCCCACGGCTGAAGAAACCACTGCAACTAGAGTCCAGCGCACCATGTCTCCGAAGTCTGAGACCACCACGCTGACTCCAATGCAGGCTCTGCTGTGCAGCTGAAAGAATTGACACATCGTGGGTCACGGCTGAAGAAATCGTAGCAACACCTGTTTGCCGCCGCATCGACCTCCAGCGCGTCTGGATTTCCACACATCGCACCTGTGTGCTAAGATTTTCCAATGCCTCACTCAGACCATAACAGTCTTGGATTTAGACACCTCGCTTCCACTTACAGTCCTGATTCAACACAACACTTCTCCTGAATGCAGCAGAACTGATGCATCGCCTCCCCAAGGACTCAGGAAGCAATGCATGGCTGTGTTTTCCAACGCTTCCCTCCTCTGCAGGGGTTTGCCTTGTGAACTTTTGACACATCTGAAGGTACCTTGTGTAAAATCACCACATCCATAGTTTTTTAGGGACAGAATTGCTACAACCTTTTAAAAGTGATATTTTGAGTTGTGTAAGTTGGAGTTTTGTTGTTTTGGTCTTGTTTGGTTTAGATAAAGATACTTTATTTTTCTAAACTGGAGTGGCGTCCATTTGTAGTGTTTTCACTGTGTTTAATGTACAAATACTTTACACATTGCCTCTGAGATAGGCCTGACTGCTCATGCCAAACTACCAAGGGGGTTATCTTGGGTGTGTAATACCCTCATCCGGACTAGAAGGAAGAGTCCCTACTGGGACATGGTGCATGCCACTGCTTACTAGAGACCCTCATTTTTAACACAGTCTAACCAAATGGTTCAAGAGTGCGGTTTTAATCCATTTGTATGTGGAAAAGGGAATAGCCTGCTAAGACTGGCCAGGTTGCCCCTTCATTACTGAGAGCGCTCTGTCATACATTTGAAGTTTATGTGGAAGGGCGCCTTGGAACCAATTGTGATGTTCTTGGTAAGTTAATGGCATTTCTAAATACTCATAAGGTCTATATGCTGCTGGAACAGCTGCTTCATCACATATGTGAAATGTTTGCAAGTATGCATCAACTGCAGGAAAAGTAACCCAGGAATAGAATATTTCGCCTTTGTGCGCCTCAACCACGAAGGGAACATCTTCACAGCCATTGGCAAGCCCATATCCAGCAATTAATATTAATAACCACAGCCTGTCCTGTCATGTTAATGAATAGTTAAAAAAAGAGCAAAGACTATAGGGGACTATCCGTTTAAAAGATCAAGCGGTAGAAATAAATTGGTGCTTCCTATAACACTGTGGAGGAGAAAACCTGTATCACCACGGACATCTCCGTATAAAGACAAACGAGCTTTGGGCACACTACAGAAACTACTCAAGAGACCCATTAAATAGGTACCAAACCTTGAATGTTGGTGGTGCCATGTTATACAGTTCCAACAAACTTAGTAGGACTGTAAATTAGGTCAACAAAACTTCACAATATAGAGATTAAGTCATCAGTAAACGTATATTCAACTAGCTCACAGTACCACGTCTAAACTCCTAAATCTCCAGAGTTGAGAATGCTTGTTGGTTACCTACAACATGACCACTATGGTTCCCAAGGAATTTGTGGAAACAGATCTAACCCTCTTCTTTGTAATTCTTTGGGCATGCAAAAGTGACAAAGAAAAGAGGCATTAATACATTTTCAAATGTTTATTGTAAAGGTCTAATCCTTGTAAATAAAATGTGAACTTGCGATTATTAGGCAGATGAAAAACATCATTGTTCTAAGCATTATTATAATGGTGAGAAACGCAAACCATTCGAGCATGTTAATTATTTCTAATGTTAATCCTATCTATCAATGATACTCTGACAGAGGATACTTCCATTATGCTCTTGTTAGACACAGTAGGAATGTTCTAACCCCGTACCTTGGAGTAAAGGCTCAGGAAGCTGGCCTCAGTGCATTAATGAATGCACGCCGTCTGATTGTGCAAGCCTGCGCACATCTCTGCTTGCACAGCTATCTTTCTTCTTAAGAGGAATGTCGGCGGCTGAATCTCATTCATAGTTCTGCAGCATTCACTCCGGTGGAGTGCCTCTCACATAGTTCAACATGGGCAGTGTTTAAATGATAAAACACTGGCCTGATCACATTCTGCTAGAGACGCAGAATAACACTACCTAGTCTGGGGGAAAGAGTAGTCTTCTACGAGCACAAAGTCAAGCAAGGACATTGCATTCTGATATTTGTGTTCCTGGAATGAACAGCGTAGACTATGGAACAACAATGTCTTACTAAATAAACATAAATGCATACAGGGCATGTTGTCGTATTAGTGAAAAACCTGTGCAAACCACCATCTAAATGAGGTGCTAAGTTAAAAAGGAACCTAAAATGGAGGCCCCATATAATAAAGTGACACTTAGCTCGATCGAATACTTCATACAACACGACACCAATTGCAGAACACTCAAAAGACCCTGAGGACACCAGATCAAACCCTCCCTTGCTCCAACCCCTCATTGGGCTGTCGACAGGCAGGGGAGAGAGGGTGTGCACACCTCTGGCACTATAATACATTAATGCATGACCCTAATATGCAGTACCCCTACCCCTGCAGATGCAGACACTGTTGCTTAACCACGTGCATGTTGTACTTGTTATGTTTGTTATATAACTTGAACCTCACTCTTATGACGTCCTGTATTGTACTATTTGTGATGCATATTAATCTAGGATACGATATTAGTACCGTGTACGCTGAAACTAAAAATCTAATAAAGAGGTTTCAATAAAAACATACTTCTTTGAGGTCCCTGCACTAACCAAGGGCATAGCTAAAGCAAAAGATCTTTTGGAGCTATTTATCCATGCTTGTTTTGCTTTCTGGGACTTCTAGTTCTGCTTTTCTCATAAAAATTTTAAAAAAATCAATAACTACAAATCCCAGATGGGAAAAATCTAAATACCTGCACTAGATGAGCTAGTCACACGTTGTGAGAAATTGAGTTGTTGGGTGAGGAGGGTGAAACCCTACACAAGCAACCGCCAAAATCCCAGCAGGGGTGACCCACCAAAAGTCACTAAATTAACCGGGCTTATCCCTCTGGTAGCTTGGCACAAATATAGTCAGGCTTAACTTAAAGGCAATGACTAAAGTATTTATGCAGCACTTAAGCAATAATAAAGTGAAAAATGGAACACGAGAAAAAGAATTCCACACTAATTAAGAAAAACTGAAGAAAAAAAGTTTTTTACCTCTTCATCAGTACTCAAACAACAGAACTCTGAAATTATAGCAAACAGTGCATCATCGATCCTTTAGTCGGAATGTATAGTGGTCACATCATCAAACAAATCTCTAGATCATAGCGCAGTTGTACAAAATTCTTGTTCTTCCTAAACCTTAGTATCTTTTTATTTTTTTTGTCCTCATATCACCATAGCATCTGCAAGTCTCAGACAGCTTTTACCCTCTCTCTGGCCGCCTTGTGGTCTGTTGCATTCACATTCCACCCCCACCGCCCTGACCTCCAGGGCCATCCCTAGGAGCGGTGTTATGGTGTAATCATAGGACCACGATATGATGTCTGGGATTCATCCCTCGGTACCTATCCACCTTACAAAATCAGCCCACACATCGGCCGGTCTTCCTGATTTGCGTTCCATGTCCAAATGGCATGTCCCTTTAGCCGCTTTAATCCATTCCATGGCACTGGGAGGAGATGGATGAATCTAGCGTTTACAGATCTCCCGCCTAGCTAACAAATAAAGCACAAGGCTGCTATGTTCCCTATTCAATATGCTACGCGAGGTCTTATCTACCCGCAGCAGGACTAAAACAGGGTTTAGAGCTATAGTTGCCCCTGTAATGTCTCTTAAGATTGACTCAATACGCCCCCAAAAACTCCTTGATCCCGGGACAAGCGAAAAAAACGTGTTCTTCATCAGCTTTTAAAAGGCCATACCTTCTACACCTGGGGGTGGGCAGTGGTACGAACTTGGCAATTTTTTGGGGTGTCCAATATAGTCTATTAATGGTGAAGAAATGATTTTGCTTTAATTTTGCAGGCATGACAACTGAATATTGTAATTTCAAGGAGTTATGCCATATTGGTTGTATGTCCTCCTCCTGGAAGATATCTGCCCACAGTGTTTAGTGGCGTCATTTTCTTATCTTCAGCTTCTAAAAATCTCCAGTACCATATAGCCACCTCCTTGCTTTTAGATCTTAGATCCTGGAGAGAGGATTCAAAGTCCCAATCCCCCCCAATCTCCAAGGCCGAGGCCATAAACCAGGACAACTGCACATATTTAAACATAGATAAGCTTTTACCAGTTTTTGCTCTCAGGACTTCGCATGGTAATATACCCTCCACCGACATCAAAACCCCCCAGGTAATAATTGCTGCCTGCCTTAGTGCACGACTCAGTGCATCCTTCATACCTTCTGGAAGCACCAGGAGAGTCCCAGATTGGTGCAACGTCTGAGTAATAGCCAATGCGAAGTGTCTTCCTTACCTGTTGCCTAAGGTTTAGTGCTGCTTTTAAGACCTTCAGCCGTACCTTTTTGAAATATTTCGGGGCCCCAAACTTATATAAAAAGCCAACTGTTCCAAATTCCCTAATCATTTTCCCTAAAAGCATTCCCCATGTTGAGCCATCTGGCTTTCCCAATAGCATCCGGAGATTTTTAAACTGAAATGCTACGCAGTATAGATTTAAATCTGGAAGGACTAAACTGCCCTTCTCAAGCCTTCGCCTCAACTTTTTCCATGCCAGCCTTGTTCCTCGGGAGGCCCATATAAAACTGGTTATCTTCGCCTGGATCTTGCCAATAACAGATCCTGGAAACATAAGAGGGGGGGGGGGGGATACAACTGAATAGGTACATCAGTTTAGGGAGGATCAACAACTTAATAAGATTAACTCGCCCATATATAGTCAGTGGCAAGTTCTTCCATCTAGATAGTAGCATGTCTACCACTTTAGCCACCCTTTTCAGATTATGTATCTGGCTGTGATTCTCTCTCATACAGATGACTTGAGATCAAAGGAGACTGCTAGTTCCCTGCACGCAAAGTATTTTGAACAGCTAGCCCTAAACTTTGTTGATTATACCCACTTTCCAAGCTCCAAACAGAGGGAAATAAAGACATACCTGTGGTTCACACAGGAATGTAGGTCACCGAGGAGACGATTGGCCAAAGCCATTAGATCCAAAAACATGCCCCTGGTGCGCAACTTAAGGAAGTTATATAAACTATCCATAGCTAAGGCCAAGCAAGATTGGTATGAGAAGAAGTGGAGGAAACTTGGGGAGGCCTGCAGAAATTCTGGGCTCTTGTTGGGAGGGGAACCTAGAAAACCAACCCCCGCTATCCAACAACATCACGACTAATGCCTGGCAAGAGCACTTTGGTGCTCTATATACACCAACATTACCTGCCCTATTATAGGGTTAATTTCCTCTGACTTATCTCAAACTGTAGTAAGGATTTCCTTCTCCAAGGAGGGAATCCTGGCCTCCATTGAGGCAATTGTACCGGCCAAAGCTCTTGGTCCTAATGGGATTCCAGGAGACCTATTTTGCTTTGATAAAGAAAACTGGTCAGCGTACATAATGGCACTTTCCAATGCCATTGCTGGGGCAGACAATTCCTGACTCATGGAAGAGAGCCGAAGTCATCTCTAGTTTTAAAAAGGGCGATAGGAGCAATCTGTCTAACTATAGGCCCATCAGCCTAATTGATTGCATCTAAAAAGTATTCAGTCGCTCCCTCCTAGTTAGAATACATGATTGGATGGCCGACAACCATATTTTGTCCCCACTACAAGCAGGAGTCCGGAAAAAAAAAAAACAGGAACAATTGATCAGGTCTTCTGCTTTTTCCTCCTCTACTGGAAGGTGGTGGTGGTATTGGGTAAGGATTTATATGTAGCTTTTAGAGACCTGAAGTCAGCATTTGATCTTGTGCCTAGGAACAAGCCCTGGCTGGTGCTGAAGGTCATGGGGATGCCCTTAGAAATGTTGTCACTAGTCGAATGCCTCCACGCAGATAACTACGCCAGGGTGAGATGGGGCAGAGAGGGTCAAGTCACTGAGCCCATCAAAATCAGTAGGGGGGGTCCGCCAGGGCTGTGCATTGGCCCCAGCATTATTTTCCCTATATATCAACCAAGTGGTTGATTTTCTAGCTACAACTCCAGTGGACGTGCCATCCCTAGGCAATGAGAAAATTGCAACACTCCTCTTCGGAGAGGACACCCTCCTGGTCTCTAAAACACCCATGGGACTCCAAACATTATTAAATCAATTCAAGACCTTCTGTGACAAGAGGGGTCTCGAAATAGACACTTAAAATACGAAACTTATGATGCTTAATCCTCACAAAATATTTAAAGGGCACCTAACTATAAATAACATCCCCATAGAGAGAGTGAGTTGTTTTGAATATTTGGGCATCAAATTATCAGAAGGTATGTCATGGAAACAACATCTACATAAGGCCAACCTCAAGTTTACACAGGTAACCGAGGCCCTAAGGAAGTAACACTGCTGCTCTTACACAAAACCTGTTGCATCTGCCCTAGAGATTTACAAAAGCAAGGATGTTAGCAGCGCCCTTTATAGAGCCGAGCTGTGGGTCTTTGAAAAAGTGAACGACCTAACAGCAACGGAGAATAAGTTCCTTAGGAACTTAGTATCTCTTCCTTTAAGTACACCACTTTGCCCTCTCAAACTGGATATGGGCGTTAAAGATCTAGCAAAACTCCACCCGCTTCTATTCTGGCAGAAATTAGTCTCAACCCCTGAATTGTCCCCATATGCCCTAGCTAGGAGGAAGTTTGTTGATTAGATACATCTAAGAAAATAGGCTGGATCAGGAATATCAGAATCCTATTCAACAAAATTGGGGTAAAGGGAAGTAGTATTAACTGTCCAGAAGTGCCTACAAAGAAGCAAATTAAAGCAATGTATTGGGACTGAGTAGTACAGAACGATCCAGGGGTAGCAGTCTGGGTAGACTAACTGTGGAATTGATGGATTTTAAACTATCAGGTACTTTGGAAGGTTACCTTGACCTTATTTTAGTGCCGGCCAACAGAAAACTCTACATTCAATTTAGGCATGGCTCTCTACCCCTGAACTCACAAACTTATGGCCATGCAATGCTGCCCAGATTAAAGGCTGCCCCTGTTGTTCTGCCCCAATCGAATCAATCGGTCACACTCTTTGGTTGTCCTGCATACTCTGGGCCTAAAAGAAAATGGTTAATCCCTATTTGCAAACAGCTATGAACCCGAGATTATGGGGTAGCTTTGCGCATACTCAAATCAGATGCCAGATTGTATGTGCATTAACAAAGTTCTTGGGCAATATGTGGGGAATCGGAAGGAAGGACCAAAAACTCAACCCATTATCTCTTCGAACAGGCCCATAGTATATTCCTTCTAGGCATTGCTAGCAGGGGAATCTAGTCTAATCTTTATGGAGTGCAGTTAACCGAGCGACCTCTTCTGATTGGATTGCTAGGATCCAAATGGCAGCGGAAGTACTATTTTAACAAACTCAATGTGCATCATTTTAGTGCTATAGCCTATAGAAAAGATTGTATTTTCATATACTAGGCTACAGGAATTTACCAGCTAGTAGCTTTTTAAAGGCAACCAATGTACAGTTTTTTTTTTTTTTTTAAAGAGAAGGCTTGCATTTTAAACATTAAGCTATATGATCTGTTATATTAAAAACCATCAATTACATAAAAAAATCTATCTAAACTTTATTGGGTTGTATATATGCACTTTTATGGTCTGATGACCGAAATAGAGTTTATTGATTTGATTATGCAATGGGATTTCATTTATCTGATTGACAATTACAATCCCTCTATATTTTATGTCTACACACACTTTCCCCCTCCAATCCTCTATATTCCAACACATTACCTCCGTCTTGGAGTTATTTACCAAATACCCAGACATGGCCTCAAACTCCTCCACCAACTTCTCCACCAACTTCTCCACCCTAGGTATGGTTCGGACAGGGTCTGATATATATATTATCAGATCGTCAGCATAAAGCGTAATCTTGATACTAGAGGGAGCAAATAGAGAGGGACAACCTGGTTATCTTTCCTGAGAAGTTGTACTAATGGTTCAATGTAAATATCAAACAAAAGGGGCGCCGGGGGACAACCCTGCCTAGTACCCCTTTTAATACTAAAGCTCTTAGTCAGTGAGCCATTTAGGAGGATTCTAGCCAAAGAATTTTTCATAGAGTTTCTGGAGTATCGAGATAAAACCAACACTAAATCCCATCAAATCCAGTACTGCCCACAAGTATGCCCAACATACCCAGTCGAACTCCTTTGCCACATCTATCGTGGCCAGGGGGAAATCAAACGAGCAGTGGCGAGATCGATAGTGCCTATCAACTGCTGTGTAAGTTCTTGGATTTGCCTCTTTGAGACAAATCCTTTCTGATCTACATGTATCAACTGGGCGGCTAACAGCCATTCTCCCTGCCAAAATACTTGTGAAGATTTTATAATCTGCATTTAGCAGGGAGATTGGACAATAAGAGACTGCCTTCCTAGGATCCTTGGCAGGCTTTAAAACCAAAACAATTGTGGCCTCTTTCCAAGAGTTTGGAATCTTTGATCCCCCTTATATAGAGTTAAACAGTAATTCCTATTCTGAGACCATCTCCTCCATTAATAGTTTATAGAACTCAGCAGGTATTGCATCCGGGCCAGCAGCCTTACCATTCTTTATCCGTAGAAGATGCTCCCTGATTTCCCCCCCTAGTTATTGGAGCTTCCAAACAGTCTCTACCCTCCTTGGGAGCCCTACACTAATCAGCCAATCCTTAAGCATCCCCACGTCTGGCTGAACCTCTTCTGTATATAGTTCAGAAAACAAAGTTACCAGGGAGGCCTGCATTTTCTCCACCTCATTTGACACATTTCCCTGTGGGCGAATGATCATGTCCCCGATGTAATTCTGAGACCTCTCAACCCTTGCCTTCCAGGCTAGCAATGGCCCAGCACTCTCCCAGTCTTCGAATTGTTGCATACACCCAGTTTGCCAACGCGCTCGACACTTCACATAGTTTAGTCTTATAATTTAACCTGGCCTCCTCAAGCTGGTTTGATAGTCTCTCCCTATCTCTGTTATTCCTTACGCGTTGCTGATGCAGCTCAGCCTCAAATATCCCCACTCTTTCCTCCAGTCCACTCAGTTCTGCTTTTTCTACCTTGTTTTTAAAATTAACCTGGCATTGCAACACCCCTCCGATATATGCTTTAAAGGTATCCCAAATTATGTCTAGAGGGGCCTATCCAGCATTATCCAGAAAGAAGTCAAGCCCCAAAGCCCACAAGTGTGATGCTGACTGCAACAGGATCCGAGATGAGCCCCGGCAGCAGGTCGACTTCTTATTTTTTAAGCTAAGACTCTATCCACAAACATAGTCTAGCCTGGAGAAGTGGCCATATTTAATTTTTTACTATGGAAAGTATATCCCCTCTTTGGCCCTTTTAAATATCTCCATGCATCCACCAAGCTGATGTCCAGAAGCAAATGTTTAAGGGCCTGCCTTGCCTTTGAGGCTTGGACATCATTCTTTCGGGTGAATCTATCGAAGATGGAATCCAGGAGAGTATTAAAATCTCCAATAATCATAGGAGTGGTTATCCCCACTAAATTCCACTCCAGATTTACTATATGCTGGGGCTAGGTTCGGGCCGTAAAATCCTACACACACGAATTCCATGTCGATACATCTAAGAGTTGCCAGGGCCCACCTGCCTGAGCTATCCGTTTTTGAAGATACTACATCAACCGCGGCTCCCCTCCTTATAATAAAAAAAACCACCCCCTTACAATACTCTGCTTGATCCAAGGCTACATAGCTTTCCACCCATCTAAATGTAGAAAAGAGGGCGCTACTTTCACTGGTCGTTAGGTGGGTCTCTTGTAATATAATGATATGGGCCAGACTATCCGCTAAATATCTCATCACCAGTCTCTGCCGACTTTTAGTTGTGAGACCATTTACTTTCTATCATCATTCACAAATTCAAGATCCTTCTTGAAATGCATTATCCTAGGATGACCAGCAACAGAAACATAACTAGGTCATAGCGAGAACTTATTTTTTTCCCACTGCTCCCCACCCAGTGCCCCCCCCACTTCTCTCCCTCTCTAATGAATCCTCCCATGACCGTTAGGCACGATATGCCTGTGGGGCTACCCGACAGAGGAATGATATTATAGGTATATTTTACAGTAGTGAACCCCCCCCCCACCACTGTGCTCACTATCTCATTTCGGCTCAAGGCCCCTCCCCTCATTTTAGGACTTTAACCAGAGCATCCACTTCCTCCACAGTTCAGTAGTTACGCATTTGATTATTCCACATAACGCAGAGCATTGCCGCGAATTTCAGTTGAGCTTTTGCCCCGAACTTATGCAAATCCTCCATTTTTTTACCAAATTCCCATTGCTTCTGATCCGTTGCCCAGCAGACATCGGACCTGAAAGAGTAAGTTCCTACTGAGAATGGGCCATTTCTTAAGGCTCCGTTCTGTATCGCCTCCTTTACTGCGTAGAGAGGAAGTTCACAAGGATCTTCCTTGGCTTCTGCCTTTGAGGGTTCCTTTTAAAGGGATCTCTATGCACAAGCTTTATCTCTTGGTTGAGATTGATATCCGGCCTATCTCTTAAGGCGGTGTCTCACAGCAACATGATTATAAATGCCTTGATATTAGGGCCCTCCTCAGCCTCTCGAATATTCAAAAACCTCAAATTGTTCCTTCATGAGTGATTCTCGATCCTTTCCAGATCATCTCTTAATCCTAGATTTTCTTTGGAGAGCCTACTTATCCCGCGGCAGTTTTTAGCAATATCTTTTCTCATCAGAACAACCGCTTCCCCCAACGCACCAGTCCGGGCAGTCACTTCTAGTTTTTGTGCTAGTGCAGCGCAAGAGGCTTGAATATTATCCTGATTGGCCTCCGATATCTCAAACCAGTTCTTGATCTCCTCTTTTAAGCCTAAAAGGATAAAGGCCAATGATTCCTCCGGCTGGCCCCTATAAATACCCCTTACTTCAGTCATCTCCTGACATTGCCCTACAGCTGAACTTAACTCAACCTCTACTGCCAAGACATTAGATTTATTGTGCGTAGGGACCTGGACAACACTACTTGAGTCCTCACCAGGCCTGTTGTCCACTTCTATATTTGTATTCATACAGAGTGGGGTTTCTTAACCGACACGGTACTGACATTATCCACACTGAGACTCTTCTGGGTTACACCCTCTTCTGCCCCTCTCTTCCTTTTGCGAGACTGGTTGGGTCAAAACTTTATAGAAGGATTTGAGGGAGTTACCTTAACCTGGAGAGGCAAAATTCTTTTGTCCCTTCCCCGCAGGCTCTTCCCCAACTGCTTTACAGGCTTCCCAGATGTCCCCACTTTTGTTAGGGTAATCTCTGCACCCACTACCTTTGCAGTACCCTTATCACCAGAGGCCACAAAGACGGAGGGTAATTCTACCCTTGTAGCTGCAGTTATAGCAAGTGTACGCAGAGTGTACCTGGAGACCTTGCGTCCGGGATTGCCCGCCTTCTCTGGAGCCAAACTGCTCCTCTACATAGGTGTGGGGTGTTGTGCCCACCGGACTTCTCTCAGCTTCCCAGCTCTCTCCCAGGTTCTGCAGGCTTCTGGACAGCTTAACGATTGTAGGTGCTGCCTGTGGGAGGTTCAAATTACCTTCCCGCAGGCTTGTGCTGGCTCTGCCACTCCCGACAGCGTGCCTGAGCACAGGCTGCCCTGCTCCATTGCAGCTCTATCACAACATCTCCCAACGCGGGATCACCCTCGCTGCCTCGGGATGGAACCCAACCACAGGCACTCCTAACGACCGCCGCAGCCATATCATTCAGGTCGGGCACATCCTCACACCAATGTGTCAGAGGGGGGGTGGGGGGGCACGGATGGGAGGCCACCACCAGACCCGAAACACTTTCCTCCTCGGGAGCCCGTGACCGCTTACCTCACGGCCACCATGTTCCCTTCTGGGCCCTCCAGCTTCCGCTCTAAACCATAGTATAGAGATCTACAAACCTCTGTACTCCTGCCAACCTCCCCCCCCCCAATATCTTCTCCCATTTACGCAGGCATCCTCTACTTAGACAGTTTGGCTTGCCAACACCAATCCAGGTCAGTTTCCCAGTCAGCCACACCAACCCCAAGCTATATTGCACTTGGCCACCACAGAGGCCAGTGCCAACCAGATTTTAATTTTTTTTTTATAGCTTGGCCAGGTTTCTTCCCCAGGGATAAGCAGCAGGTGCTACTTAGCTTCTAAGGGGACCTCTAGGCCCACCACCTCTATGTTTGTCCAATATCTATGAATCAGAAGGCAGTCCCACAGCAGGTGGTAAAAGGTCCGCTCCTGTTCACATCTCCATTGACATAATGGATTTTTAGCCCGTTCCAAGCGATGCAATAGTGGCCTAGAGTAATAAGTTCTATGCAAAATCTTCAGTTGGATCAGCCTAAAGAGACCCTTTGGCCACGTCTATTAAACCCTGCTTAGCTTCCACCCAGTCCTAATCGTCTATTGGACCGAGATCACCCTCCCCAAGCTGCCTTCAATGGCCCCAAAGGAACCGGGGAATTATTCACCCATTATTTTTTTTATATAGTACAGAGATCGCCTTAGCAATCATTGGGTCTGTCAATAGGCAGTCTTCCAGCGGGCTCGCCTTGGTCAACAACTCTCTTGGATGTGACCTCGCACTGTGACTCAACTGTAAATATCAGTCATTCATTACCCCACCCCAGGTCATATTCCTGTTGCAGAGTAGCAAAGGAGACATAGGCCTGTCCCCTCCATAGGTCACCAAGCCTTTCCAGACCAATTAATTTCCATTTCACGAAGTCCCGTAACTCCGCCACCTCCTGAACAAGGTCGCTGTCCCAAAGTGGCTTCATCTCCGTCAACTTACCCTCCCAACCCTGACATCTTGAAGCCTCTTTTTATGCCCTCACCACTGTCTGTGTATGGAAAGACAGATTTTGCTCCATCATTCTATGGTATAGGAAGGAGGGGGGGGCGGGGGGTTAATCCCCTGACGCCCATGGCTATTCGGTCTACTCCAAGAGCCTGATCCACCCGATCTCCAAATACCCAGCCATTCACTGTGACTAACTGGGCGACTCAATATTTCTTGATATCAGGCACCGCTAGCCCTCCGTTGTAGACTCCTCTCTGCAACTTTTGTATGGTTATACGGGAAGTACCGCCACTCCACAACAATAGCTGTAGTTTTGAGTTCACCTTTTTGAAAAAGTCTTGCAGGATTTGAAAGAGCATGTTTTGCAAAATATATAGCAGGCATGGGAGAGTCATGGGAGAGCTATGGTAAAGACACTCTTGAAGAAACCCAACCTGGATCCAGGAGACTTGGGTAACTACCGCCCTATTTCCTTGCTTCCTGGGATGGCCAAGCTCGCTGAAAAGTTTGTCAATCTTACCCTCTCCAATTTTATTGAATCCAACAATCTGCTCCACCCTTCCCAAATGGGATTTCGACCTCGACAGGGCACGGAAACTGCCTTGTTAGTAGTAGTTGAAGAAAGTAGAAAGATTCTGGACGCAGGAGGGGCATCTGTCATCATACTTCTCGATTTGAGCGCAGCATTTGACACGGTGAATCACCGTGTTCTGACTCACCGCCTTGGGAAGTCGGGAGTCACCGACACTGCATTGAAGTGGCTGCGCTCTTTCCTGGAAGATAGATCCTTCCAGATATTTGAAGATGAGATGACCTCTAAATCGATGCCTCTGCGCTGTGGAGTACCTCAGGGATCCTCTCTGAGCCCGACCCTTTTAATGTGTATATGGCCCCTCTGGCGGATATTGTAGCCCCTTTGGAATCCATATGGTGACTTACGCCGACGACACTCAATTGGTCGTCGCGCTTAATCAAGCCAAGCAGCTATCCCAAGACCTCCATTCATGCCTAGAGGAAGTCTCTAAATGGATGGGGCGTCCCACCTTAAACTCAATGGAAACAAAACAGAGATTATGATCCTGGGTAATCCATCCAATGTTTCATTGAGTACCATGTGGCCAGCATGTATGGGACCAGTCCCAACGCCCAGGAGCGAGATAAAGAGCCTGGGTATCTGGCTAGACCAGAATTTGACTTTTAAGGTGCAAGCCAGGAAGACGGTGGCAACTTGTTATGGACTGCTTAGAATGGCCCGCAAAGTGCTTCCTCTTCTCCCTTTCCAAGCCAAAAAATATTAGTCCAATCCTTGATATTGTCTAGAATAGACTATGGAAATGCACTCTACTTAGGGGCCCCACTGGCAGTAATCATGAAACTGCAAACGATCCAAAACTGCGCGGCCAGATTATTATTTGGAATATCAAATCGCCTCTCTGCGAAACCGGCCCTATTGTGCCCTCCACTGGCTCCCAGTGAAGGAAAGAATCAACTTTAAGGCCCTCTGTATTGTCCATAAGTCTCTGCAAGGGAACGGGTCTTCCTTAATCTCTAAAATGTTTCGCCGCTACAAGGCCCCCAGGGAATTGCGCTCGGATGAACTCCACTTGGTGGAGGTCCCAAGGATTAAGAGGGCGAGAAGTGGCGGTCGTCTTTTTTTACTCAACGCGGCCAAACTTTGGAACGCTCTACCACTTCATTTACGCAGGGAACCCAGCCACCTTTCCTTCCGAAGGCAACTAAAAACCTTGCTATTTCCCTGAGTGTTCTGCTAATGGATACTGGTCTAGTCAAGCGCTGGGAGGCCCCCGGGTAGCCATGCGCTATATAAGTACCTTTTTCATTTCATTTCATCATTTTGAAGATGGTCGCTCGACCCATCAGTGAAAGCAGAAGCATCCACCAATGCTGGGCATCTCTAAGTAATTGATCCAATTGTACGGCCAGATTCTTAGCGTAAACAGTCTGTGCCTTCCTAGTCACATACATCCCCAGGTACTTAAAGCCAGTCATCTTGATTGGGACCCTACATTTATACGTCAATCTTGGTACGATTCAAAACGTGTCAGCAGCTTGATACCTAATGAATGTGCTCACACTAAAGATAGGCTGACGGGGAATGATTGGTGCAAAATAAATTAATTGAACAGTCAGATCCATGTGTGAGTCTTTAAACTAAAGGTTAAGTTGACACTCCTGGGTTATAAGCCAATAAAGAAGGGGCAGAGTAGGGGCATTCCACCATGTGCCCCTTTGGTTTCTACTCTGTCACTGAAGGTTGTACATGGAATGGATAATTTTTGATGTACAATGTGAAAATTAACAGGTGATCACAATGTTTAAGTTCTGTGATTACGAACCAGAATCATTGTGTTGTCTAACCAGATTCAGCACTGACCCTTGTTTGTTCCTTGAACTTTCTATAAGTGGCATTTTCAGAATTGTGACTTAGGCTTATTTTACCAGTAAAGAGGGTTTTAAATTACAATTTCTTAGACACCAAACATGTTATTTCTACCTGATCCCAAATAAAAATTATACCCGATCCCAAATAAAAGTTATCACTGAAGTGTGATTAGGTAACCCAATGTTATCGTATAGGAGAGGAAAGCCTCACAGTAGTAAAAAAACAAATTTGGGAGTCTTTCACTACGAGGACATGTAAATCCTATAAGAACATGTACTACTTTTTAAAATACAATGCACCCTGCCATTGTGCCTGTTCAGGGCCTACCTTAGATCTAACATGTATTAAATAGAGTTTTATGCCTGGCCAGGGGTTTATTTTGCAGGGGTCGAACTGGCAGGTTAAAACGGCATACAGGCTGCAACGGTCGACCTAAGAAATGTTTTAGGGGGCTACTTAAGTTGCTGGCACAGTAAGCTCTGTAGACCCACTAGTAGTATTTATACCAGCCCTGGGTAAATGGTATACCACTTTACTAGGAACTTATAAGTAAATGAAATATGTCAATTGGGTGTAAGCCAAGTTGACCATGTTTTAGAAACTGGGCACACGCACTTTCACACTGGTTAGTAGTGGTAAAGTGTGCATTGTCCAACAAAACCAAATTCAGCAAAATAGGAGGGGAGCAGGAAAACGTCTGTGGGAACACCACCCTAAAGCAGACTGGTCTAATACATGTGGACCTGGGAAATGAGTAGGGGTGTGCGAAATGCGCATAATTACATGAATGTTCTTGAAAATGATACATTATGCTAAATGCAAATCTGTCATTTTATCGCTAATTTTTGTGTGAAATTCATCCACATGGCAATTTTTCATAGGAAGACACATTTCACATAAAAAATACAAAGTGAAAAATGCAATCTTCGGAACTGCATGCACACGCGTTCTGATTGTTCACATTCTTGCTCTCTTGCTTTGTCACAAGCAGAAGTGTGATTAGAAGATGTGATGTAATGGCTAAATTTTGAATAGCAAGCATAACAAAACTACACTGGCGTAATTTAAATTTCACCTGGGCCTACTTGAGAGCTCTATAATTTCTTATTTGTGCCAATGTCCATCCCTTGTTGTCAAGGGTTGTATGATACAACAACTCATGCCTAAACCACACATGCCTGAACAGCGCAGTCTGAACCACGACCCTGTCTTTACCACACATGCCTTTACAACCAATTTCGCTGTAAAGGCACGATTGCGAAATGGATGTGTGGTAAATTGCACACCGCAGCCCCACCCACTCTGCATCCCAACACCCTAGCAATCCACCACAGCCCTTAAAACTATCAACTCATCACACTGAGTCCTAACACTAGGACCCTGCCAAAAAAAAACTACCCCAACCCCCGCTGCCCTGAGCCCTAAAACTGACCCCCAGCACTGAAAACTGCCCTACACCCCCCACCCCCAGGCCTAAAACCTTGACCCCAGCAACAAAACTACCTCAACCCCTGCACTCCCCCACCCTAGAACTGACCCCCCACAGAAAACTGCCCCTCCCCCGCCCTGAACCATAAAACACTGCTCTCTGCCAAAAACGACCCCCCTCATAAGCGTTAAAACTGACCCCACCCTTAAAAAAAAAACCTAAAAACCTGGCCCCACTTGCCAGGCCACATACCGGAGCTTCCTCTCGCAATCCTTCCTCTTACTGCCCATCCGCACATTTAGATCGCTGACTGCCTTACCCACGCATATGCATTGTTAAGGCAGAAGCGAGATTTAGGCAAGCGTTGTTCCCTTAGCGTGGAAGCAGCATGCATGGCTGAGCTCGCGCGGTAAAGGCAGTTGTCAAGACCTCTTTGCCATGCTACAACCAACTAAGTCTTAATAATGAACAGCTCTGCATTTGCAGACTGGGCCCTCTCATTTCCACTTCTAGCATCAACAGCAACTGACCTCCCATATCTTCTCTTGAAAGGGACTTCAGCACCGAGCTTACCGTAAGATAATAGCTTTAGCCCAAGCTTGCCAACTACTCAGTGATGCCCGGACAGTTTTTCCAGTCTCCATTTCACTAGCACCAAGGTTGCTTTCTTACAGTGATGAAGGTATCACAGTGTACTGATAGGAAACTCAATATGCCCATTCACTCACTGATGCAATAACAGAGCTTCCTGTGGCCGAACGGTAGCATCAGCGCCAAGTTTCCCTTCTCTTTTCAATGCAACGAGCGCCAAGCTTCCATATTAACAATACTACCAGTGCTGAGCTACTCGCCGAATTCAGAGATTCTGGTGTACTCAAAGCAACACCGTAAGTGGCATTCCTGGACCCAGTCCCTCACAATAGGTAATTTAAAACACCAGCTAGAATGCACAGCAGTAGGGTAATGCCAAAAGTCAAAAATGCTGTTCACAAAGAAGCAGAATCAGACTGTACCCAGTAAGAACTCCCCATAAATGTTGAACTAGATTGTAATTCAGTGCACTTCGATATCATTTAATGCACTTGGATTGAGTGAAACAGACAGAAGGGGGTGGTCTCAGAAGTAAGAGAGCAAGAAAGAACAGGGAAAAGTGGAGACAGAAAGGGAGGGACAGGTAAGGTAAGAGGGCTTAGAGGTACAGAAAGGTGGAAATATGGTGGAACAGATCAGGAGATCTTTATAGATGGCTAGGCGGATAGCTAGCTATATATGGATATTTGCAGATGAACCAATATAGATGTTGCATAGATATGAACAGTCTAGATTGATATAGACATATTTAGATAGCTCGATAGATGGACATAAAGAGAAGTGAAAAGATTACATGCACACTGGAAAGCCTCTGCATTATTGTGCCATTTTCAAAGCTAATATTTGTGTGCGGTATACAATCTGGGGGCTCTCAAGGCTGCCTTAGACCTTTCTTGCTCTCCTGCCTAGAGTAAACACTGAAACAAACACACACACACACACAAAAAAAAAAAAAGAGTGATGGACTGCTTGAATTCCTCTCAATCACTGTTAACTACTCTGGGTAACATCCCAGTCCATCATTAATTTGCACACCATCCCACCTCAGTTTGGAACCAGCCATAGGAAAATCAGTCTTGACCCTGCTCCATTAGAAACATCCAGCCTGACCTGCCAGACCAGGATTCTCCCTGAAACGAACACAAGCAACCCAAGACCAGTTTCACCCTGATTGGGCCTCACTTCGGGTGCAGCTTTGTTTCAGAGGCATCTGTGTTTTCTGCTGTTGTCTCAATTAAAACATATATTAGCTATTTTGTAGCACAGCACTTTCATGGGGCCAGTTTTTTGCCTCTAACAATTGCCAGACACATTTTTGGGAGCTTAAGGTGTGCAATCTCGAAGTATTCAAAAGCCATTTCACTAGGTATAATTATCCTGACTCTGGATGAGATGGCTCTCCCATCAGTCTTGACTATTAAAACATTTGCAAGTTTTGGTAACCTTTTGACACGTCATGGGGGAGAACCACATCTTTATGCCAACATTGGGAATAATTTTTTTTTCTCCATCGGTGCTCTGCATTAGCGGACTACTTTTAGCAACACCATTGGCCTAGGAAAAGCATACACATTTATTTGAACAGATCAGAAACAATACATTGCCACCAGGTTTCAACACCCACTCTCCAATGCAGTCTTGGCATTCTGCTTTTTCTACATTTGCAAACCGGTCAATAATTGGCGTTACCCACTCTGCGAAGAGGTCTTCTAAGCCTTCTTGATTCAGTTCCCACTCTTGGTATATGCCTACTTCTCTTTAGTCTATCTGCCTCTTCATTCAGCTGTCATGACAGGAGATAGTTGTAACTGTGACCTTGTTCTTCATAGCCCATTTCCATATCTCCTATGCTTTGACAGGTGTAGGATTCTTTTAGTAAGAATATAATTACTGTATCAATGTCTTTTCCTTTATTTGTGCTTGGAATGCTTTAGTGCTAGGAAGGAGGAGTTTAACTATAACACATTTGTATGCTGGATCAACTCTCCCATATTCCTTTATCTGGTATCTTACAACGTAGGCAACACTTCCTATGCATGATGCATCATGGTTATGGTCACAGAGATGAGTGATGTCCTGAAAAGCCTCCTTGTCATGTTCTCCTATGATCACCACTTTAGTGGAGGTCATGAAGCAAATTCAGAGCTACGTTGCACCATGTTCTCTTGTTTTGAGCACATTAGCCTCTTCTACAGTGGTCTTATGGGAATAAATAAAGTCATTATGCGCAAGTCTTGACGGTGTCAGATTAATATCTAGAAGCAAAAAAATAAATTCCTGCATTGCAAGAAACTTTTTTCTGTGAGGAAATGCTGGTGCAGTTCAGGGATGGAGGAAGACCCTCAAGATGAGGTCTTGTGTGCTGGGTTAGTGGATGATTTTTTGATATTCAGAGAAAACTCAAAGTGTAGCAAATGTATGGCTGTGTTGGTAGTCTTCTGGCACTGTAGGATAATGCAGCTTTATCAAGCCAGTATTATAGGTAAAGGTGTACAGCTTGTCTTCAGAGACATTCTGCCAACACTGGGATAAATCTGCTCCAGAAGTGTTCCATCAAAGGGTAGTACCTGAATTGATATGGATTCATCCCCCCCCAACACCACCACAGCAAAGAAGTGAGGCATTTGTAAAGGTGCTGGTTCTGCTGTATAGGAGAGTAGACGTTTTTCAAGTCTATCGTTGGGTAACCTCCTTTCTCCAAAATGACTTCTTGTAGTGTTTTCTTCTTGAACATTTGTGTCTTGATTAGTCTGTTAAAGAACTAGAGATCTAGGACCAGTCTTGTTTCGTAAGGAGCAGAGTATATACACCTGCATTTCTTTGTGACTGTGGCCTTGCTTCAATTGTGTTCTTTTCTCAAAAAGAAGTTCTTGCACTTTTGTCAGCGATTCTTTGATCTAGTTCTGTTTATGTGCTCTTGGTTTGCCTTTTAGTTCTATGCAATATCCATGGTACATAATATTCAACATTCATTTTCTGTTCGGACTATACTTCATTCTTTAAAGAAATCCGGAATTCTACTCATTACGTTTGTTAGAGGCCCCTGTGAGTAACTTAGTTGGTGTACTTCCTCTGGTGGATCGCCTGCTGGATTAACTTCTTCCTCTAATGCTAACCCAAAAGCTGAGGTGTGTGGACAAACTAGGTTGCCATTGTGAAGTTGTTTGGGATGCTGTAATAAATCAGGTTATTAGTTAAGGCGGGTACAAGTACCCACCTTGAATAATAATCACATTCCTTTCCAGGGTGAATCACTGAAGTCACTAAATAAGGCTGATCAAGATACTAGAGTGTGGAGGTCAGGTTTACAACCCTTGGAGTCCACCACTTTATCCTCAACACAAGAGAGCAGGTCAAATCTTCCAGGCTCTTCTCAGGTCCCAGCAGGTTTAATCCTCTTCTGATCTTACACAGGTCTAGCATGGTTCTGCAATTGGTGCCTTGAGGTCACATTTATGCCTAGCACAAGTTAATTAGGGGGGGGGAATGATCCCTGCGGATGCCCTAAACAATGGGGTAAAGGATACCAAGACCAACCGTACCCAGTGTGGACATCATCAAGATGGACAAAGTCTTTGGTCATCCTATAGTTTGGCTCAGTGAACGGAGAGTGTGCTATGGCAAGTCTAGTGTCCTCCCACATCAAACACTAAAAATCCAGTTTTAGACAGCCCCTGTACCCACAACAATCTCCAAGACAAAAGTATAACAAAGCCAAGTGAATACACACAAATTGTTTTGTCATTCGGTTTCCCTCCCTCGAAGTGTGCCCCAATATGTAAACCCAGCAGACCTGTCAAACTGGCTGTGATATTCAAGGACTTGACGCCTTCATGTCATAAATGACCCTCCCAGCCCCCTTGCATATTCGGTCATGTTGAGAAATGTCATCGCTGCCCATTCAGATCAGCCTATTTTTTTTGCTCTGGGGAGCCAGTTCAAACTTTTACACCCATTTAAATGCTATTTACTAGCTGGCCAAAGTGGAACAAAATGCAGATTTAGGTTCCAGCAACATCAGGAAGGGCAAAGTCATTTTTAAGTTACTATTCCATAATACTTGGAGCAAATCAGATTTCACCACTGAATTGGATTTTTAACAGCTTAAAACTAGTTTAATAATTATTCTGAGCTATTCCCATTCGAGAAATACAGGATTAATATTGCATCCATGTGTTTTCCTATGGAACAGCCAAACCTGCTACAGTGGACATAGCTTTGAGGACACTTTTACTGAAAGGACATCTTAAATGTTTATATGTTCGACTTTTAAATACTGTGCACCCTGCCTCAAAGGGAAATTAAGACTTCTACATAGTTAAATAGACTGTTCAGTTATGAGAAAAGGGATAATTTCGACAGGTCAAGTTTGCAGTTAAAAACTTATACAGTTCAGCTACTAGTGGTAAGCCTGCAGACAGGATTACATTGTCACAATAGTGGATGGGACAATGGGGCTGCAGTACACGTGACATTTAACTGACAAGCCCTGCACATACCTTATACTATATACTGGGATCTCATCGGAGAGTTAAATATGCCAATCAGGAGTACACCAATTTTACCATGGTGAAAGGAGGAACAAGCACTTTAACAGCAGATGTAAGGTGCACATAGTTTTGTAGCCAGAAAAGAAAAAAATAGGGTTTGGCAAAACAATTAAACACAAAAGGAGAGTGACTGTAGAACAGGCAAACAGATGTGTTTTGGACACTGATTGCATCTTATTGAAGACAAGTCTTATTAGCCTAGTATCCCCTTCTGTAAGTTAATGTTCTCTGTGGAAACTCCCATGCATCACAAGGCTCCCGAGCGGTGTCTGTTGACTTTTACATTTTCTCTAAGGCTTTGTTGCCATGGTTCCCAAACAAATCCAGCCCTTACTTTGGTTGACATTTGTACCTTTGGTACGAAGCCAGGGTTCAACTTTATTTATTTTAAAATGCAGTTATTGCACCAATGGTTAGAACACATACAACATTTAAAAGCAATAGGAGCTTAATAAAATGGAAAAAAATAATTACAAAAAAGTCACATCTTGTGCAAGGTAGCGAACGCTGAACATACTTCGCACAGTTGGAGAATGGAAATTGCAGCAATACAGTTCTAGCAGCCAATATTCGTTGGAATAAGTGTTTTTGATTTCTGTGGAGACAACAAAAAAAAAAAAAAACGCTCACCATCGGTATGGTGCTCAGTGTACTCCTGACCAGCAGAGGTCAGCACTGATATTACACAGTATAGAGGTCAGCACTGATATTACACAGTATAGAGTTTCAGCTCTGGGTATGCAGAAACATCCGGGCCCGTTGCTTATCAGTAAATACCAGAAGGTAATACTTCAAGACAGGTCCCCTGGGTAACCATTATGAAATGTCTGTTGTGGTCAAGGTGCATAAAGTGGCCATGCTCCACTGTTCTTTATGTGCATAAATGCAATAAAGTGATGGTGCTTAACTGCTCGTATGCTGGAAAGATTTAGACTCCCGTTTTTGCTCAACTCTTACCGGGTAGTTCACTAATCTGCAATTCACCTGTATATCAGAAGAGCAGAAACAGGTTATAACAGCCTGTCTGAAGTGGCGTAAAACACTGGTTTTAGTATGGTTTTGATCCTCCAGTGCTGATTTGCATATGTAAATTTGATGTACCATGGTTTCTGGGCACAGGAATTCTGAGCCCAGAATGGCATGGCTGCATCTACTGAATCCAAGGATGGATAGTTGTGACTAGGTTGCATGAGGCACATTCTTTAAATGCCACCTATCCCCAATTGTAATACACTAGGCAGCAATGGGAGATAATTATTCTTTCGTTGTGACGATCAGTGTTTCTAGATGAAGCATGTCTCCTCTAGTTGCACCCCATACATATCTGCAGCACCTTATACCACCACATCGCTTATAGATGTGCCATGTGGCAGGGATTGTCTATGAAGGTGTATTTCTACCTCGTGACAATTCTGTTTTCATTTGATCCTACATGCCCAAGGCCTGTGAATCCTTCTGTTTTTCCTGACCTTGTGGATCTGGTGGGAGTGGATTCTCCATTTCTTCCTCCTGTACTGGCTTCCCTTGGTCTTTGTCCCATTTTTCTGGGGATCTTGTGAAAGACCATTAAGGTGTAGAATACCTTCTTTTGAAGGCCTATTTGCCACTTCAGTCTAGAGTCTGAATTTCTGCCTTTTGACAGAGTGCTCCCGCTTGGACGCTAACCTTTTATTGGCCTTGTGCATCTTACAGGTCCCAGTAGTCTGAAACAGTACCCTATCTCCAGTCACAGTCCTTTTATCAATACCAAGCTAAATGGTTTAGACGTTTTCCATATTTGGTATTTTTGACAGAGTGCTTAGTTAGGTCTCGCCTACGCAGCGCGCATGCGCTGCTTAGGAAAAAGACCTTTAGCCATCGATTCCCTTTTTCAGGCAAAAATGTGCACGCATTGCTTTGAATGGCAACGCGTGCACGTTTGGCGATTCCCTTGCGGGAGCGAGCAATGGTTCCTGCTCGCTCCCGCAAGGTAAACCGGCACAGGCCCCCTCCTCTCTCCCCTCCCCCTGCTGCCTCCTTTCAGCACGAGGTACACGCGCTTGTTTCCCAAGCAGTTGGGCACCTCGCAGTGCAGCAGTGGTGGCTGCACATACCACTCACGCAATAGCGGGCGCTTGTTGTTTCACATTTCAGGCAAGCATTTTTCTCTCAGTGCAGCACCCATCTCACGGCCGCCACACTGTTAAGTAGCTTGTTTTAACATTTCAGGTGAGCATTTCTCTCTCAGCACGGCACCCATCTAACAGCACTAACTCATGGCCACCTGGCTTCATTGCACTTCTCCCAAGAATTGTTACCTTGCGTCATCAAATGCCCCATGCAGTGCACTGTGCGCATAAGGATAAGTTACTTACCTATAATCCTAGTTCTCTTCCAGGGGTAATCTCATCAAAGTCATAAGCACATGAATATTCCCGCCCATGCGCGGGACCCCGGAAACACATCACATATGTGAAAAACCATATATGTAGATATATATAAAAAAACACACAATGCAGCCTCCCATAGACATGCTGAGCAATGTTGCAAGGAATTCTCATGCACATATTCCAATAAAGCAGGGAGAAAGAAAACTTTTGAAAACTGCTTTAATATACAGCAGAAAAACACAATCCTGCAAGGAATAATGAAGAAAACATTGCCAGCACATAGGCTGCATTGTAGAAACATTAGTGTAGAAAGCTGACAAGCTAACCCACAAACACTCAGATAAACTGGCACCGTGCCTTTAAGGCAGCCATGACCCCAAGCTTCCCATCATGCCTCAGGGGTGACAGTTAGGTCAGTTCTTGCGGATATCCGCAGACCATTTTACAAAGAGATGTATGTATCATGTTCACTTGCCCGGGGAGGCAGTGGGTTGCTTATGACTGATGAGGATACCCCTGGAAGAGAACTAGGATTACAGGTAAGTAACTTATCCTTCTCTTCCAGGGGATCCTCATCAATAGTCATAAGCACATGAATAGAAAAACAAGCCCATCCCTCATCCTGCGGACAAGTAAACAGAGTACCATCAAGATACATAAAACGCCATAAGGCCTATACAGACTCCAATAGGTTAGCATTGGAACAGATTCATCAAGGAGGCCTGGCCCACTTGGGTATCTGCTCTGGAGTCAGAATCCAGACAGTAATGTCTGGTAAACGTATGGACCGATTTCCAAGTTGCCACCTAGCAAATCTCGGCCATCGGTACATTATGTAAGAATGCAATCGTAGCAGCCTTGCCCCTAGTAGAATGAGCTTTTGGGGAGGCAAACAGAGGCTTATTTGCTATTTGGTATGCCAACTTTATACAAGATCCTATCCATCTTGAAATGGATCTTTCATAAGCTGGGAAGCCTGTTCTAACAGAGCCATAGTTTACAAACAATTGATCAGCTTTTCTAATGGATTTTGTTGCATCCAAATAGAATTTGAGAACCCTCTTGCGGTCTAGCGAATGAAGAGACCTTTCCGCTGGTGTGGATGTACTGGGAAAGAAAGAGGGTAGAGAAATCGTCTGATTAACCTTAGGTAGGGTGAGTTCCCATAACCACCCTATTATGGTGGAAAACCGTATAGGGTTCTTTAGAACAGAGGGCTTGTATTTCACTCACTCTGCGTGCTGATGTAATTGCTACTAGAAAAGCTACTTTCCAAGAAAGGTGTTGTAATGTAGCCTTATGAATGGGTTCAAATGGAGGTCCCATCAATTTAGACAAGACCAAATTCAACTCCCAAGGAGGAGAATGAGGTCAAACAGGGGGATAAACCTTTTTCAACCCCTGCAGGAAGTCCTTGACCACCTGAAGCTGAAAGAAGGCTGGTTAGGTGATTTACGATATGCTGTGATAGCCGCCAAATGCACTTTAAGAGGAATATTTCAAACCAGATTTGGCCAAATAGAGCAAATACAGCAAGATTACCTCCTCTTGCCCGTTAATTGGACTCCAATCATTACAGATACACCACAAGTAAAACCTTTTCCACTTTAGAGAGTATGAGGATCTTGTGGAAGGTCTCCTTGACTCCCTTAAAATGTCCATGCAGTCCTGAGGGAGGTTCAAATGTCCATACTTCAGGAGCCATGCTGTCAAGCTGAGCGAGGGAAGGCTGGGGTGCAGAATCTTCCCTGCCATTTTGGTGAGAAGGTCCAGCCTGCACGGAAGTCTCAGATGCATGCGAACCAAGAGTTGCAACAGGTCCAGACACCACCATTGGCGAGGCCAGTCCGGTGCTATGAGTATCATCCTCATTCTGGATCGCAGAAGTTTGGCCACCACCTTCGGAATTAAGAGGGAGGGGTGGAAAGGCGTATGCAAACGTCCCTGACCAATCTATCAAAAGAGCATTCCCTCTCGTTCCTGGTCGGTAAAACCTGGATGCAAAGGCGTGGCATTTTCTGTTTTGATAGTCTGCAAAAAGGTCGATGAAAGGATGACCCCATTGATGAGGTCTGCCACCACTTCGTCGTTGAGCACCCAGTCTTCTTGCTCTTGGAAGTGACGACTGAGGGCGAGTGCTCGCACATTCTGCTTTCCCGGCAGCTGGATTGCCGTGATCAATAGGTTCCTGGCTAGCAGCCAGTGCCAGATCACCTGGGATTCGAGAGACGGAGGGCGAGAGAGTGTTCCACCTTGTTTGTTCAAGTAATACATGGTGGTTGTATTGTCCGTTTGCACTAGGATCGATCCTAGCTGAATTGACAGTTGAAAAGATTCGAGGGCTAAATGAACTGCCCACAGTTCCAGCATATTGATGTGATACGTCTGTTCTCTGTTGGTCCATCTGCCCTGAGTTTGCAGATGACCCAGATGCGCTCCCCAGCCCTGAAGTGATGCATCCGTGATCAGGGATTGTTCTGGCAGAGGTTGATGAAAAGGGACTCCCACCAGCAGGTTCTGTGATTGCAGCCACCAGAGAATGGACTTCTTTGCTGCAGGAGAGAGGATAATCCGGTCATTCCACTGACCCGATGATTGATCCCATTTGTCCTTGAGATCTTGCTGTAACGGTCTCATCCTCAATCTGGCGTTGGGTATGAGGAAAAATGAACGAGGCCATCGAACCCAGCAGAGAAGCCACCTGTCTTACTGACAGCTGATGAGCCTGAAGGATGATGTTGCCTTTGTCTTTCATTGATGACAATCTCTCCTCTGAAGGAAACACTTTTCTGAGGTCGGAGTTAGGTTGGCGCCCAGATAGTGGAGTGATTGAGTTGGATGAAGGATCGACTTGTCCAGGTTGACATGCAGGCCTAAGCACTGAAGGAGATCTAGGCAGGTGCAAAGGTGTTCCTGCACCATTTGAGGAGAGGGTCCCTTCAACAGCCAGTCGTCCAGGTATGGATATACGAACAGGCCTTGGCGATGTAATGCTGCCACTACTACTGCCATGCATTTGGTGAATACCCTCTGAGCTGATTTTAGGCCGAAGGGTAAGACTTTGAACTGGTAATGTTTTGTTCCCACCGTGAATCGCAAGAACTTGCGATGTCGTGCTGTGATTGGGATGTGAAAATACGCATCTTGGAGGTCCACCGAACACATCCAATCGCCTTTCCTTAGATGTGGAAATATTTGGTGGAGCGCCAACATCCGAAACTTTTCCTTTTTGATGGACTTGTTCAGAGAAAGTAGATCCAGAATTGGTCTGAAGATGTTCGGTTGATTTTTCTGAACAAGGACGTATCGCGAGTACACTCCCTTTCCTCTGCACTTGAGGGACCTCTTCTATTGCTCGTTTTGAGAAGGGTCGACACTTCCTTTCGCAGGAGGTCTATATGTAGATGACGAGATTTCACAGGAGGAACGTCTCTTGGGGACGTCCAAAAAACGTAATGTGTACCCATTTAGTATATTTAGCACCCACTGATCTTTGGTTATGTTGCGCCACTCTTTAATGTAACTGGAGATACTTCCTCCCACTGGAGTGTGCAACGGTGCTAGAGGAAGCAGAAACTCATTGCTTCCCTGGAGTTTTTGATGCGGAGGAGGACTGCTGTTAATGTCCTCCTCTTCCTCTCAAGGAACAGCAGCCATGATACTGGGATTTGCCCAGTTTGTTTTGTGACCATTGAGGGGTTTGAACCCTCTGTTGGTAGTTTTTCCGATTGTAGGGCCGGTATCTCTTCCTAAATTCCTTTTTCTTCTCTAGGCCCACAGCCTTTAAGGTGTCCAACTCGGCCTTCATCCTCACCATTTCTTCGTCTGTGTGTGCACCAAACAGTGAAGTGCCAGAAAAAGGGAGATTCAGGATGCGTTGTTGCGCCTCCGGTTTTAACACTGTGAGGCGCAGCCAGGAAGATCGTCGTGCACATATGCCATGTGCATACGAGTGAGCCGCCAGGGACACACCATCTGCTGCAGTGCTGATTACTTGGTTAGCCACCAGAGCACCTTCGTGAAGTATTTCAGAGAAGTCCTGTTGATCCTCCTTTGGGAGCTTGTCCTTGAAGCGCTCCAGTGAGTCCCATAGTGACCTGTCATAACGACCCAGCAGCGTTGGACACTTGCAGAGAAGACACTGCAGAGCCACAAGCCTTCCGTCCCCAAGAGTCTTGTGCTCTACTCTTTATCCAGAGGAAGATGCAACCGCATGAGTCTTTTTCACTGCTGCAATAATAAGAGTGCAGAGGTGGATCCGATCTAAGGAAAAGGAGGATCCGATGCAGCTGGCTTATATTTAAGAATCTGAGCTGGAGCTGCTTTAGCCGATGCTGGAGCGAGGAAGAGATCCATTACCAGCTCGATGATACCAGGGACCAAAGGAAGCAATGGTCTAGTCGCAGACCTTTGGTGGAGAGTCTCAAAAATGATGGACTTGGTTGTCTGAGGAGCTGACATGGTGATGCCCAGCTTCTGAGCCCCTCTGGTGAGATCATGAAAAGTGTTCACATCATCAATAGGCGCCACTCTGGAGGGAGGACTATCCGTCAGGGTAGGTGAGTAATCCCTTTTGGATGAATGTGTTGAAGACCAAGACGGTGTACGCCACCTCTTGCGATGTCCCTGAGACGACCTGCGTTCAGGGGGATCTGCCTCGGTGTTCCCTGGCCCGAGTGGTGGGTGATCTGTCCACTTCCTGCACAAGACGCTGCAATGGTGATCTGTGCAGCGGACTGGAGTAGTTTGTAGGCCGTTGAGCGTGACCTGCGGGCCCCGTCTGCCAATGATGGAGAGGTTGAAGCCATCTGGGAGAGAGATGGAAGGAGATCGCTGTCTCCTTGGAGAACCTCCTGGCAGTGATTTTGTAGGCTCCTGTGAGTGAACAGAAGCACTGCGTGATGACGCAACCGTATAGGGTGAGCTCCGAATGGAGTGAGAGGACTCTGCAGCTTCTGGCGCGTGATCAGCATCTTGATGAGCGATGCGACGTCAATGGGGTGTGTCTCAACGTCGACCTGCTCTGTGTCACCATCACTGGTGAGTTTCTCCTCGACGTCGACCTCTGTGTGTCTGGAACCCATAGACCTCGCCTTAGACGTTGAGCGTGCAGGAGACCTCAACGATGAGCGGGTAGACAGAGAAAACCTTAGACGTCGATCTTTCTCTCAACGCTGACCTTCTCGCCGGAGACCGCCGTCGAACGACGTTTGGTATATTTTACTCTTGGTCTCGACGTCGAATACCTCGCCGCCGGAGAGGATCTTGCCTTCGACGTCAAACGCCACCTGGACGACAACGGAGGCGATGAGTGTCTAGCCTCAGGTGACGAGGCGTGTCTCGACGTCGACTGTCTGGGTGACGTCAACTGAGATGCTTGCTTCGATGCCGAACGCTGGAGACCCTGCGACGGCGGAGCCTGTCTATGTCGAACACCGTATCGACGGCGACTACGATCTGCCTCTCAATGCTGGGCGAATCCGCACCAACGGAGAGCGACTGACGCCGATCGTCGCCCGGTTGACGACGGCAGAGGATTCGACGTACCTGTGTTCTTCGACGACGACCGGTGTGCGACGGCGAGCCCGCCGATGGTCTTCTCAGCGACTTTTGTTGCCGATGAAGTGATTTGAGGCGCCGAGCCCAACGCCAATGGAGATCATAATCTTACTTCTAGATGAGCTTTCCTCTTCTTCATCGGAGGCTTGTCTCTAGAAGGTGATTTTCTCTTCTCAGCCAGTCCATGGAGACGAATCCTTTCCCTGTCCTTTAGAGTTTTGTTGGACAGCAGCCAGCAATGCTGGCAGGATTTAGGATTATGTTCAGAAGGAAGGCATAGAATTCAGACAGGATGGAAGTCTGATTTAGCCTTCTTGCCACAGGAAGGGAAAGGGTCAAAAAGAGAGGGCATTCTGCTGAAAAACAATGCTCAACTCTAAAAACAGTAGAGAAATACTTCAACACCACAAGGACGTCGAAGTAAGAGGTGGACTCAAAAATTCAAGCATTTTCTGACAGAAATCAGGAGAGGAGGGGGGGGGAGGGAAAAAAAAAAAAAAAAAGTAGAGCTGAAGTAACCAGGGTCCTGACAGGTCAGTTCTTTCCTGCTCCTTCTGTCACCCCTGAGGCATGATGGGAAGCTAGGGGTCAGGGCTGCCTTAAAGGCACGGTGCCAGTTTATCTGAGTGTTTCTGGGTTAGCTTTTCAGCTTTCTACACTAATGTTTCTACAATGCAGCCTATGTGCTGGCAATGTTTTCTTCATTATTCCTTGCAGGATTGCGTTTTTCTGCTGTATATTAAAGCAGTTTTCAAAAGTTCTTTCTCCCTGCTTTATTGGAATATGTTTATGTGCATGAGAATTCCTTGCAACATTGCTCAGCATGTCTATGGGAGGCGTGTGTGTGTGTTTTTTCACATATATGTGATGTGTTTCCGGGGACCGGCACATGGGCAGGAATATTCATGTGCTTATGACTTTGATGAGGATCTCCTGGAAGAGAACTTTAATATACACAGGCACATATACAAATATACATTTTTTGTATATTGACAAACTGAATCACTTGACCATCCTCAAAAAGGACTCACTCCCACACCCTATTGTATGGCTCCCCCCCTGCCGGAAGTGCTCACAAGTTTTGCTTTCCCATTTCATGAGGTGCAGGTAGATTCACGTGACGTAACGTGACGTAACCCGGGCCCTCCTCCCGGAGGGAAGAGTCAGATTCGGAAACCCCAGGAGGGAGCGATGCTGACAGTCACAACAAGGAGCTAGGGAGGGAGATTGCCACGCGAGGGGATCACAGGCCTCTGCCAGAGCTGCTTCTGTTCAGGACTGAGCATGTACCCACCCACGTGCCCAACCACCAGAGCAAGCAGGCACTCAACCTACTAAGCTTTCCAGAGACATGCATCGGTTACTGCATTGTATATTATATGTCTGTACGTGTGTTATTTTACACGAGCGACGGCATTTATGGCTCGGGAAACCTGCTGCTAATACATAAAACATCTCACGGTTCTAGTGACGTTTGCAAAAAGTTTAGGGTTTCGTGCAATTATGACGTAGTGAGGGTCTCATGGCGCTAGAGATATTTCACACCAGACTCTGGAATGCAATAATTTCTATGGTTTTAAATAGCACCAGTGCAGCGCTACAAACACGCAGTGCTTTGCAGGAAAGGGGGCGGGGGTGTAACAAGAGAAGGGGCATTTTATAGGGCTTGGGGTGTACCGTTCTCGTCCCTCTGTCTATCATTCCATCTCGTTTTCTTGTCCCAGTGTCTGTGCGTTATCATTCTGTCTTTTTGACCACTCCATGTTTGTGTTTGCACCTATAAAATAAATTGCGTGCCACCGCCTGGGTGCTGCTGTCTTTGGCTCGCAGTGATTCACTCTGTGCCCTCCCACCCCAGCCACAGGCTGGCTTGGGTGAGGAAGCCTCAGATAGTGTGGCTGAACTCTCGGTCGACCATTAGGTCTTGGGGACTCACTGTATGTGGGTCTCTCTAGCCGCACTCCCTTTATAATGCTCTGCGTCTTAACTCAGTCTCATGCTCCACGCACCTTCTCTTGATCCACACCCTCAAACTCTGCGTGTCTCATGTCCCACAGCCAACAGTTCTAACAGAAATTCCCATGTCTCGCCCTACCTCTCTCGCCCGCCCTCCCCCGTCTCGCCCCACCCCCCCCCCCCCCGTCTCGCCCCACCCCCATCTCGCCCCACCCCCCTCTCGCCCCACCCCCCTCTCGCCCCGCCTCGCCCCACCCCCTCTCGCCCCACCCCCTCTCGCCCCGCCCCGCCCCACCCCCTCTCGCCCCACCCCCTCTCGCCCCGCCCCACCTCGCCCCACCCCCTCTCGCCCGCCCCACCTCGCCCCACCCCCTCTCGCCCCGCCCCACCTCGCCCACCCCTCTCGCCCGCCCCACCTCGCCCCCTCTCGCCCGCCCCCTCGCCCGCCCCCTCGCCCCGCCCCACCTCGCCCCGCCCCACCCCCACCTCGCCCCACCCCCCGTCTCGCCCCACCCCCGTCTCGCCCCACCCCGTCTCGCCCCACCCCCGTCTCGCCCCACCCCCGTCTCGCCCCACCCCCGTCTCGCCCCGTCTCGCCCCACCCCCGTCTCGCCCCGTCTCGCCCCACCCCGTCTCGCCCCACCCCGTCTCGCCCCACCCCCGTCTCGCCCCATCTCGCCCCACCCCCGTCTCGCCCCATCTCGCCCCACCCCCGTCTCGCCCATCTCGCCCCACCCCGTCTCGCCCCACCCCCGTCTCGCCCCCACCCCCGTCTCGCCCCCACCCCGTCTCGCCCCCACCCCCGTCTCGCCCCCACCTCCGTCTCGCCCCCACCTCCGTCTCGCCCCACCTCCGTCTCGCCCCATCTCGCCCCACCTCCGTCTCGCCCCCACCTCCGTCTCCGCCCCCACCTCCGTCTCGCCCCACCCCCGTCTCGCCCCGTCTCGCCCCACCCCCGTCTCGCCCCATCTCGCCCACCCCCGTCTCGCCCCATCTCGCCCCATCTCGCCCCACCCCCGTCTCGCCCCATCTCGCCCCACCCCCGCTCTCGCCCCCACCCCCGTCTCCCCCCACCCCCGTCTCGCCCCCACCCCCGTCTCGCCCCCACCCCCGTCTCGCCCCCACCCCCGTCTCGCCCCCACCCCCGTCTCGCCCCCACCTCCGTCTCGCCCCCACCTCCGTCTCGCCCCCACCCCCGTCTCGCCCCCACCCCCGTCTCGCCCCCACCCCCGTCTCGCCCCCACCCCGCCTCTCGCCCCCACCTCCGTCTCGCCCCCACCTCCGTCTCGCCCCCACCTCCGTCTCGCCCCCACCTCCGTCTCGCCCCCACCTCCGTCTCGCCCCCACCTCCGTCTCGCCCCACCTCCGTCTCGCCCCACCTCCGTCTCGCCCCACCTCCGTCTCGCCCCACCTCCGTCTCGCCCTACCTCCGTCTCGCCCTTTCTCGCTACTCTTTCTTCTCTACTCTTATGTTCCAGGGATCAGCCCCTTGCCTCAGTGTCTCTACTGCTCCTTACCCCCGTCTCCTGCTCTCTACACCTCCGTCTCTTACCCCCACTCTGCTTCTTGCTACCCCACTGTCTCTTGCTTCTTACACCCCCTTATTTACCCTCTACCTCTTTATTGGTCTCCATCCTTGTCTTTTGCACCCTATCCACTGTGTTATATTACCCCCATCTTTTGCTCTCTACCCAGTCTCTTGCTGTCTACCCTCTTTCCTCTAGCACTCTTATCCTCATACTCCTCGGTCTCCTGCTCCCTGCCCCACTGTCCCTTGATCCATACACTGCTGTTTCTTGATTCATGCCCCTCCCTCTCCCGCTTCCTACCCCTGTTGCTTGCTCTTCACCTTGCCCTTCTGCCTCTTGTCCCTTCGTCTCTTGCTCCCTCTCTTACCCCATACCTGCTCTCTTTTGCCCCAGACCACTCTTTTGCCCCTTTTTTGAATCTGCTGGTCTCTTGCTACCCCCCCAGGCTCTTGCTTTCTTCCCCTCTGTATTTCGTTCCTGGTCTCTGTGCCATTCTCTTACTACCCACCTCTGTGTCCCTCTGTCTCCTGCTCCCTACCCCTCTTCTGCCCTCTACCCTTCTGCTCTCCCACCACTTTAATACCTGCCCCTAGTACTTTCCCTAAATTATGGGAATGACTGGATTATTAACAGGATAATGTACTGCATGGCTAAATATAAGTTCCCATGGGCGAGACCTATTGGCTATGCCAATGCTTGTTTTTACTTGCTGGAGTGAATGTTTTTAGCAGCTGAGGCATGGTTAGCCAAGGCTTTCAGCCACAAAATAATTTTTCGTACTGTTATCTGTTACCTACGTTTAAGCGCGTGGTATATACGCTATCAAAATCCTGGATAGGTTTCCCCCATGTGCCAGGCGGTCTGATTCCTCCTCATCAGATAAGCTGTATTCTACTACTCTCGGTCCTTTTGCTTGCACCATATGACTTAGTATGCCCACCTTTGCTTCTCTCGATTGTTTGGAGCATTCACTTTAAAATGGCTGAAGTCCTCAACTTACGATCCTTCAAGATACAGCAAGGGCTATTTAGTGTAACGTCGCAGGATGTAGAACATTTTATTTCTTTGCCAAACGATTGCTTGTTAATGACCTTTAATCATTACCACAGTATGTTTTATGTTATCTTCTTTAGATTGAGAAACTACAAAAAAAAAAAAAAAAAGGGAGAGTGCTTAAGATCTTTAATGCAGTACAACATTGCGCTCTACAAGTGGGAAATCCCACCACAGTAAACATAACATTTGTCAGGAGTGATCACCAGGGCACACGTGGACGAACATCTCACACAAACCCTACACTGCTGGGAGTGCATGCACCTCTGAAGCTGCCAAGATGGTGGGAGTGCAAGTAGTACAGAGGCTGCATGAGACAGAAACCCCAAGTTAAGCTCATGAACTCTGCAGGATGTACCAGGCAAGTGCAGTCCTAATCTGGCAAGAAGCCATGGACACCTAGTGTGGGAAGATCTATGCAGGTTTAAGACTGGGCAACAGCAATGCTGGCACATGTGAAAGGAGACAGACTAATGAATTCATTCTCTGTAGTTAATCACCACTGCAATCTTGGATCCTCTACACAGTAGTGGAGAGGACTACAAAGCAGCAGACCACTATGCATTTTTCCATAGAGGAGTGGGTCAGAAGCATTGACAGGTGTTAGGGGTATACAGGGATTAAATAAGTGCATTAATGTCCAACACATTCACTCTACAAGTGCTAAAATGCACCTGTCAATCACCATAAATACAACTATAAACCGAGTAGGCTTGGAGTCTTTGGAACAAGAGAACAGACATTACCCTCTGTTCAATGGCTTAGGGTCAGAATACAGGTACCAAGATAATGCTCAACCAATAGCACTGAGGATTTGAGATCAGACCATGGTGCTGTAACAGTCAGCAGTAGTCAATGGTGGGGGCATGGGGGGATTGGGGCAGAAAGCGCAAACTAATTCTCAGAGGTAAACATGTGGACGAGTCCCTCCCCGGCCCTAAGCAGATTCACCGAGTCTTTTCCTTTGTGTTTGTTCCCAAGATACCCATTATTCAACATCCACTCTACAAATGTGACGGAAGAGCACAGCAAGCAGTTCTAGGCTAATGAAAGTGAGGGTACGGGCGGAGTTTAGCAGCTTGTTGATCTTTAAGGCACTGGAACCACACGCATGGTGTTTGTGTAACCAGAACCTGGACGCCAGCCTGTCAACACGATGACCACATCACCAGACTTAAAGAAACCTCGAGCCTTGCCTGTAAAGAACAAAAACAGAAGTTCAATCATAATCCAAAGAGAAGAGACCAGCCAGATACAAATGGCAGTAGTAAAAAAATAATTTAAAAAAAAGCAGGTAAGATATACAAATTGTTAGTCTTTTAGAGGATTTTCTGCTGGTGATGGTTTAAGAAAGATAGTTAACATAAAAGAACTTAGCGCATTGGTATATTAACTCCGCATTAAGGTCATATTTCCAGAGCACAGCAAGGACTCTTCCACCCCCCCCCACATGCAGAAAACCCCCTCCGGTGACCCACGGCCCTGCGTGACCCAATAAAGTAACTGCAGTATTGGGGGAGGGCCACACCATGGGGAGACTCTACCTGGTGCGCGCACACAGGATCCGTGAGGACTCCCTCCTCCATTGCTGCCAATGCTCATTGATACCTGGCGAGTGGCAGCACCCAACGAACAAACCCCGTGTTACCACTTTGTGCTATAAACGAGGCCTGCGCGGGGCTGAGACTGGAGAGATTTTGGGGGGGGGACCCCCATTTACCCCCCCAGCACACCACTGGATTACCTCCTTATTTCACTTATGTTGTGACCCTTGGAGGCCCCAGATAGCACACGACCCAAAGCCTCTTCATGCCGCAGTCCCAGAAGCTCAATGGGGAGTGCTGTGGGCGCCTGACTCCATTCTGCAGCGCACAGATCATTGGGGCCTTCTTTTCCACTTCCATCCTGCTTAACACCAGCAGGGCATCTATGCTACAACTGCTCACAAATGAAAACCAACTGGCGATCCGAGACCTGCAGGACCGTGTCCTGCATCTCAAGAACAGGGCAGAGGATCTGGAGGGACACTGCCACAGGAGCAATATTCGCATCTTGGAGCTCCCAACGGGAATGGAGGGAATGGACCCATTCGCCTACCTGGAGACCTGGTTCAAAGCTTCACCCCAACGTCAGACCTCATCCCCTTCTACTCGAGAGGGCGCACCACGTCCTGGCAAGGTATCCACCGCTGGGATGCCCCCACCCCAACCCATGCTGGTAAAATTCCTGCATTTTAAATAGCACAATGCCATACTCCGAGCAGCCAGGAGGGTGGGTCCCCTTCGGATGGATTACAAAATCACACTGTTTCCTGACTACACCTGGTCTGTAGAATGCCAGCACTCATCCTTCGCAGTCGGACAAGGTACGACACAAGAATGCCCACTCTCCCCCTTACTATTTGCGCTCGCAATGGAGCCTCCGACTGTGCGGCTACGAGAGGAGGACTGAGTGGGGCATCCCATGCAGTGTCCTTCCAAGCAGACTAAATGCTCCTGTACATACGGGACATAACAGCCGACCTCACACCCCTCTGAGACTAGTGGACTATGCCTCTACTACTGGACTTTCTCTGCTTGGGGCAGAGCGGGTATACTGCTGACTTCGCCCAGCTGACTCAGATTTATCTCCGACACCTGCCTCAACTGGTAAGTTCAATGTTCTACTTATAGGTCAAGGACAGTGTGGTAGAGACGGACCCCTAAGAGGGGGAACCTCCACAGGGCCTTGGTGGACATCTGATCCCTGGTGAATTTGACAGTCAGTCCCCCTTAGCTCCTAGAGGCAAAATCGCCCTGGTGAAGATGGTTCTCCTGCCCCGCCTCATTACTTTGTGAATCTTCCAGTTATTCTCTCCTCTGCACATTCATATGAGATTCCAGACACAGGCGAATCGTTCGCTAAATTCCAGCTGTCAATAGACCAAGGAGGGTGGGGGGGCATTCTTCGAGGCATACTTTCTGGCAGCACAGCTCCGACAGAAAATACATAGCAGTTTCACAGCTGTGGCCCTGCTGCCTGCCAAACGCATGCTTACACTCCACTGGCATTCACAAACAGCTCCCCAGGTGGAGGCGTGGAGAGGGTTGATGCGCAAGGTGCGGCAGCAGAGGACGCCCTTCAATACGAGGAGGCCTGTCGGGTGCCCAGCAACCCATTTCCCCCCCAGTGGGCCACCCTACTCCAACACTACCTCCAGTTGGCGGAGAATGACTTCTTGCCCCCATGAACACACCAGACACTACCCACCCCGGCAGGGAACACCTCCCGGATCAACACCCACCCTCCGCGCTCCTCAGTCAACCCCTGCACGTTAAGACATTCCAGGGCACCCGCCTGAACATTGCCCCACCAAGCACCATCTGGCCCAAAAATCGCCACTAAAACTGAATCTGCCCGACCTCACCCACTCAGACCCTCTGTTACATTAGAGTGGCATCCGCTGCAGCCGACCATAAGCAGTCAGTACTCAAACAGGGCGGATCTATATGCCCAGGAACACCTGCATCGACTAGTGCACTCATGCTTAAATGTACTGATTCTTCCGCTTCACATTATTGCAATATGCGTTAAGACTTAATGTGTTACTGTTTATGATGCAAAAGTTTAAAAAAATATATATTTAAAATAACTTTAGCTTTCCATCACAAGCAAATTAGAGTAGTAGAAGCCACTTAAACCACCCAGGCTACATATTGGCAAAAGATCTATCCAACAAACTATGCGTTTCTCGGAGGGCTGGCAAATAAGATGCATGCCAGCATTATATTGTCAGCTGTCTGTCATAGAAAACAACTCCTACCGCTAATCTAAACTCTATGTTCAGTGATGTCAGATTCAGTGCCTTCTCTAGAGCTTAAAGGTGTTAATGATAGTTACATATCATGCACTATGCAGTTTATGTAGTGTAACTGGTTTACACAGATACTGTACCCTAAATAAAGATCCTTAAATTGTCAGAGGTTAGTAAGAGTCAATGAAACTGCAGACAAAAGGTGCAATGCATGGCAGAACAAATCTATTTATCCATAGAAATCATAAAACGTGCAACATTTGCTCGAGTCCTACCCACTACCTTTAACTTTTTTTGTTAACTCTTGCTGCATCTAGCATCTGGATGTAAAGGAAACTAGGCTGCCAGTAAAGAAGTGCATAAGATAGGGACCATCTTGATCGCAACACTTTAGTTACAATAAATACAGTCACCAAGAATGCATAACTTACCAATATCCAAGGCAAAATTCACCCGACGATCTACATCCTCTGCCCAGGACTCATCAACAGGCTCCTTGTACAGGACAGGAAAGATACCACGGTACAGATGTGCCTGTCGAGCTGTCTGCCCATTACGTGTAACTGCAATAATAGGAGCACGTGGCCGATATCTGGACAACAAGTGAGCAGACCTGAAGGAGAAAAGAGGAATAAACAGCAGCCTCTAAAAGGTTCTCTAGTTTTTGGTTGTTTTTCTGCAGTTTCCAGGAAGTCTTAATCTTAGCATGAAAGCCTAGTGAGGGTGATAAAGTGCTTAAAAAAAAAAAACTAAACACAAATGACTATGTACTGTATTGCCTTGACTTCCACCAAATATTCAGCATTTCATTGCTTCCCTGCTAAATTTGCACTATACAAATACACAAGCATAAATTGGTTGCTTTAGACAAATGTTTGTTGGGTTTTCTGTGATCCAAAACTCTGGCGGAGACAATCAGTTTATGAATAATGTTCCACGATAGAGAAGCAAGATAAACATCAATTGATCAGGGGGAAGAGGATCTGTACGAGCCTGAGGGTAGGTGTGAAAATGCAACAAATGGGGCCATCTTTTTAGATAAGGCACTGCATAATATACTGGAGGCTGCCCCAAGTGCAGTCTGCAGGGGGACTGGCTACACTTTAGTCCTGTGGTACCCAAAAGACATTTTGGGGTGCAATATTTCAGTCTGTTAGCAGGACAGTTCAAAAGGCAGTTTGCCCTTCCCCCAAGAGTGGGCCGAATAGATTCTCTGTATCTAGAACAGCAGGCAGTAAACTTAGTCTTCAGCGCAATGCTAATTGCTCTATCATTTAGATCATAAAATACCAGAAATCCGCGCTCCTTCCCAGATTGGATGAGTGGGTTACAAACTGCAGAAAGCGAGTCAGTGGGAGGCATGGTATCATGTCAGGTCACAGACAAACTATACATTAGGAAATGGAGATTCTATGACAGGAACTGGAGGCTCAAACTTTGCTCATCTCTTCCATTTATTTTGCTCAGCAGCCTTATGAAAAAACTTTATTCAAAGACTACAAAATTCCCAGAGTCTTTGCGACAATTTAACATAACCATAGAGTCAGTCCTATATATCCGACAGAGGAAAAGGACTTACTCTTTCTTCCCTGCTCAGCAGCCAGATAAGTGATTTTCCTTCACATTGGATATTCCTGCCTAATCAGTGTTATTCCTATGTCTGATTGTGTAAACATGTTTTCCCTGTAGGAGGCTTACCCCAGTGCGGTGATTATGCCAACCCCTAGAGGCGCTTACAGGGGACTATGCAGTGCAGGTAGGCCCTTGGGGTCCTCCAGTGTTGGGCACGCTACTCTGCACCAGTGCGGGGCCTTGCACGCGTTTGACCCGATGAGTCTCTGCAGCAAGGCGCGTGGATGATTAATAGGTGCGTAGTGGCTTCCTTCATGCATCCCTGAGCGAGTCTTGCAGCAACAAGACGTGCAGTAGCTTTTCGCCCAAAGTAGGGGGCGTGAAGGGTGTGCCTCTCAGCAAAGGAGGAGCGTCCCTCCCTCTTGCATTCCACACATTTTGTACGAGTCTTACCGTCCATGACGTGTTCCCCTTTCAATCTCCCAGACAGTGTCGAACGGTTGAATAGACTGCGCGGAACCTCATTAGCTGCATTACTTTGTATTCTGCCTATATTAGGTTCCTGATAAGTGGTTTCTCCTTCCGAACTTTCCCTTCAAGGCCCTTGTTAGCTAGAGGGCAGATCTAGTATTTTTCCTATGCACAGCTTTTCAAGCATTGGCAAATTCAAGTGTGCCGGGCCGGTTAGAGTGTTTGTGCTATTTTTTCCATAATATTCCTGCCTATTGCCTCCAATTTTCACCTGCTCACACCATGGCAGGTGTTTTTGATGAGTATTGGTAATGCGCTCAGGAGGAGCAAGCTCTTCTTCCCATTTATGAAAAGCCTGAAGGCACAACATCTCTGGAGGGGTCCATCGTATGCACAGGTCTTTGGCTGTACGCCCGGATGGAACATAGTTAGTGGCTTGATCACATGTGGCCTGGAACGGCAGAGCCATCTTTAGGTCAGCGCTGGACTTGGTCATCGAGTCTGATGCCGTTAACAGGGCTCATGCTGTGGAGATATTACCACAGGAGAACAGTGGTCATTGAACGAGGAGGCTTTACACATCAATTGGTCCTTTGGGGGTGTGGAGTCTAGCAGCAACAAGGTTTCTTGTGCCATCCTTCTGAAGATGGACAACATCTCAGCAGTGAGATAAAAAGCGCTTGGGGGGCACAAAGTTCACGGTACTGGCGGACTTGGCCAGGGACTCCTAGAAACATTGTCCGGCGCAGAAGGCAACGGCAGAGTACCTGAAGGGGAGACTGTCTGCGGACTGTAAATCCTGACACCTGAAGGATTAGTGCATGGAAACTGGATCCCTCTCTGGTCCAGAGAATTATGGATTGGTGGGATCCATGCCAGGTAGATCTCTTTGCTTTGAGACTCAACCACCGACTCCCATGCTTTTTCAGCTGGCATTTCTCAGGCGGAGGCAGACTTTTCTCCAAGATTGGAGTCAGTTTCAGGGGGGTATGAGTTTCCTCCATTTTCAATGATAGCCAGACTCTCAGAGGTGGTCAGGCGGGGGAAGTGATCCTGGTGAGACAGATCCAAGGTCGCAAGTATGGTATCCATATCTTCTGGAACTTTCTATGGATTTTCCAATCCAACTACCCCCCCCCCCCCCACTTGCACCAACTGGTTCAGAGGACGGACTTCTCCTGCTGATGGGTTGCAAGATTACAGGAGACGTTGGGAAGTCCTGGGCCTTGCGACACAAGCTTTTTTCTCCTCATCAGAAGCGCTCAGGAAGACAACTGTCCCGAGATACGGTTCAGCATGGAGGAGATAGTCACGCTGGCGTATGCTAAAGGTTCTTGATCCCATGTGGGCAGATTTACTGCATGTTGTCAATTTGTCAGAGTTGGTTGACTTATCACACTATCAACGCATGCAGATTGGCAATTTCTGCAGGTCATATGCCTATTCATGAAATCCCAGTAGGGACACATCCTCTAGTCTGTCGTCTCTTGAGGGGCATTCGGTTATTCTTCCCACAGGAATCGAAACACTCCTCACTTTGAGTTGTTAAAGTTGTACTTTGAGTGCTGTATTCTTGGCAGGATAACCAACACTGGTCTTGTAAGGAGCCCACAGGTAAGTTAGCAGTTCTGTTATGTTTCATTTCCTGTAAACTAGCTTCTGATGTTTGTTCCTCGACATTACAGTGCATATGTTAACTCTGGAAGGAGTCTCATTTCCTAATTTGTCGTATGAAGTCAAATACTAGGGTGGTTCATTATTCTACGGTTTCTGGTCATTCAAAATTGTGTGGTCCACTGCTTGAGAGCATATGAATCCATGACTGAGGAATATAGGCCGCCGGGGGTGGCACAATTATTCATTGTTCCCAAGAAGCCTTTCACGCCAGTCTCCGCAACAACTATCACCCATTGGGTGAGATGGGTCCTACAGGAAGCAGGCATAGATACTGCCTCCTTCGGGGCCCATTCTACTACAGGTGTTTTGGCTTCCAAAGCTTTCTCCATCTGGAAGATTCTCAGGGCAGCCAATTGGTCTTCTGATTCCTTCAAAACCTTTTATTTAAAATAAAAAACTGGCATGGCTTTACCAGTTTTAAACTAGCATAATCTGAGCATGCGGGTCCTGACAATACTAAATTTCCTAGCTAGCGTGAAGGAAAGCTTCAATAAGGACAGGGCAAGGATTATCCCTACCGATTGGATACAATCGCTACCCTCCCGGTATCCTAAGAAGTCTTCAGTTGGACAAGTAGGGTTGGTTGTGGTCACTGTAAGGGGCATACATTACTTTGGTTTAAAATATCTTTGGTGCTATAAGATTCATTGATTATGAATATCTGACTTTGTACCAATATTGTAGATGTGGTAGATTGTTTTTCTACACGATTGAGATTTTGGAAATTTACTTGGGTTATCTTGTGATTTTTCCTTAGTATCAGACCATGTCGTCTCACTCCAAGGAAGAGAAGTGCTTTTCCTTGATGTTGGATATATAGGACTGACTATGGTTATGTTAAATTGCCGCAAAGACTCTTGAGATTTGTAGTCTGAATGAAAAGTTTCTCATAAGGCTGCCGAGAAAAATAAATGGAGATAATTCTCACCCCAGTGTCCTTAATAGAATTGAACCTTTTTCATGCTCGATAGGAAAGGTTATATTCTGCTTGCAAGTTGTCGGAGATCAAAGCGCAGGGAGTGGATCGTCCATCCCTCTCCCCCCAATTTTTTTTTATAGTTGGTCTTCTTGCACTGTCACTCTATAGGTAGTCTGCAAGAAGGTTTTCCTTGGTATGAAGGCTTTGGCGGTTAAGTTCTAAACCAAACCGGATAAAATCTTGAGGAATAGGTAGGTACTTATTCTAGAACAAGTTTGGTCACTTTATAGGATGTGTTGCTTCTGGGGAGAAGTGGGGCGGGGGGGCAGAGGAGTTTAGATTTAATATAATGTTGTACTTTTATATTCTTGAAACCGATGTTCTAAGACTGGAATAATGAATAGTACCCAACGTATTTGGGCAGCAAAAGGGAATGGTTCAGCAATATAGTTTGTAATGCAACTTCTTAATGTTGACAGATGTTGGCACACTCTGCTCATTGTACACAACTTAAGGACAAGAACCACAAGCTTTAAATTAACCATTAAAAAAAAACAGAAGTGAATTAAATTCTTCAGTACTGAAGAGACAAATTTAAGAAGTTTGAAATGTATTCTGAAAGAATCAAATGCAAGTTGGATTTCATTAACAAACTAGATCCTAGTAGTCTTCCCATATTCATGGTACTTTGCCAAAATATACCTACACTACATCTTCATTTGTAGCTCCCAACAAAAAACAAATTCATGATCCTTTTTCGCCTTCCCACATGGATGTCAGAATAATAAAAGTGAGAATGACATGTATTGGCTGTTTATTTTGGGTAGCACATCAGAAGTCTGAGACTATTGTATTTCCATGGGAGATATCCCGATACCCTTTGTATAATACAAGATAGTTGAATAGCCCTTTGTTGAGCGCTCTCCAGCAGCTTTAAGCAGAGAACACAGCATAAAATGGCAACACTAGCGAGTAAGCTTGCTGCCAACTAATAATGGTTAAGTAGCATGAGTGTATTGTATATTCACTGTATTCTGATTGGATACATTGGTCTTCTCAAACAGTGCGGTTCTTGAAATGTGCCTATATAAAAGGCATTAGGTCTTTTTCCTGTGTTCAGCTCACACTTTGTATTTGCATATTTTGAGGTAAGTCATTACAATAGTTACAATTCTTTTTAGAAGTGCATGCAGGTCTTGCGGCTTTAGGAATCTTTTAAAATGGATAAAGTCAGCAATGCAATAACTGGACACATGTTCACAACCGTACCACCCATCAAGTTAAACCGAGCCATATGAATTCATGGAGCACATCTTCAGCCCTATTGCAAGTGGGTCGGTTTAATTCCTACTGATGTGTAAACCCCCGTTTTTGCATGGGTCGGAATTATGAATTAGAGGCATTTAATACATCCAATAAATATCAGATGTGTTAAATACCTCAAGCTTTGTTGTGCAGGGGAAATGCATATGTTAAATGCCATACATGTGGATTTCGGTGGGGTAAACCCCAAAATCTGCATGTTATTACCCACAATCTCTTAATAGGTGCCATTTATCGTATCCGATAAAGTGCTCATTGGTGTAGTGGTTTATCAGGTGCGCTAAATAGCACTACACTTTTAAGACCATATTGACAAAATATTACTTATCCTGTAACTATGTTTTATAGCTTGTAGTGGAGTAGACTTGCTTGCTCTGCATATGCCTGCTATCTAGTGTTGGGTGTGGAAGTTTGTAAGTTGTTTGTTAGAAGTCTCCTGCCTTGAGATTACCTAGGACTCCTCTCAACCCACAAAGCACCAGGACAAGACTCCATCTCAGACTGTTTTTCACCTAAAGGGCGAGTAATGCAAGTGTACCACAGCATAACAAAGAATGTGTACCATGCATAAACCATACTATGGAAAAGCATAGATCGTGGCTTGTGTCTGGGGATGTGGGAAGGTGCATGTGCATAACTGCCCCCACTTCTTCCAGAAGTGGATTGAGACAAATGGATAAAGTCCCTTGATCCCTTATTTGAAAGATAAGATTTGACGGTTTACAGCCAGGGCATACAAAAGGCAAATATGTTTGTTTTAAGGAGCCCCCCCAGTCATAAGTCCTCAAATCTTGCAAGGGTCTAAGTAAATAAATTGCCTTTTGGAACTCTGCCCCTTTCAATGATGGGATGAACAGCCCAGACCAAAATGGCAATGCTTCCCAGACATCTATATGTATTGCATGGTGCCAACAGTCCTGTCCTCAAGGTATGAATTAAAATCAAATTAGATGGTAGGATTATTTCCCTGGTTAGGAGGTCTCAAGGCCTAGGGTGAAACTAGATAATCTGTAAACTTCATATGAGCAGGCTGGCCTGACCCTTTCGAATTGCATCATCTTGCCCCTAGCTACAAAAGAAACAAGTGGTAGGATGAAGATCACTGGAAAATCCCATTGACAGGTAGCACATGGCAACAATGAACGGTCGATGTTCTTACAAAAGAACGCCAGATAATTTCCTTAGGTCACAGATGTGGAACTAATTAACAAGTTACTTACCTTCAGTAACGATATATCTGTAAGAAACAGTTATAGATTCCTTAACTTAGAATTACCCCCAGGCGTCAGACTGGATCCGGAAAGTTTGTCAGCAGTACCTCTGCATGTCGGAAGGTGGCTGTCAGCTCCGCGTCGGTCGTTGGCGTCATGGTCGCCGGGATGACGTCGCAGCAGCTACTTAGACGCCGCCCTCGCGGACGTCAGTTCTGTACACGACTTTCCGCGCCAGAAACGCAGAGCCATGCAAGACACGGACCACTGGTGCACAAAACTAGGGCCCTGAAAGGATGTCCTTAACCCTAGAAATCAGTTCACAGAACGGGGAGGATGGGTGGGGTGGTAAGGAATCTATAACCAACTAATGTTTCTTCTTACAGATATATCGTTACCGAAGGAAAGTAACTTATTCATCTGAAAGAAACAAGTTAGTTATAGATTCCTTACCTTAGAATAGATACCCCAGCAATACCAACCCCGGTGGTGGGTCTGCAAACCAAGATCACACCAGAAAATCCTGGAGAACAGAACGGCCAAAGAAGCAGTCTCTCCAGACTTGGCTGTCCAGGCAGTAGTGTTTGGTGAACGTGTTCAACGATGCCCACGTAGCTGCCCGACAGATGTCATTCAGAGGACCTCCTCTCCCAAGGCAGTAGTGGCTGCCGTCGCCCTGGTGGAATGGGCGCGTAGCCCCACTGGAGGCTCCTTTTTAGCCAGAGAACAACATGTTTTTATACACAAATGACCCATCGAGAAATGGTTCGCTTGTGTACGGCCAGACCTTTTTTGGCACCCACGTAGCCAACAAAGAGTTGGTCATCCACCCGGAACAGTTTTGTGCGATCCAGATAGAAAGCACACGTTTTGGGTCCAGACAGTGGAGCCTCTCTTCCTCCTTCGAAGGATGCAGAGGCGGAAAGAAGGTGGGCAAAGTGATAGTCTGCCCGATGTGGAAGGCAGTGACCACCTTGGGCAGGAATGGACAAGTTCCAAGGACAACTCTGTCCGGATGTACAGAGAGAAAAAGGAGGCCTAGAAGAAAGCGCCTGGAGCTCACTCACTCGCCTGGCAGAAGTGATGGCCACCAGGAACGCAGTTTTGAGAGTTAAGAGCCGTAAAGGACAGTTATGAAGCGACTCAAAAGAGCACACATTAAATAAGTTAAAACCAGGTTCAAGTCCCACTGAGGCATAACGAAGGGAATAGGAGGAAAAAGATGAGTTATGCCTTTCAAGAAGCAGCTTACAACTGGGGACTTGAAAAGGGAAGGCTGATCTGGAAGCCAAGGGAAGGCTGATCTGGAAGCCAAGGGAAGGCTGATCTGGAAGCCAAGGGAAGGCTGATCTGGAAGCCAAGGGAAGGCTGATCTGGAAGCCAAGGAAGGCTGATCTGGAAGCCAAGGGAAGGCTGATCTGGAAGCCAAGGGAAGGCTGATCTGGAAGCCAAGGAAGGCTGATCTGGAAGCCAAGGGAAGGCTGATCTGGAAGCCAAGGGAAGGCTGATCTGGAAGCCAAGGGAAGGCTGATCTGGAAGCCAAGGGAAGGCTGATCTGGAAGCCAAGGGAAGGCTGATCTGGAAGCCAAGGGAAGGCTGATCTGGAAGCCAAGGGAAGGCTGATCTGGAAGCCAAGGGAAGGCTGATCTGGAAGCCAAGGGAAGGCTGATCTGGAAGCCAAGGGAAGGCTGATCTGGAAGCCAAGGGAAGGCTGATCCGGAAGCCAAGGAAGGCTGATCTGGAAGCCAAGGGAAGGCTGATCTGGAAGCCAAGGGAAGGCTGATCTGGAAGCCGAAGGAAGGCAGAGATGGCCGAAAGATAGCCCTTGATAGTGCCCAGAGCAGAGCCCTGCTGGGCTAGAGAAAGAAGAAACAAGAGGACCTCAGAAAGGGGATCCACAGCCTTTGCTGTGCACCATGCCACAAACGTGTTCCACCGGCAGGAGTATACCGTCTTAGTGGAGGAACGCCTGGCTGCCAAGATTACCACGGACTTCAGGAGGCAGGTCGAAAGAAGTCAACTGCCGCCGCTCAATCTCCACGCAAGGAGGTGGAGGCTGGACAGATGCAGGTGGAGGACCAGAAGATCTTCCCGAAGAGGCAGTCTGATCGGAGGATCGATGGCCATGTTGAGCAGCTCAGGATACCAGACTCTTCGTGCCCAATCCGGAGCCACAAGAATGACTTGGGCCCGGTCGTGCCTGATCTTCAGCACTCTGGGCAGGAGTGGTATAGGTGGAAAGGCATAGAACAGACCGCAACTCCACTCGCGACGAAAAGCGTCACCTAGCGAGTGCCGCCTTGGAAATTCCAACGCGCAGAATTGCGGACATTGCGCATTCTCTTCGGTGGTGACTAGATCTGACCAAGGCTCTCCCCACGGTCGAAAGAGACCTTGCACCACCTCCAAGTGGAGACCCCATTCGTGATCCATCGTGCACCTGCGGCTGAGTTAGTCCACCCTGACGTTCAGGGAACCTGCCAAGTGCTGAACCACCAGGGATATGCCCTGATGTTCCAGCCATGTCCAGAGGCGGAGGGCCTCTTGACATAGGGTCCACAACCCCACCCCACCCAGTTTGTTGCAGTACCACATGGCAGTGGTGTTGTCCGTGAACACCTGCACTACTCTTCCCCGGACAGAGAAGGAATGCCTTCCGTGCAAGACGAATCGCCTGGAGGTCCAAGAGGTTGATGTGGAGCCCGGACTCCGCCGGAGACCAGAGGCCTCTGATCTCCGCCTCTCCCATGTGGCCGCCCCATCCCAGAAGGAATGCGTCCGTCACCACAGTGTGGTCTGGTTGGGGAAGGGAGAGGGATCTACCATTGACCCAATCCTGGTTCGTGAGCCAACACTGCAGTAAACGTGCAGTGCCCTCCGAGATCTGGACGCAATTGGACAGATTCCCCTGATGCTGTGCCCACTGGAACTTCAGGTCCCACTGCAGAGCCCGCATATGCCACCTAGCATGATCAACCAGCAGGATGCATGAGGCCCAGCAGCCTGTCATTCTGACCGAAACCCGGGATAGAGGCCGAGACCGGAATCATAGCCTGAATATCCCAGACTCGCTGTTCAGGAGGATAGACCCGAAACCGCGCCGTGTCCAGAACCGCTCCGATTAAGAGGAGCTTCTGAGATGGAATCGGGTGTGACTTCGGCACATTGATAGAGAACCCCAGCGAATGCAGGAGGTTGGCCGTAGTCTGGAGGTGGGAGACAACTGCCTGGGTCGAGCCCGCCTTCAACAGCCATTCGTCGAGATAGAGGAAGACCGAAACCCCCGATCTGTGCAGATGAGCTGCAACCACCGCCACTTTTGTGAAAACCCGAGGGGCGCTGGTAAGGCCAAAGGGGAGCATGGTAAATTGAAAATGCTCGTGGCCTACCGTGAACCGTAGGAAACGCTGGTGGGCCAGCAGGATGGGGATGTGAAAATAAGAGTCCTGCAAATCCAACGCTACCATCCAGTCTTCTGGGTCAAGGGAAGATAAGACCTGAGCAAGCGTCAACATCTTGAACTTCTCCTTCCGGAGGAAGCGGTTGACGTCCCTGAGATCCAAGATAGGACGCAGGCCCTTGTCCTTCTTGGGGACCAGAAAGTCAGAGTAGCAACCATGACCTACTTCTGGGACAGTAACGCGCTCGATGGCTCCCTTGGCCAAGAGTGCCAAAACTTCCTGTTGGAGAAGGCCGAGGTGATCCGACATGCGGTGGTATTGAGGTGGCATGGCTGGAGGGGTAGTCTTGAAGGGGAGGGAGTAGCCCCTTCGGACTATTTGCAAAACCCACCTGTCCGACGTGATGGTGCGCCAGTGGGGGAGGTGATGGCGAATACTGCAGCCCACTGGCATTTGATGGGCCTAAAAAGGTCGGACTAGGAGGCTGCTGTGGAGGTGGGGGTTGGACTGGCCCGCCCGCTGACCCCCAGAAGCATGACGGTTGTTCCCACGTCCCCAGCCGCGCGAAGGTTGGGTAACTTGCTGCAGCCTGTGGTTCTGGGCGGGATGTAGCAGGGCACCCCTTCCGTAGCCACGAAAGGAGCGAACAGCAGACTGCGCAGAGCGGGTGGAGAGGCCCAAGGACTTGGCCGTAGCCTGAGAGTCCTTGAAATGCTCGAGCGTTGTCTGCTTTGTCGCCAAAAAGGCGACGGCCATCAAAGGGCATGTCCATCAAGGTGTTCTGGACATCCCCTGAAAAGCCAGTCAACCTCATCCAGGCGTAGCAATGAAGCGCTAGACGTTGAAATTGTCCTGCCCAGGGAGTCGGCGGTGTCCAGCCCACAACGTATGGCAAACGTTGCTGCATCCCTCCCGGCGGCAACAGCCTGTGAGAGCACTGCCCAGGCCTCCTCCGGACAACTGAGGCAGCACCTGCGCCACGCCACCGTATCCCACACAGTGGGAAAAACGGCCCAAGAGACATGCAGTGTTTACCGATCGCAGTCCTAAGCTGTCGGAAGAGAAAATTCTTTCCAAGGTGGTCCAGCTTCTTGGAGTCCCTTTCAGGTGGAGCGGTAGGGAATGCGCTTTTGGAAGTGGAGGCTTGGACTACCAAGCTCTCTGGGGTGGGGTGTTGGGAGAGGAAAGTGGGGTCGGCCGGGCGGTGGCGTCGGGCAATCATCCTGTCCATGGGAGCCCCCGTGTTGGGCCTGGACCACGTGCCCGAAAGGACGTCGGTGAGGGCCTCATTGAACAGCAGCAAGGGCTCCGAAGAGCTCGCAGCCGGCTGAAGCACCTGTCATGAGGTTAGTCCTGACCGCCACCGTAGGAAGCTCGAGGTTGAGAGCCTCGGCCGCCCTACGCAACACCACTGCGTATGATGCTCCCTCCTCCGTAGCCATGGTAGGAGGAGACATGCCAAGGTCAGGGGAGGGGTCCAAACCACTGGCAACCAGAGTTCCTCTCCCCAGTCCTGTTCACTGTCCAGCTGGTCAGTCAGAGGGACACCTGACCCCGCCAAGTCCTCCTCATCCTTTGGGTGCCATTCTGGTTGAAAAGGGACCCCAGGAGTGAACAGGGGCACAAAAACCCCCTCTTAGTGCCGGATCCGGCGTCGCCGGTCCGGCTCAGGGTCCACGTCGGGATGGAGGCCGGGGTAGACACCGACCGGTGTTGAATGCTGTGGTGGTGCAGGAGGTAGCAGCGCTGGTGGAGGCGTAATCAGGTCAACCGGCGCCGATCAGGATCCAGGCCTGGATCCAAGGGGGGCCTGCGGTGCCGGATAAGGCCTAGGCCCCCCCCCACCCCCACCGGGTCCGTGGGGCCCAAAGGCACGCCGGCAGGTTCGGTCTGCCCAAAGATGGCATGCATCGCCTCGTAGAATGTATGAAGCTGGGCGGGAGTCGCTCTGGGACCCGGAAAGGGAGGGGAAACGTGGAGTAGACTAGTCGGGCTCTGCGCGCGGATCCGCGGGAGAGGCACCACCCGCGTCCCTCATCGGAGCAGCCGACCGACGAGAAGTCGAAGGGCGACGGTGCTTCTTCGACCTTATGCTTAGACTTACCCGAACCAGAGTGCGAAGACTTGGACGAATGGTGGTGGCTCTGCGACCGGTCCCTCGACCTCCCTCGTGACCGGGACTTCGAACGGCGGGGAGCCGACTGCCGGTGCTCAAGCAGCTTTTGGGACCACTCCCGCAAAGCCTTCGGCGCCATCAACCAGCACTCAGAGCATGACTTTGGGGCGTGGTCGCGCTCCAGGCAAAAGAGACACGCGGTGCGGATCTGTCACCGACATCATCCGATGACAGGAACTGCATGGCTTGAAGCCGGGCATCCCTTGTGCACCTTAGGAGTCGAAGACTCGAAAAAGAAGTCGTCGAGAAAAAGTCAGTCAAAAAATGACTGGAGGTACCGCTCTTCCCAGATCTGCGCTGGCTGGTGTGTAAAAGGAAAGAACCGACGTAAGCGTGCGAGGGCGGCGTCTAAGTAGCTGCTGCGTCGTCATCCCGGCGACCACGACGCCAATGACGGAGCCGACAGACGCCACCTTCCGACGCGCTGAGGTACTGCTGACGAAAAAACTTTCCGGATCCAGTCTGACGCCTGGGGGTAATTCTAATGTAAGGAAACTATAACTAACGTGTTTTTCAGATGCACATGTAGGGTCACAGAGGTACCCACTTTACCTGATGCTTGGTCATGGGGATTGTCACTTTCGTAATTCTATTAACTTGACACGGCTGTAAATCAATTTACGAAGCATCAGCCCCAGGTTGTCTGTGGTGAGAAGATCTGCTCAGACAGTCAGCAGCCAAAAAAAAGGATGTATCCAGGTCCCAAACACTCAACGTTGGCATAAGAGCTTAGAAACTGAGATGCAGTGGTCCATGACTAATTTATCACCAGTCAATTGCTTACTACCAGGAGGTTGGTTTAGCGGAGATGCAAGACTGAGGGCTGCCTGGAGCCAATGTCACATCCTAGAATATACTCCTAATTCATTGTCAAACGAGTTCACTGTCTGCTGTTTTACATCATATTGTAATGTCTAAATGCCAAGAGTTTAAACATGTCGGGTAGGACATTCAAAACCTTGCGGTATATGCTGAAGGCAGGTCAAAAATTCAGACGTGGTTCCCGTGCTCACTACGCCACTGGAGTCAAGCTATCCTGGCCGATGAGGGCTGAAAGCCCGAAACCGGTCCTAGGATGCTTGATTCCGGTCCAGGGAAGACATGGCTTGGTAGTTCGGTCTGGACTGTTCCCATGAGGCACAGGGTCAAGACTGATTTGCATATGGCTGTGTCTGAACTGGGGTGGCGTGGCGAAGCAAAATAACGATGGATTAAACCCAGATCTGTGACTGGGGGTGAATGTTTGCCAATGTGCAACATTCCGTCCATCATCTTGTGTGTTTTGCATGAAAAATATATATCACTTTTGTGCATACTTAATTTCTACTGTAGGTGTAAACGAACATACATTTTATTTATAGAGTTCAAAACTTGGGAATCCTAGCAGAGCAGTGAGGGTCAACCAACTTGGTAAATAAAGTACCTGGTTTTGAAGAGCTTGCAGGATGGTTTGAGGCAGCTGAGTGGGTGCTGCCCCTACTAGGACTTCTGCATGGAAGAGCCAAAAATGTCTAGCTGTGATATTCTGAATAAACTATAGCCGGCTGAGGAGATATGCAGAGATGACCAGATATAGGAAGTTAAAATAATCCAGCTAAAGTACAGCTGATTACAGTAATTGGCGAAGAAATTAAGAGACTTTTACAGAAAATATTTAAGTAGAAGCAGGTCGATGCAATTTTGTTCATTTATAGCAACAAGGGGAGGAACTATTGAAATTAAAGTCCTACTTGCAAGTGCTGACAGGGTGGAAGTAGCAGAGCGATCAGCATGCTACCAAGGAAGGCTTACATCCTATAATAAGAACCTCTATTTTGACCGAAAAGAGACTACATGTCTAGTGAACAGTGCTGGGTCAGGAAGAAAACTCTGGAATACCACAAGAAAATAAACCTCAATGGGGATTTAACAAAAATGAAACTGCTCAGTTAGAATGAATGAGCATCAGTTTGGTGCTTGGGCCAAACGAATCCCTGGAAGAGAGGCAAGTATAAAATGTGAGTGTCAAAGGCTGAAAATAGTGAAGAGGTTCAGTATGGCAACGCCTCCATCTTCCACCTCCAAAATGTTGGTAGCATGAAATATTGCCTTCAAGGTATCCATGGTGTGATTGGTCGCAATATATTCAGATAGTTGAGAACCAATTCCTTTCTCTACCATTGTGGGTACATATGGTAGAAAATAGGCCAAGAGGTGCTTAAAACGGCAGAGTCGGGTGAAGGTTTCTTTAACAGAAGCCTACTAAGAGCAGCTTTAAGTTGCAAGAAAGTGAGAAACTAATATTAGAGATCCATTAGGACTTGAGCCACAGACTAGGAAGATTATGAATTTCCTGGTAACTAACTTAATGGACTAAAGTGCTCCAAAGTGGTTAAAATGCAATGTCAAGAACTCTACACGAACACTTCAAGACCAGCTCTTCAAGAAAGAGCCTGGGACAATTTCTATATGAATTACTGGCATATTACAAACCTGAACTGCACAGGTAATTGGGACAGATTATTCGCACTTTAAAGTAAAGCATTACTTGAAAGAAAGTTATAAATTAAGGAAAAGTTTATATGGTGACTGAACTAAACACCATCAAAGGAGCTCAGTAACACTATGGGCAGATCTTACATTAACATGGGACAGGTTATGTCTTTGTGCCAAGCACTGGGAGTATAGAATGGGGCATACAAACAATCTCACAATTTGGGCAACAAATAAAGGATTTTTAATTATGCTGGTAACATCTGTTATCTTCCAAAAAGCTGGTGTTGAAAGTAACATGTAGGATATTTGACTGAACAACTTGAACCAGGTAAAGACTCATCTGACTGCATACTATACATTAAAATGTCTACATTTTAACAATCCACAGAATGTAGAACTAATCTTTAACTGCACGTAGCATAACCGAATTGAAGGTTAAGGGAATGACTGAAAATGCAAACAGCTGTGGTTGTCTAGAACTGCATATTCTTCATTCCAGGCACCCACAAGACTGATCACCTGTCACCCCAGTCATGTAGAGGAGGCTTCCCGCCCTCTTTGGAGGTGGTTTACAGAGCACTATTGAGGGAAAAGGCTTCATTTCCTTGGTCATGTCCTCATCATAAACAGGACCTCACATTTACCACTGGAAGTCTTTGTAGGTAGAACTATTCACTGCAGCAACCGGGAAAGCACTTCCTTTTTAAAAGTAGTAACCAGAAATGCACCAAGTGGGGAATAGGTGGTTCAGTTTCTGCATAGATTGTGTTTAAAAATAAAATTGGCTATAAAGTTAAATCTATTTCAAAGTACTTTCAGACAAAACATCACTACAACTGTAAGACTTCGGGGAAGAAAAGGCTACTTACCAGTATCTAATGTGCATTTGGCATCTTTCATAGATTCACATGCTGGACTTCTGAGGCTAGGAACTCTCAGCTGTTATAGCAGTATTTCAAACAGCAAATGGTATTGAAAATAAAGGAAAACCTTTAGTTATTAAATAGCTCATCCCCATAATAGGAGCTGACGGCCAGCCAGTCAGGTGGAGTGACTTAGGGTTTTAACCCTCCTCAGATTTTTATAGCTTGCTATATTGTAATTGGTAGCCACATAAATGCAAAGGAGGGGAGGCGCAAGAGAATATATGACGGATACCAGTGCTGCAGAACAGTACTTACAGGCACGCAACATTTCTGTTGCACTGGACATTTCAGAAATTCACATGCTCCTCTCAAGCACCCTCCTCTATTAATCAGAAATGGGGATTAAGGCACCTTGGAATAATAAGGTTTTGACTGAAGAGAATTAAGATTTCAGAGGAAGAGGAGCTAAAATTTTGGCGGAGGATGGATATACCAATGATTCGGTAAAGACTTTAAATATGGTCCATTAATCTACCCCACCTTCTCAAGTGTAGTGACTGCAAATAACAAAGATATAGCACTAAAAACATTATGCAAGAAAAAAAATTAAGGAAGAGGCATGCCAGAAACCACATAAGTATCAGCATGAAAGCTCAACGCAGAAACTAAAGACTGTCAGGAACTTGCAGAAGTGGGAAAGTAGCCAGCTACACTAGGCTAAGAATACCCACTTAAAATATCAAAGGTCAGACCCAGCAATGTTGGAAAGGTAAGGAGTCCAAGCAAGAGCACGCACTTGTGGCTCAACCATATCCCTCACAGGAAGAAAAAAAACATTTCAATGTGTTAAAAGCTTTCCAGTCCCCCAGGATCAAAAGGTAGCCGACCTTTACATTTGCTTTCCATCCCACACCCGATGTGTGACCTCCAACAGCTCGACCACAATTATGACCTTCGATCTCCTACCTTCCAGACTTGGTGAGGACGATAATGGCTCCACTAGAGCATTTGAAAGAGGCCTCCACAGCTCCAACAGCAGTTGCTTCAGTTGGGTCACAGGTTAGGGGCGATACCCGGCGGAGTTCCTCAAACAGCTGACGGTGAAAGATGGCAGCTTCTGCCTCGCGGGCAATCTACAAAGATATACGTGTGCAGGGGAGGGGATGGAAACAAATCAGTCAGCACATGGTGGACACAGGATAGAGGCAGCCTGAGAGGAGACCACAGCAGAATTAACAAACCTGTCATGCCTTGTAGAAACCATTACACTGCTGCACTGTGTAAAGTATGCACTTCGCACAAAACTCAATTAAATGAATTAAATTCCTATGGAATGGTTTCACATGGTCATGCTAAAGTTTTCTGCCGAGTCATCCAAAGACCTTCCTCCTTCCAGTGTCCTCCCTGACACTCCTATCGAACTGCCAAGACTCTGCTCCCCTTACCTACCTTACACCAAACTGAGCAGCAATCTGCCAAATCAGACCGATTCGAAAACTAATTCGGGTGAACTCCAAAGGACAAACCTTCTTGATGCCTGTGGAAGGAAAGACTCACATCTGTACTGCTATCACTTTAATAAACTGCTAATTTGAAGCCCTACCTGCCAGACTCTGTCAGAACTATCATAGCTGCAGCTAAGCTCTTAAAGGAGGCCTCCACAGCGCCTATCGCTACCGCCTCAGCCGGGTCTCTGGAGCTAGCAGTGACACGGGACAGTTCTTCGAACAGCTGACGGTGAAAAATTGCGGCCTCAGCCTCACGAGAGATCTGCAGGCCGGAGATGAGGAAGGTGTAAAGGAAGGTGAAAGGGTAGGCAAAAACATTTGAACAGAACAGGGTAGGCATGGAAAAGGAGTGAACAGACAGGGGATACACCAAAGAAATAAAAGAACAGTTATGATCATAAGTTATGAGGCTAGACTGTACAGCAAGTCATGCACACCACACGGGAGGGGGTGGGATGATGAAATTCAAGTGCTGCTCACAAGCTATTCAGGCAGGGTGGTATAATTGCTAGACCTGGCCATAAGCAAGCAAATGGCAATCAGGTAGTTCCACTCAACCAACAAGACCTCTACCACCAAGGCATGCAACTCCTTCAGTAGAGTGCACCACTATCTGAACATGCAAGCTTGGAGGGGAGTAAGAAGCTTTTCAAATGTATTTGGGTCACTCTCCAAAATGTCAGAGGAGGTTTAATTTAGGAGATTAAAACCGTGCCTTATCCAAACATGTTACTAGAGGCCAGAGGGTCATTTGCTAGGGGTTACCACAGTGAACTGCAAACTTTGGGTGGAAAGTTACTGACTTTGACACGCTTCTTCCTGAGTTTCTTAACCCTTAGGTGAATTACTGTAATATATGCAGTATTTTAGTTAGTTCAGTCTGCCCTCACCACTATATCAGTAAAGACATTTTGACAGATAGAAAAAATAAGTGCTGTTTTGGAAAAAGGTTAGGAATCAGAGGAAGAATATAAATTGAAGTCATTTTGAAGACTGACCCTAGATTCCAGCCACTCCATATAACCAATGTTGTCTAAAGCAATAACTTGTTAAATATTTTTCAGCCACTGACATTTTAACCAGAGATTTTTCTGGAGAGTAGCAAGCAGCATAACCATGGGACACAGAGGCTGAAGCCACAGTTGTGAAGGAACTCTTCAGCTATATATTTTAAGGGAACCGAGTCAACTGGGAATGGGGGGTTGTTATAAATGGTATAGAAACAAACTGGCTACCATGACCATAACAAGCAGCCTTTCTGCTTAAAGCAGTGGCTGTCTTGCATGGTGAGCAATGCATAAACATAGTATGAGAATCTGCTTTGGACTCAGTTTGGGTTGAGAGCTTCGTTGTTCTAATGGAGAAAGGAGCTTAAGCTAAAATCACAAACGAGAAAATAGGCAACTCAAAATGCGCCACTCGAAGCAATGGACATAATGAAGTACACAAAATAACGGATTTTAAAAGACAAGCACGGGCTCAGGCAAAGGAAAACACGAATGAGTACACTGCTTCTAGCATGAATACTGCTTACTGGCTGGCACTAGGGGATGGCCAAAAAACCCTATGTCACCGATAGTGTACCAATAAGAGTTAGCAAGCAAGAGGCTGGCTAATCAGGGAGACAATATGAAACCCACACAGATAATTTAGCTTAAACTTAGCACAGCTGGCACCTTGAACATGAAAAATGGTATTAGAGGTAACGCAATCAGTCATCCCCACAAGACCTTAAGTGAATATGGAACAATTCTTGTCGAAGCCCTAAATTAACTTCGCACCAAACTCACAACCTACAGCAAGCAAAACTCAATCCAAAAACAGAAGTGCCCATAGCAGATCAACGTTTTAAGGCATCAATGTATCAAATAACCAGAGGACCATCATATCCGTTCAAAGTAATAGTTATTCTACTGCACCTCAAAATCCACAGCCGTTCTCCCCTTTCAAGTTCTTTAACACATATGTAGGCCTCCGAGGAAGTACAAAAAAAATTGAAATGGTGCACCAAATACCTTTTCTTAATCTTATGTCAAAACAATCCAATATTTCTAACCAGCTACATAATTCACAGATGGCATCGTTGGTCGAACAGCCACCCCAAGATGAAGCACCAAATCTGTTTATGCTTTCAATTGCCCACTCAAATGAAACTAAACTATAGCACACTTGGGAATAAATTCTCTATATACATCCATCCGAAAACCACTGCAACCTGTGCATCAATTATCTGAAGATTAACAACTAGAAGCATACCTGCATAGGAATACTTACTACTGGTCGGAAAAGCAAGTCAGGAAAAACTAGTAATTCGCTACCGGCTTTCAGCACTAATGTTCCATTATGGCCACCACTAACACAGTAGTCTTTTCAATGATTTACGGTCACAGGTTGTGCAGGTGTAAGGGCTGGGTGGTGGAGTAGACTGTATAATTTAGCTGATCTGAAAATCAGTCTTGTATATGACAGCTTAAATTTTGACTCAGTAAGAGGCAAGGCCGAGAGCCTCCATTTTGAAGCACAATGCCGCAACTAGCATGCACAAGACTAACATTTTACAGTAGCAGCCAAAGGCCTCGCATGTTTCTCCAGTTTCCCTTAGAGTAAGACTATGCATTGCTTGCAGCTGTTCCAGATATACTTACTGGCAGTAGGCAGTCTGTTACAGGCAAGGAATGCGAATGAGATCTGATCAGCAAGAGGTTCTTGAACACATTACTAAGAAATACGCAAGTAACAGATTGTGTTAGGGGCAGGGTTACTAGAATACACGAGTAGACTACTAGAGGTTCACAAGATCTGGAACTAGTGGGCAAAGAGGAAACAATATTTGCTCAAGATGTTGACAGATGTAAACCTAGCTCTTGCTGAAAGGATAGAGTAGAATACTGGCAGGGGCTTCGCTTCTTCTGCAACGGCAAGAGAATTGACCATGTGCCAGTTGGTAGCAAAACCAAACACAGGAAGTCAATAAGGTCGGAGAGCTATGTGCACATCAGACCAAAAGATCAATAGTTGCTTCAATTGAGGAACCTACATCTCCAACGTTCTCTCAATCACGATCCATTCCCAAGCTCCATCAGAGCTGCCTTCAACTTCTGCCAATGAAGACATGCAGAATTGGGGTGATGAGCTGGACCTCCATAACCAAGCTGTCTGGTACAAAGTTATAAGGGAAAAAAAGGATGGCGGGAGAAGTGTTATGTAAAGCTTGTACGAGGGAAGTAATTCATACAGCAGTGTCTGTTGGATGCATTGCAATTAGCATCAAAAGGATCTTTTGAAGAGGATATTCACCCTTGCAGGAGTCAATTTCCCCCTAAAGAGTGGTGAGGAGTAGTTGAATGGAGGCAAAATGGAATTTGAAGGACATTTCAGTCATTAAAAAAGGCAGCAGGCTCATTCCTAGACTGGAAGAAATGAACAAATGCAAATTCTGGGGCATGGTGAAAGGGAGGAGAGGGCTTGAAACTTCAGCCAGCCTTTGCTTATCACACTACTACTTTTTATTTTTTTATTTTTTTTTAAGTGTAGGGTGTGTTTGGTTTCCTGGATAGCAGCTAAGTAACTAAGCATCTGAAGAGCATAGTTCCTTGCTAATGAAGAGAAAGAGGGTACGGAAAAGCCAGACACAGCAACATGCATTCTCCTTTCCTTGAAAGTGTTTGCCCATCTGGCTAGTTCCTCATCCTGGTCTACTGCTCATAGTTTGACACGCTTAAAGCAGCAGCCAACACAGAGGACCGACACTCTCGTGGCTCAATATAGAGCGAAGCGGCATCACTTGTAACATTTCTACAGCACTACCACACGAACACTACATGAGATCAATATCCTCTTCCATACTATAAGCCCTTTTGTTCTGAAGATCACCGACTACAGTACTAGGCGATTACAGTATGATCAATTAGCACCAAACCTTTGGCAGAGTCCATATTTCCTTTAGGATAGGATTAAACCCTTCATCCGGTTCACCCTCATACATATCATAATGCACCACTTCAGGCTTATACCACCCATCACACTAAACTGGCCAGACAGATTTAGCATACTAAGCGGCATGATCAGGCCGTGCACATAGGTAGAGAATCCTATGAAATAGTTCTTTGCATACCTTCAAGTTTCAATTTAGTTTAAGAGAACTTGTGCGCCTGGCATGTAGAACGCTTCCTCCAGTTCACGCAATGGAGTACATTATTAATTAGGAAAATGTGACAGAACCACACTACCAGTGTCAATTTCAACATAAAGGGTACAAGGTCTGGAGTCTGGTTTCAGGACAAGTCGAGCACTACCTGGGTTGTCCCCATTGACTAGCCTGGAGAGGGAACACCATACTATGTGCGAAACAAGAAGGCACAGCCTATGCCCGCAGCACCAAGCATTTGGTCCTATTTGCAACATGGTGCCATGACTGCATTTGGGCTTATGAATCCCCCTTTCTTTGTTTAGGATTGTTAAGTCTTGGTTGTGGGACTAGTTTTCATAATAGGAAGGGCACTTTCTCCTTTCAGCAGGTGTCATAATAGCTCCAAGTTTGTCTCAACTAATCAAATCAAATGACTTTTGCAAGATGCCATCTCACCTTGAGCAATTGGTTTCAGATTACTCTGTCCCTATCAACTGACCGGACTGCCTAACCAGACGGTTTCTCATGCTGCTATTTAACCACTTTAATGGCTCTGAACGTTTATTTCAACTGCATAGAACACAATGTCACCGGGTACGTCTGTAGCCGCAAAGGCATAAATTCTCACAAGGCCAATGGCATCAAAGTCTTGCACAGAACAATACAAGAGCCCATTGCAAATGATTATTCCATTCCACGCGACTACTACTGTATACCGTATAATAACCAAGCTCAATAGGTAAATTCCCAACTTGTTCCCTGTGTCTGCATTCCTTCAGGCTTCCCAATTTAGTTAGCAAGTTAAAGTGAATGTCATGTAGTACATCACCATGAGGAAGAAGTGAATGTTAAAGACAATGAATATCCACCAGCAAACTACAAAGCCCTCAAAAAACAGGAAAAGCCAACTTATTAATTTCCAAGTGTCTGTGTTAAGTACAACATCTAGGACTTCTTGAGAAAGCATAAATATAAAAACCATCCTCAATCTGAAACAGTCCTATTTTGAAGAAAAAAGGATCCGGTGATAAACTGCAGCAAGGAAGGGGAGGAGGGGGGGGAGGGGGGGGGAGCTAATTTCAGGCTAATGCAGACACCACAGTTCAGTTGAGAGGAATGAAAGCGGCCAGAGCGTGCATAGTAGTCACAGAAGAGCAGAGAATCCTGGCAGTTCAAACAGAACACTAACACTTCCTATCTGGTTCAATCACAAAAGATTACAGAATAAAACAAATTTAGTAAGATCTTGAGAGCCATTCCTGTAGACCACTACAAAAGCGTACATCTGTGCATTTCAGACTTACACGTACGTGTTTCATTACATATGAGCTGCAGCCAAAAATCAGAGGGTTCTTGCTTTTTTCTGCCATGGGCATCAGGGTATGAGACTCAACTGCCTAGTCATTTTCCTACAAGACTATACCGGCAAGTCCAAACTAGCAGAAAGGAGGAAGCTAATTTGAAAGGAAAACAAACTGCCATAGGGGCATCTTGCCAGAAACCCATTATCAGAGTACATTATAGGCTTGCATTGGGGAGAGGGTGCATGAGCATAGATTCGAATGGGAAATACAGAAGCAGGACTATGCAAACTTTTAGTTGATTAATGTAAATCTTGAAAGTGCCTGATCTGTACCAAAGTCAAATGCAGTGGCAGAGCCTGCTGTGCACAAAAGTCTATTGCGACATTAGTGCAAGATAGGGAGAGTTTGCACTGCAAGGATTCACATAGGCTGAGATACACAGAAGCCCAAGGTTTCCAACTGGCATGCACCTGCAGCATGCCAGTCAAGAGCACAGAAAGTTAAATGCTCTTGGTGTAACAAGCAAGTCTGCAGCCAGCCACACACACTAATGCACAGCAAGTAGGCACAACTGGCATCACATAATTTACAAGTTCTACTGTAGATAACTATATGCGCTACTCACAGCGTGTTGCATTCGGACAGCCTCCAGTGGGTAATCTCCTTTAGCAGTCTCTCCTGACAGCATGATGCAGTCTGCTCCATCCAAGACAGCATTGGCAACATCGCTTCCTTCTGCACGGGTTGGACGGGGCTTCTTAATCATACTTTCCAACATCTGAAGGAGGAAACAAGTGGGTTTAGGAGATCAAATAGAGAGCACATGGTTAAGACTGGATCTCTGGATATGAGACAGCGGTATACAAATTAATACCAGAAACCACTTGGGCATGATCTTGTGTAAAGCATGTATAACTGATATGGGCCAGTAAGTTGGGGAAACAAAATAAGCACAAGACAGACGACTACCCCATATTGTATTTGATTCATGAAGAGGAAGGGAAAACCCTGGGTTCAAATCAATTCGCTGGAAACTAGAGTAGAAACCAATTAATCAAATTTGGACTTGGACAGCGCCAACAGGCGAGTGCTCGACATCTACAAGAAGCTGAATACATCGCCTTGAGACCTTGCACCGACTCCTCACAAATGCGTAGCAATTACAAGTGGATGGCATGCATTTATATACACATCGCTTGTATACTCTGATGCGAAAATGTATACTCTGTTACATTACATGTAAAATACCTGTGTGGCACATATGACTGGCTTTCCTGCTCGGTTGCAACGCCCAATCATCATCTTTTGGGCAAGGAAGACTTTCTCTGCAGGAATCTCAATTCCAAGATCTCCTCGGGCCACCATTATCCCATCACTGGCCTCCAGGATCTCATCAAACCTAGGTAGAAAGAGGGCAGTCAGCACACAAAACATACATTTATAGAAAGGAGGCGAGGGTAGGTTACACATGCACACTTAGAAAAGCATAAGCCAACCAAGTATACTGATTCCTAGTCTCCTGCACAAGTCCCACACATTCAGGGCATTTTAATTATTTTATTTAGAACCTGATCGCAAAACAAGCCATAGTTAATTAGTACCAAAACTGTATACAACAATGGGTCATACAATCTCCCTATGTTCAAAATGGCTCCAAAAGCAGAACTATGAATTGAGAAAATTCTCAACAAAATCTAGGCCCTCCAGCTTCTGGCTTGCAGATACAACTGCTTCTATGCGAACTCCAGTGAAGAAATGAGTTACTTACCTGTAACTGCTGTTATCCAGTATTGGTATCTTTCATAGATTCACATGCTTGAATCATTCCCAGTCGTCGAGATGGGAGTCCCCGGTACATTTATAAGGGTAATGTTACATTAGACAAATGTTACTAAATATAAGGCCCGTTACCTTCCAAGTCTTTTTTTTTTTTTTTTTTAAATAAGGACCAAACTTGAGAACCAATCAGCTGACACCACCCTCTAGAACCTTCCTGGAAGGAGCTCCAGTCCCTCAGATTTTCATAAGCACTGTGCGTATCCAGAGATACAACTGAGAATATTAAGTGAGCCCTTCCAAGGGAGGCGGGCAGGTCGCATGTGAATCTATGAAATATACCAATACTGGATAACTGCAGTTACAAGTAACTAATTTCTTATCCAGCATTAGGGTATCTTCCATAGATTCACATGCTTGAATCAGAATAAAACCAGTAATGAGCACATTGTCATACATAAGCCGTACATATACAAATAGTCAACTATTTCTTGAGAATGAAATATAGAAGTATGCATACAGATAATTGAAATATGCATATAAATACGAAACAGCAAATGCATAGTTTCCAATATTGGCATAACGAATAGAAGAGAGAAATGTGCATTAGAAAGGTTGGTGGGATGGAAGGAAGGCTCACCTTTATTGAAATAGATTTAACACCGCCTGTCCCACCGCAGCATCCTTCATCAATTCGGAATCCAAGCAGTAATGCTTAGTGAATGTATGCAGCGTTTTCCAGGTTGCTGCTCTACAAATGTCTGAGAGGGGCAGGACAGCAAACACCATAGACGTAGATATTGCCCTGGTGGAATGGGCACGAACTTGATTGTAGAGGTTGACCAGCTTGCTGGTGACAGAAGAGAATAGCACTAGAGAGCCATCTAGATATGCTCTGTTTCGTTAATGGAAAACCTTTTCTGGGTAAACTAAGCTACAAAAAGCTGCTTAGACTTGCGGAAGTATTTTGTTCTGTCTAGATAAAATTTAAGGCAGCGCTTTAGGTCCAAAGAATGCAAGGCATGTTCAGCTGCCGTTTGTGGATTTGGAAAGAAGGATTTTAAGACAATTGGCTCATTAAGATGAGTCCGATGGGACTTTAGGTATACATTTCGGGTTGGTACGAAGGATCACTATCGTTCTTAAATTGAATAATTAGTTCTTGTATTGTGAAAGCTTGAAGTTCACCAACTTCTTGCGGAAGCAAGAGCTAGAAGAGCAGTTTTCCATGAAAGGAATTTTAAGTCGGCTCTATGTATTGGCTCAAACAGGTGCCTCATTAGTTGAGCAAGTACCATGTAGAGTTGCCACGTTGGAGATGGAGATTTTACAGTAGGAAAAGTTCTGAATAGACCTTTAAGAAACTGTTTATCAGTCTGTTTGACCACAAGGAAGAACCTTTGGAAGATCTTTGAAAAAGGGAGATTGCAGCAAAGTGAACTTTGATCGAAGTACGAGCCAGACCTGAATTCGCTACATGGAGGAGATATGGCAAGACTTCCTCCGGAGAGGATTTGAGGGGGCTGCACCTTAGCAGACCCACACCAGACACAGAATCTTTTCCATTTTAAAGAATAAGTTCTGTTGCTACTGTCCGCTCTAGCATGAGACAAAATCTCCCTGCACTCCTGAGGAATGTTCAGGTCTTGAAAATCCTGGAACTCAGGAGCCAAGCCGATAATCAGTGAGCCTGGATCCGGGTGCTGTACTTGTCCCTGGTTCATCGTTAGAAGAGAGGGAAACCGCTTCAGAGGAATCGGCGGCTGAAAGGACAGGAGATGAAGTTCCGTGAACCAATGTTGGCGAGGCCACGCTGGAGCCATTAGAATTAGTTTGCAAGGTTCTGCTTTCATCTTTTTTAAAACCCTGGGAAGGAGAGTAATCGGTGGAAAAGCGTAGGCAAATACGCCGGACCATGCTATTGAAAACGCATTCCCCAGAGATCCCCGTTAGGGATGCCAGCTTGTGAAGTGTTGGCATTTGGCGTTGCTGTTTGAGGCAAACAGGTCTATCGTTGGTTCGCCCCACTGAGAGAAGATTCTGGAGAGTACCTTGGTTAAACTCCCACTCGTGGCAGGTTGTCTGTAATCTGCTTAATGAATCCACTATTATATTTTACTTTCCTGGAACGTACTCCGCTCAAAACAATATTCCGTGTTGAATTGCCCAGTTTTAAATTCGCTGAGATTCTTGGGAGAGGGAGAGAGATAGAGTTCCTTCTTGTTTGTTTAGATAGTGCATGGTCGTAGAATTGTCTGTCCTGACAAGCACTAGAGAATTTTGTATCCTGGGTAGGAAAGTCTGGAGGGCTAGAAAGACTGCTTTTAGTTCCAAGAGATGTGTAGATTCCGCTGAGAAGGTGGTCACTTGCCACTGATCTGAAGTTCCTGTAGGAAGGCTCCCCAACATCCAGAGAAGCATCTGTCGTTATCACCAGAGGAGAGTCTTGTGGAAGGAAAGATATGCCTTGACAGATGGTGAGTCTACCAAGTTAGAGGCAACCATTTGTGGAGTTACTTGGATTATGTCGAAGGTCCTGTTTACCTGAACCCACTGAGCGGTCAAGGCTTCCTGAAGAGGACGCATCTGTAGACGGCAATGGGGAATCAGAAGAATACAAGAGGACATCATGCCTAGCAGAGATTTGTACAGGGACACCAAAAGAGACTCTTCTTTGTATGCGGCTTGCTAACGTCTTGAGTTTGTTGCCTTTCCTCTGTTGGATAGGCCCTTTTTAGAACCGTATCTAGGATAGCTCCCAGGAACGTTAGACATCGAGAAGGCTGTAGGGCTGATTTCTCTGGGTTTAGAGTGAGACCCAATTCATTGAAAAGCCGCAAACCGGCTTTGGAAGACTTCTTCGCGGAGTTGAAAGAAGGAGCATTGACGAACCAGTCGTCGAGATACGGGAAAACCTGGTGATGTCAGATATGCAGCTACTGGAGGTTGGCACTTTGTAAAAAAATGCGTGGGGCTGACTTGAGCCCAAAAGGTAAAACTCTGAATTGATAATGCCTGCTGGCTACAGAAACCATAGAAATGTTTTGTGCTTCTTGTGAATAGGTATATGGAAATAGGCGTCTTGGAGGTCCAAGGATACCATGTAGTCGTTCCCATTGAGAAGCTGAAAGACTTCCTGAATGGTGACCCTGCGGAATGACTGAGGAATTGGTTTAGATTTCGCAAATCTAAAAATTGGCCTCCACTGGTTTTTCTTCTTGCGCAATGAAATGGGAATAGAAGCCTTTACACCCCTTTGATGAAAGGGAACATGCTCCATCGCTCCCTTTTGGATCATCGATGTTATTTACAACTGTAAGAGGCACAAATGCTTGGGAGCCAGAAGTGGAGGTGTTGGCGAAGGTGGCTGTATAACTTGTAGGGAATTGCCGAATTGTACTAGTTGTAGGACCCAGCGATCCGTTGTAATTTGCTTCCAGTTGGAGATGAGATATTTTGCCTCCTACGGGGGGGGGGGGGGTGTTGAAGAAATTGCAACTGGCAGAAGTGAGGTCATTGACGTCTTGCAGAATCTTTTGGTCATCCATCCTTCCCTCTAAAGGAAGATTTATTGTAGGCAGTCGCCAGCTGTTGTCTGAGCGAACTGCGTCGTGTAGTGATGGCTAGAGGTGGTATAGGAAGGATACCTATACTGCTGGTAACCTGCCCTGTAGGATGACTGGCTTTTGCCCCGTGCACCACAAAAAGGGGTTCTTTTGTACTGGAGGGTGTCCAAAGCTTTGGCCGTATCAGTGTCTGTTTGATTCCCTGAAGGGCTTAGTCGATATGCTTACCGAATAGTTCTTGCCCATCGTAAGGCATATCAAGAATCTTGGTCTGGACCTCAGGCCTGAATGTTGTAGCCTTTAGCCATCCTTGGCGCCTTAGGACTGCAGCTCCAGCTAGCTGACGGAAACCAGTGGAAGCGATGTCCATCGCACAGTCAATGTCTGAAGCGGAGCGTTCGCCCTCCAGTAAAACTTTCCCTGCCTCCTCCTTGATGTCTTGTTGGAGATCGTGGTGGTAAGGAGCAATGTCTGACCACATCAGTCTGTTGTAGCATCCCAGTAGCCTTAAGGAATTGGATGCTCCGACTGTCAACGCCGACATAGTGGAAAAACATTTGCCGAGGTTATCTACCCTCCTTATCTGGGGGTGCTGATAGCTGAGCCGATGGGTTCTTTGACCTCCGTTGTGCTGCCTGGGCAACCACGGAATCAGGTCTGGGGTGACCTATGAGACAGGCAGGCGCGTTAGGAGCTTTGTATTTTTTGGTCGAGCCTTGGTAAGACTGGAGGATCTTTGGCAGGGTCTCATTATCTTAATGCCGTGATCCCAAATATAGTCGATAATGGGCATAGACCTGACCAATTTTTTTTTAAAAAAGGTTCCTTGAAATATTAAAGGAAACAGTCTTGTTGGTGAGTAGGCATTGGAAGCTCGAAATGTCTGGCTGCTCCCTCCAAGAGATTATGAAATCCTCTAATATCCTCTGGAGTAGTGTCTAGAGGCGGAGAAGGCAACGCTGGTGGAGGAATAATTTAATCGTCCCATTCGTCTGGACGCGATTGTGTATCCTGGATTGCTCTTTGTTGCTCTTCTACATCTTCGTCTGTAGATGAAGAGCTGCACTGGCACTTGAGATATAGGAAGGGGTGGAGGCTGAACTTGCACCACAGGAGGTGGAGAAAGCGCTGGTGCAGGAGACTGTGCCGATGTAGGGAACCTCTTTTTGTAGTCCGACAGCATAAAATTGTAGGTCAGTTATCAGAGCGGAAGGAAGATCAATCAATCAATCACGGCATTTATAGAGCGCGCTACTCACCCGGGAGGGTCTCAAGGCGCTGGGGGAGGGGGTAAGTTACTGCTCGAACAGCCAGGTCTTGAGCTGCTTCCTGAAGGCGAGATGGTCCTGGGTTCGCCGAAGGTGAGTGGGGAGGGAGTTCCAGGGTCTTGGCCGCCAGGTAGGAGAAGGATCTTCCTCCGGCGGTGGTTCTGCGGATGCGTGGTACGGTGGCGAGGGCGTGGCTGGTTGATCGTAGCTGGCGTGTGGGCGTGTAGAAGGACATGCGGTCGTTGAGGTACTTTGGGCCCAGGTCGTGGAGGGCCTTGTGTGCGTGGGTGAGGAGTCTGAACGTGATTCTCTTGCTGACGGGGAGCCAGTGCAGGTCTTTCAGGTGTACGGTGATGTGGCTGTGTCGGGGATGTCCAGGATGAGTCGTGCGGAGGCGTTCTGGATGCGCTGGAGTCTCTTTGAAGTTTGGCTGTGGTTCCGGCGTAGAGGGTGTTCCCATAGTCCAGTCGGCTGGTGACGAGTGCCTGGGTGACGGTCTTCCTGGTTTCAGTGGGGATCCATCTGAAGATCTTGCGGAGCATGCGCAGGGTGTTGAAGCATGAAGATGAGACGGCGTTGACTTGTCTGGTCATCGACAGGGAGGAGTCCAGGATGAAGCCCAGGTTGCGTGCGTGGTCCGTTGGCTTGGGTGCGGTGCCCAGGGCCGGGGCCACCAGGAGTCGTCCCAGGCGGAGGGTGATGAGCCCAGGATGAGGACTTCCGTCTTGTCTGAGTTCAGTTTAAGGCGGCTGTTCCTCATCCAGTCGGCGACGTCTCTCATCCCGTCGTGCAGGTTGGCTCTGGCGGTGGTGGGGTCGTTGGTGAGGGAGAGGATCAGCTGGGTGTCGTCGGCGTAGGAGATGATGTTGAGGTTGTGTCGGCGTGCGATGGCTGCGAGGGGGCTCATGTAGACGTTGAAGAGGGTCGGGCTGAGTGAGGATCCTTGTGGAACGCCGCAGATGACTTCGGTGGCTTCGGATCTGAACGGGGAGAGGCGGACTCTCTGGGTTCTTCCGGCGAGGAACGAGATGATCCATTCCAGTGCTTTCTCTCGGATTCCGATGTTGCTGAGGCGCTTCACTAGGGTGCGGTGGCAGACGGTGTCGAACGCCGCGGAGAGGTCCAGGAGGATGAGGGCAGCTGTTTCCCGTTGTCGGTTAGGGTTCTGATGTCGTCGGTGGCTGCGATAAGGGCGGTCTCGGTGCTGTGGTTGGCCCGAAACCCGGACTGCGAGGGGTCGAGGGATCCATTCGTCTCGAGGAAGGCGGCAAGCTGTCTGTTGACGGTCTTCTCGATGACTTTGGCCGGAAACGGAAGGAGCGAGATGGGGCGGTAGTTCTTGAGGTCGGTGGGGTCCGCCGTTGGTTTCTTCAGGAGGGCGGTAAGCTCGGCGTGCTTCCAGCTCTCCGGGAAGGTGGCGGTGTGGAAGGAGGAGTTGATGATGTCCCGGAGATGGGGTGCGATGGTGGCGTCGGCTTTGTTGAAGACGTGGTGTGGGCAGGGGTCGGTTGGTGATCCGGAGTGGATGGAGTTCATCGTGCGGGTGGTGTCTTCGGTGTTGATCGGGGTCCAGTTGCAGAGGGTGGTGGTGGCGGGCATTGGTTCGGGCGGTAGGGTGCGTTGTTTGTGCGTCGAAGCTGTTGTGTATGTCGGTGATCTTGCGGTGGAAGAACGCGGAGAGTGAGTTGCAGAGGTCTTGCGAGGGGGTGATGTCGTTGAGCCCGGCGCTGGGGTTGGAGAACTCTTTGACGATGCTGAAAAGTTCCTTGCTGTCATGGGCGTTGTTGTCCAGTCGTTCTTTGAGTGCCGACTTCTTGGTGGCACGGATCAGCTGGTGGTGTTTGCGGGTGGCGTGCTTGAGGGCGGTCCTGTTGTCTGTGGTCTGGACGAGTCGCCAGGTTTTCTCGAGAGTGCGGCAGTTCTTCTTGGATTCCTTGAGTTCGCTGATGAACCAAGGGGTTTTCTTGCTTCCGGGTCTGCTGGGAGGGTTTTTAGTGGTGCGAGGTCGCCGGCGCAGGCGGTCAGCCACTTGGCGAGGTTGCTGGCTGCTTCGCTTGGGTCCGTTGTGTCGGTGGGTGTGTTCTGGCTGAGGGAGGCGGTGAGCTGCTCGGCGGTGATCTTGCTCCAGCTCCGGCGGGGAGCCTGTTGCGGGTGGTGGTGGGTCGCAGTCTTTCTGAAGCTGAAGTGGACGCAGCTGTGGTCGGTCCAGTGGAGTCCGGTGGCGTGGCTGAAGGAGATGTGCTTGCTGGACGAGAAGACGGGGTCAAGCGTGTGGCCGGCGTAGTGGGTGGGCGTGTTCACCAGTTGTTTGAGTCCGAGGTTGGCGAGGTTGTCCAGCAGGGCGGTGGTGTTTCTGTCGTTGTTGTTCTCCAGGTGGAAGTTGAGGTCCCCTAGGAGGATGTAGTCGGCGGAGGGCATGGCGTGCGGGCTGATGAAGTCTGCGATGTCTTCGCTGAATAGTGTGCGTGGTCCCGGGGTCTGTAGATGAGGGTGCCTCGGAGGGTGGTCTTGGGGTCCGTGTGTATCTGGAAGTGTAGGTGTTCGGCGGCGGTGAAGGTCTCGCCGGAGTTAGTCGAGATGCGGATGGTGTTCTTGTGTACGATGGCGATGCCTCCTCCCGTCTGGTTGACGCGGTCCCTCCGGGTGATCTTGTATCCATCCGGGATGGCTATGGCGATGTCAGGCGCTGAGGAGGCGTTCATCCAGGTTTCGGTGAGGAAGGCGATGTCCGGTGCTGTTGCGTCGAGCAGGTCCCAGAGTTCCACGGCGTGCCTGTGGACGGAGCGGGTGTTCAGCAGGATGCATTTCAGGTGGTTGCTGCTGTTGCTCGACTTGGCGGAGGTGGTGCACGTCAGGGGGCAGGTGAATCGGCAGGTTTGGCAGGTGAAGGGTCCGTGGGTGCGTCTCGGTGAGGCTCGGTAGCAGGCAGGGTTCCGGCCGGCATTGAGTGCGGTGAGTGTGGCGGCGTCGTAGGTCCGTCGAGTGGTGTTGCATCGGTGGGATCCAGGGGTTCTGGCGCTGGGCGCGGTCCAGTCGCGGACGGGCGCAGACGGGCTTGCCTTAGGCGCGCCTTCGGCGCGCCAGCGGCGCGCCCGCTGCGCACGTCCGCTGCGCGGCGTGCAGCGGCCGCCATTTATGGGGAGGTGGGAGGGAGGAGCAGCTGGGAGGCGGGAGGCAGGGGCAGCGAATGGGCAGTCAGGGGGCGGGGCCGCAGGGACGCAGCGGCGGGAATGGCGATAGGCAGCGAGGGGCACAGAAGGAAAACGGGGGAGAGCAGGCAAATCACGGGCACAACAACAGTGGGGCAGCGAGGGGCACAGAAAGGAAAAACGGGGGAGAGCAGGCAAATCACGGGTAAACAACAGTGGGGCAGCGAGGGGCACAGAAAGGAAAAACGGGGGAGAGCAGGCAAATCACGGGCACAACAACAGTGGGGCAGCGAGGGGCACAGAAAGGAAAACGGGGGAGAGCAGGCAAATCACGGGTAAACAACAGTGGGGCAGCGAGGGGCACAGAAGGAAAAACGGGGGAGAGCAGGCAAATCACGGGCACAACAACAGTGGGGCAGCGAGGGGCACAGAAAGGAAAAACGGGGGAGAGCAGGCAAATCACGGGTAAACAACAGTGGGGCAGCGAGGGGCACAGAAAGGAAAAACGGGGGAGAGCAGGCAAATCACGGGTAAACAACAGTGGGGCAGCGAGGGGCACAGAAGGAAAAACGGGGGAGAGCAGGCAAATCACGGGCACAACAACAGTGGGGCAGCGAGGGGCACAGAAAGTCAAAAACGGGGGAGAGCAGGCAAATCACGGGTAAACAACAGTGGGGCAGCGAGGGGCACAGAAGGAAAACGGGGGAGAGCAGGCAAATCACGGGCACAACAACAGTGGGGCAGCGAGGGGCACAGAAAGGAAAAGGGGAGACAAGCAGACAAAACTGGCACCGGGGCCACAAGCGGAGGGCGATCTTACCTACAGGAGCAGCGGGCAGACAGCACAGGCGGAGCTGTGTGGTGGGGGAGCGACCTACCTGGCAAGGTCAAGGGTCGCTCTCCTCAGCGTGCAGCGGCCGCCATTTATGGGGAGGTGGGAGGGAGGAGCAGCTGGGAGGCGGGAGGCAGGGGCAGCGAATGGGCAGTCAGGGGGCGGGGCCGCAGGGACGCAGCGGCGGGAATGGCGATAGGCAGCGAGGGGCACAGAAGGAAAAACGGGGGGAGAGCAGGCAAATCACGGGCACAACAACAGTGGGGCAGCGAGGGGCACAGAAAGGAAAAACGGGGGAGAGCAGGCAAATCACGGGTAAACAGTGGGGCAGCGAGGGGCACAGAAGGAAAAACGGGGGAGAGCAGGCAAATCACGGGCACAACAGTGGGGCAGCGAGGGGCACAGAAAGGAAAAACGGGGGGAGAGCAGGCAAATCACGGGTAAACAACAGTGGGGCAGCGAGGGGCACAGAAAGGAAAAACGGGGGAGAGCAGGCAAATCACGGGTAAACAACAGTGGGGCAGCGAGGGGCACAGAAAGGAAAAACGGGGGAGAGCAGGCAAATCACGGGTAAACAACAGTGGGGCAGCGAGGGGCACAGAAGGAAAAACGGGGGAGAGCAGGCAAATCACGGGCACAACAACAGTGGGGCAGCGAGGGGCACAGAAAGTCAAAAACGGGGGGAGAGCAGGCAAATCACGGGTAAACAACAGTGGGGCAGCGAGGGGCACAGAAGGAAAAACGGGGGAGAGCAGGCAAATCACGGGCACAACAACAGTGGGGCAGCGAGGGGCACAGAAAGGAAAAGGGGAGACAAGCAGACAAAACTGGCACCGGGGCCACAAGCGGAGGGCGATCTTACCTACAGGAGCAGCGGGCAGACAGCACAGGCGGAGCTGTGTGGTGGGGAGCGACCTACCTGGCAAGGTCAAGGGTCGCTCTCCTCAGCGGCAGCGGCCGCCATTTATGGGGAGGTGGGAGGGAGGAGCAGCTGGGAGGCGGGAGGCAGGGGCAGCGAATGGGCAGTCAGGGGGCGGGGCCGCAGGGACGCAGCGGCGGGAATGGCGATAGGCAGCGAGGGGCACAGAAGGAAAACGGGGGGAGAGCAGGCAAATCACGGGCACAACAACAGTGGGGCAGCGAGGGGCACAGAAAGGAAAAACGGGGGAGAGCAGGCAAATCACGGGTAAACAACAGTGGGGCAGCGAGGGGCACAGAAGGAAAAACGGGGGAGAGCAGGCAAATCACGGGCACAACAACAGTGGGGCAGCGAGGGGCACAGAAAGGAAAAACGGGGGAGAGCAGGCAAATCACGGGTAAACAACAGTGGGGCAGCGAGGGGCACAGAAAGGAAAAAACGGGGGAGAGCAGGCAAATCACGGGTAAACAACAGTGGGGCAGCGAGGGGCACAGAAGGAAAAACGGGGGAGAGCAGGCAAATCACGGGCACAACAACAGTGGGGCAGCGAGGGGCACAGAAAGGAAAAACGGGGGAGAGCAGGCAAATCACGGGTAAACAACAGTGGGGCAGCGAGGGGCACAGAAGGAAAAACGGGGGAGAGCAGGCAAATCACGGGCACAACAACAGTGGGGCAGCGAGGGGCACAGAAAGGAAAAACGGGGGAGAGCAGGCAAATCACGGGCACAACAACAGTGGGGCAGCGAGGGGCACAGAAAGGAAAAACGGGGGAGAGCAGGCAAATCACGGGTAAACAACAGTGGGGCAGCGAGGGGCACAGAAAGGAAAAACGGGGGAGAGCAGGCAAATCACGGGTAAACAACAGTGGGGCAGCGAGGGGCACAGAAGGAAAAACGGGGGAGAGCAGGCAAATCACGGGCACAACAGTGGGGCAGCGAGGGGCACAGAAAGGAAAAGGGGAGACAAGCAGACAAAACTGGCACCGGGGCCACAAGCGGAGGGCGATCTTACCTACAGGAGCAGCGGGCAGACAGCACAGGCGGAGCTGTGTGGTGGGGGAGCGACCTACCTGGCAAGACAAACCATCTCTGGCTTTTGCTGTGGACGTAGTTGGTCATGGTAGTACAAATGTTCATCATAGAACTGATCAGATTCTTCTTGGTATTGGACATTCCACTCCGAGGGGCTTTGTGCAGCCCCTAACAAGCAGTCTTCCTCAGTCATCATCATCTAAAAGATGAGTTGGTAATAAGGCTTGAACCCTACTATGAGAAGTTAACGTGTCAATCTTTTTGAAATTTTTGCTGGGAAATTAATTTTGTTGCTTTGGATTTTGGTGTAGTCGCCGAGGTAGCAGTCGGTACACATACAGTCGTCAAGGAACAGTCGACGGGCATTGGCATTGATGTCCCAGATGTAACTGGCGTAGATGACAATACAGTAGTCAACGACGGAACTTTCGACGTCTAGTCTGTCGACGATGCAATAGGAGAAATGGTCGACAAGAGGGTTGTTGACGGTAGACTAGTCGTTGACGCAGGCAACAGTCGACGAAGCACTCATCGGACTGGTCGTCGTAGCAATCTTAGTCGATGACTTACGGATTATCCTTATAGTCGATGACAAAGGAGCTTGACTCGTCAACGAAGACTGCGTTGACGTTGAAAGACGCCGACGAGACTGAGGTCACTCCGACGACAGTAAGTGGAGTTCGTCGTCAGTACCAACATTAATGAGCTGTCAGTCGACGGGGTTGAGGAAGGCTTTTTAAAAGCATGTTTCACCTTCACTGAAGCGGATTTCTGAAAGTATTCTTTGCAGAAATCAAACTCTGAAGGGAAGGAGACGCCCTGGAAGGCAGATATTGCTTCTTAGTAGCCTCTGAAGACATTTTATGCGTCTTCTTTGGAGGTTGCTGCGAGGAGTGACCAGGATAGACGTCCAGGTCTTGAGGCGTCTGAGGATCTTGAGGAACCTTCACACTCAGAAGATCTTTAAGCCTCTGCAGCCATATCAATAGCCTCCCCTCACGGTCCTTCAGTCTTTGAAGAAAAAGTGACATACCTCGCAATCCTTTGGTTTGTGATAAGGATAAAGGCAGTCTTTGAGGGTCATCGATGTGTAGTCTTTTCTTTCTGTAGGTACCGCAGGGCCTAAAAAGGCCTTTAGGTGTCTGACATGAAGAAATTAGAGAACTTCACTCAGACAAAGGAATTAAAGAGGAGAAAAAGACCTTGAATCAAAAAAAAAAAAAAAAAAAAAACTGTAGACAATGGAAATTGGAAGAAAAAAACCCAAAAAACTAAGCAGAGCTCTGTGGAGACTCCCTTTGCACGACGTGCAGTAGAAAATCTGAGGGACTGGAGCACCTTCCAGGAAGGTGGTAGAGGGTGTTGTCAGCTGATTGGTTGTTCTCTTAAGTTTGGTCCTTTTTTAAATAAGGACTTGGATATATTACTAGATATAAGGCCTTATGCCTGTTACCTTCTAGGTCTAATGTAACATTACCCTTATAAATGTACCGGGGACTCCCATCTCGATGACGGGGAATGATTCAAGCATGTGAATCTATGGAAGATATCCAAATGCTGGATAAAAAAAGGATTACATTACAGTAACAAAAAGGATATCCTAGCAATACATAGAGCACAAATTACAACTTTTGACATTGATTAGTCACAGAAAGCCCAAAAATGCCACACTGGCTAGAGACCGGTTTCCATGGATTTGAAGTAGTTTTTGGCAGGCAAGACCATACTCCTGCAAAAACTGGATCTAAGGAACCACAGAAGACAGCCAAACCACATGCATGGCCTCGTAAGCAGTTTACCTTGTAGAGGGACTTTTGCATTAAGTCATATACCCAAAAGTGAATATTAGACTGGTGATTAATATCTACGAATTAACAAACATGGTAAATCTACTTAGAAAGTCAGAAAGCTACTAGTCTCAAACAATGATCTACCAAAATGGGTTTACTGCAAGAAGGGCAGTTAGGAAGCAAGCTCGATTGCTCATAGATGTTTCCATATGTTAAGTTCAAACTTATGGGAATAGTTAGACAAAACTGGATATGCCATCTGCATAAGCATCTTAAAGTTTATCAATCAGGGAATTTGCCCCCCACACCCCTGTAAAAAAGGCAGATTGACAACTATTGAAATCCTGGGTTAGCAGAAGCCACACTGCTGGGCAACATCTAGGACTTGATGATAAAGCTCTTACAATATAATTAATGTAATTCCTCTCAATATGCTTGCAGCCAACCGAAGGAGAAAGAAGCTGGGAAGAGTGAAACTAGACAGATTCCCGCTCCAGAATTATTACGCCTGCATTATCTTCAAAGCCAAATATCTTAGCCAACAATCTAAACAGCAACCACATCAGCTGACATCTACAAAAAGTATGTCAAACTTGGGGGTTTAAATCCACAAAAGCTGGAGACGAAACACTAAAAATTGTAGGCTAGGGTAGAACCCCATTAATGGAGAAGGTTTTCTTGTCCAGATCCTCACCTTACCATCTACCCGCCTCCCCCCCCCCCCCCCCCAACCCAAGACTTCAGGCCTAAAACAGTTCATTACAGATTTGTTCTAACAGGCAATGGCACCACAGTTGCCCGGGCCATAGTCATTGTATATGCTGGAGCTATTCTAGGACAAACCATCATTCGAAGCCTTGAAAGTTCCACGTTTTGAGTTTGTATTTGGAGTTTTATTGGATGAGCAAACTGCAAAGTATCCTACGCCAGCACAATTAAACAAATGAGATCGTTCAACATATTGAAATCTATGTAGCTTTGTGCAACAAAATGTGAAATCAAAATCAATTTTCTAGCTAAGCGAAGGCCAAATTTAGATATCCTAACAGTGACAGTATGCCAGCTGAGATATGGCCTCTTAAAACTGGCTCCTCCCAAATAAACTATGCTCAACTATGTGGGTCAGTAATGTTCCTCTAACCGCATACACTGCCTCAGCAGCACCATCACCACCACCTCTGGAATCACATCATGCACTAATTAGGGTCACTCAGAAGCAGTAGCACATAACCTCTGTAACCTTCCTACAGCACCGTGACCTCAAAGAAAAGGACTACCTGCCCCCTCAGAACACACACACACACACGTGGGCATTAGCAGATTACCTGCGCACGCCTTCATGGTTCTCAATTTTGCTGATGATTTTGATATTCTTTCCTTTCTCCCCAAGTACATTCCTGACCGCATGGACATCTGCAGCTTTGCGAATAAAAGATGCGAACACCATGTCGACATCCTGTGCAACACCAAATTGCAAGTCCTGGATGTCCTTCTCAGAAACAGCAGGAAGGTCAACAGCTGCACCAGGTAGGTTCACTCCCTTCTTGCTACCCAAAGATCCCCCATTCTCCACCTCAGTGAGGACATAATCAGCACCTAAAAATAAAGGTTAAAAAGTCAAACACTTTACCAACAGCCCATCTGTGGCTGAAGGTGCTCATTTGCTGGCCAATCGGCAAACAAAACTACCTCTTGGCCTCCTCCCCACAATCAGTCAAATATGGTTTAGTTAGAACAGTGCTGGCAAAGTTACCTGGCCCTCGGACAGCATAGAGCTGTTCAAATGCATCTTGTCCCTCCAGTAGAAGGAACCCATAGGCATGCAGGCAGGGTACCTGGTATTGGAGTACACCAAGCCCTCCAAATCCCCCACCACCATCCACCTTTTCCACTAATCTTCTCCAAGGAACTTGTCCCAACATTGAACACTGGACACCCACCCCTAGTAAGAAAGCGGATCCCAAAGGCTTGAAAAAAATCTAAAACACTAGTGTAAATAAAGCTTTTGCCTATTCCACAGATGTTTTAGGTCAAGGCAACAATCATAGCAAACACAAGGAGATGGACGGAGTGCTGAAACTTTTCAGACACTCGCCCTCAGTGACGGATCTGGGTTGAATCCATCATCATTCTTTAGCTCACTTCGCCACCTCAGTTCAGACCCAGCTATATGCAAATCAGTCTTGACCCTGTGCCTCATGGGAACAGTCTAGCCCGAACTGCCAAGCCAGGTGTTCTCTGAACCGGAAACCAGCATCCTGGGACCGGTTTTGGGGTCCCATGCCCACTGGATTCAAGCTAGCCTGGCTGATATGAGGTGTTACCCCGAAATTGGTCACAGGATGCTGGTTTCCGGTCCAGGGAAGACCTGGCTTGGCAGTTCGGTCTCGACTGTTCCCATGAGGCACAGGGTCAAGACTGATTTGCATATGGCTGGGTCTGAACTGGGGTGGCGAAGTGAGCTAAAGAACGATGATTGATTCAACCCAGATCTGTAACTGGGGGCGAGTGTCTGAAAAGTTTCAGCGCACTGTCCATCATCTCATGTTCACATAATCATGCCAGTGTTTGTCCTCTGTTCAACCAACTAAATGTTACCTTCCTCTGAAAAGGTGCTTCCACAGGATACTCATTTTACATAACAAAACTAGTCATGCCTCAAGATTTCAATGCTCAGAATGGATTCCAAAAATGCTAGAAGCAATAAGTCAAAAGCTGGTATTCAATTTAAAAATCAAACACTTACCTCTGAAAGTTTGCTTTTTGTCAATCAGCTCCTTCTGCGCTATCAATCGAGACCATTACAGTACGCAGGCAGACATCTTTTAAACACAGGACTTGTGGCTTACACCATGCCCCATTTGTAAATTATATTCAAACTGTCTACAGTTGCGGCCCAAGAACCAAACAGTACTGTGATGAGCCCACAGAGGAGATGTGCAAAGATGTAGGGCAACCTTCCTCTACGTGATAATCCCAACATTCCTTTTGCGTTTTCCAAAGACAGGTCCTACCTTTAACACCTTGATTTTCAATTCAATCACTGCCAAGACAGTCTATTGTTGTAACTTCAATTCCTACGCTCCAAGCCTGTCCAGCCTGGACATTGTACATGGGTAAACTGAAACCTTGCTGCCACCTCCCATGCTACTCTAAATTTTATTTCCAAAATTGTACCTCATTTATTAGGTTACCAAACAAAGGGGGTAGATAAGGGGGGCGAGCAAAATGAAGTTTAACAAACAGTTGGCGACCACACTATATACGTTCGAAAAGTAGTTAATCCAATTTAAGGCTTGATCCTTTCAATACCACTATCTAGAAAGGTAAAAAACACACACCAGATTATGAATCCCACTGAACAGCAGCCCAGTATTATAGAAGGGTAAAATTGTCTCACATACCAACTTCCTTCACCAACAGGGAGATAAGGCCATCGTCTACGTAGATTTTGCTACCAGGCTGCACGACCTTGGGTAGATTCTTGTAGTCCAACCAAAGCACTTGGTCATCACATTTTTCCATGTAGGCATCATCTAGAGTTATTTTGAGCAGAGCTCCCTTCTTCAACTCTACCTCTGCTGTGCCACTCTGAAAAAGACAGGATAGGTGATGTTTCTGATCCACTGACAAAAATGCTCACGGGACCGACTTAAATAGATACTTACTCCCTTTATAAGCCCAGTGCGTATCTCTGGACCTTTAGTGTCCAGTGCGACGGCCACTGGACGGTAGAGAATGGGGTTTGAAGCAAAGCTTTCTGTAGCCTCCCGTACATTCTTAATTGTGCCTGCATGGTACTGTTAGGAAATAAAAAGGGGTGCGGGGGGCAAGTAGGAAGAAATTAGAAATTTAGCAGAGAAACTCGGACACTGCAAATCAACATGTCACTACTCCGCACAAAGTATCAGCATGGGCACAGAGTTCACAGAGGATACACTTCCCGATTGGAATAGAAGCTAACACCCAGGTAGCCTAAAGATCATGAGGAAAGCATAGGTATTTGTTTGGATGGGAGGTTAGAAGAGGGGCGACTGAATCAGTGTTGAGTCTACTTCTGAAAATAAACACATCATAACTTAAAACAATCTAGGAAAGAAAAGGACAAGAGAAGTGAGAACCCTCTCTGGCTCAATAATTAGACCTAGTAAGCAGCCTCACTTCACACCAGCTGTGGCATGCGACCTTGGAGCAATTTGTGAATCAGACCTAAAGCTTGGTCCGAGCCTCTTTTCACCAAATGAATGCATGAAATGACGCAACATTGATTAAATCATTTGCAGTATAGATTTCAGCAGAAAAGATTAGTAATTAAGTTAGATTTTGGACGTCATTCATAATCATACCTACAGATGCTCTGCATCTATGGACTTTACCTTTGCCTGCACTTCTGTGCAAGACAGGTGTAGAAGCAGGACAGGAAGCAGCACATGGTCACCATCAGACTAGTAACACTGCTGGTACGAACTACTCAGTTAACCTGTGGGCAGCTTCACAGTAGATCGTTGCTTGGGAGCCACCCAGTTACCTTGAAGAAACACTGCCCAGTATCAATGGAACACCCAGCACTGCATGCAATTCATTTCCCTGAATACAGAGGACATCTGTGGGCAATCAAGATAATAAGCCTGCTTTCGGAGATACTATGGAAAAGCTGAAGTGGTTTGCAGGTGAACAATACCAGAATCAGACACTGGGATTGGGAGGTAGAATCCAAAGAGAAATACATGCATTGTGATGTCCAAATCCCTGCATATCTCCCACCCATGTCTCACAATCTAGGACTAAAGGTGTGTTGGGAAGAGGAGCGTTTCAGACACCAGGTGCACTGAAATGGACTGACGAGAAAGGGGCTCACTGTTGGGAAAGCAGTTTGACAAAGACACGTCAGAAACTCTGCTGTCTTGGCTTTAAAGTAATTTGTGGTTTCAATAGATGAAGGACTCTTGCTCACCAATTGCACGTTTTATGCCCATCCCTTAAACTCCACACTCTTACAAAAATTGAACTCCATCCATCATTCAAAATCCTTAAACCTCCTGAACCCATTTGTGATTAAGGAATACAAAGCCAATGCCACCAAAAGTGGTGGGTGTGGCACTTAAGGCGCTTCCAACCATAAACCCATACCACTACCTCCCACCCTCCGAAAAATATCAAGTCTCGAGTGTACCAGTGACAAAAACACTCCATCTTCTAGCTCACTATGCTTACGAGGGACCGCCTCAGAAAGCGATCACAGAGCAGACCAACAACACTACTGCAAAGGTCTACGTTACTGCTAATTCAGCATAAGGCAGCCAGACTGGACATCAATTTGGAAAAATATTACCCCAGGATAAGAAGCTCCATTAACAGGATCAGGTTTATTAGAAGCATGACAACTGGCTATTCTCTACATCCCAAGGCAAAGATTTATTTACAGCAGGCAGATCTAGACTGACAAAGCCTGCTGCATTCAGGCTAAGAAAGAAAAAGTTTATAATGCGCTGCTCTACAATGCACTTAATCCCCTTCTCAGGGGGCATTTACCCTCACTACCATCACGGCCATGAAGGTAGACTTTACACGCAAGCAGTAGATACAGAGACTAGCCAACTCTATCCTGCATGTAGAACCACAATATTAAATCGGGATAACCCTGGTATTGCGCTCAGTGGTTAGTGCAGAGGCCAGGGCACAGCAAATTCAGTTCTCTGTACAGACCTGAAGTTATCTACACATTTCCGGAGCTTTGTGTCAAGAAAAAAAGTCGAACTGCCACTAAGTAATGGAGGTAAATTGATCTGCCTCGTCTGGAGGTAGTTTGGGGGTATGCAGGCTATAAGAGCAGTGTGTAAACCTGTTAGTTTATCAAAGTATTATGCACGTATTTATTAGTACAAAGTTTATTAAAACCATTGCATAGGTCTTAAAACTTTAAGCCAAAGAACATTTTTTTTAAATCAAAGCGAACACATTTAAAATACTGAAATGACTGACTATTTAAGAGTGTTTTCTCAGCCTTAAACACAAATTTAACAATGTATTTACTTTGTCATGAGTCTGACTTGACGAATGTACTTCGTTTAGCTCAGTTATTGTGGTGATGGGGAAAATTGTATGAAATTCTAGGGGCAGCTTCGAGTTCACTTAAAGGACAAGGGGAATTTCGAAACAGGTCTATTGCACACCACAGTCCCAATCAGATTTTTACAAAACTTGGATGCGAAACCGCTTGGGACACAAGGGCTATTGTTGCAGTGGAACAGTTTCAGTACAAAGCATTGGTGAAGTCGACTGCAGTAGGCACCCGACTTAAGGCTCAAATGGCAAATGTATTCATACTTGCTTTGCCCTCCCTGCCAAGAAGTAACAACTCTCCAAAACATACTGGCCGAGAAACCTTCAGGAAATATCTTCAGACTCGTACCCGATAGTATTAGACTAAACCAGAAATACAGTGGACACAGTGTTGCCAAACAACTCCAAACTATATACTGCACAAAAACTCAAGCAAAGATTAAGGCACGCTAGCATACCCCTTAGATTTTATGCAGTACCTTCATGAGAGACAACCCTCAGAAGTATGGCAAATACATAGATGCCGACAGACCAGATTCAGGAGAAACTCCCGATGTTTTAAGACCATAATGGCTTAATTTTAAGCGTCTTCAGCATAAGACTTCCTCAGCTTTAATGCAAGTCAATGGGGAAAGTCGATTCCCCGATTTTGTTTTCACAATTCCCTCTTACATTGATCGAATTGTAGCATGTATGAATACAAGATGGTGCATTTCACAGTCCTCCCACTCATTTTACCAATGGCAGACATGTAGCAAGAGCCCTCTGAAAGGTTTATTCCTGCACACAGCAGCCTTCCACTGTAATTTCGCGCAAGGTTAGAGAAGGACACCTCCCCCAGTAGATGGTCTATTAATAGTTCAGAACCACTATGGATTCAGTTTCCAGTGACCTTTTGCTAAAGGTCGAGAGAAAAATCAAACGTCAGGCACCGCACCAGCCAGACACTCACTGTAATGAGTTAATGACAACTCTAATGAATGGAGGCTGGGCTGCAGAATATGCAGAAGGGGCAGCACGCAGATTCACAGCACGTGTGCAAGACTGGATTAAGCGCAAGTGTCAAAGCTACACTAGCCCAGTCCTCACCAATACCTTACTCCGAGATGGTCTTTTAGCTCCTCCCCCTTGCTTCAGTGCCATCACTTCATCACGACTGAACTTAATATTTCTCAATGCACTGCTCCTGTCAGAACAGTCCTTACTAAAATCACTTTAAGTAGCCAGTTTACTTATCTGCCTTTGGCCACTTGAGTTGTTTGGCCGTGGCTCACCCATTTACTGCCTTAGAGCTCTGAAGTAGCCTTAGCTCCCCTCCCACTACAGGCCCTGAACAGAACAGCAGAATGCAACCACAAGCTAGACATCCACTGCAATGACTGGAAACTACATCCTAGTCACCATCTCCACCTGCCTGCCATTAGGCGAAAGCAGGGTTACTACTAGTCCAACTGAGGCATAGCAAGTTGTGCAATAGAAGCAAGCTGAGGTAGTGGCAGTGTTGGACAGAATGGCCATATACAATAATGCAGTGTATCGAAGAGCACCATCATGGTCTCACTTCTCACAGGGCATTTACTCTACTAAGACATAAGCACTATGAAGCTCCGCTCTTATTCACACTAGTCAATGTGCATAGTACAATTATTGCTTAGCAACCCCTGAGAGACTCTCCCACTTCACTATAAATAGCTATTCTTCCCCCCCTAACGTCACCCCACCCCATACTTTCCCTCCCTTAATACCCTAGAAATCCTACAATACTGCCACTACCCTACATTTCCTGGATGTGGACCCTTCACTACTTGCCATATGAACTCAAGAGATCTGCCATTACCATATGTTCCCATCTCTCCTCATCACACCAACCTTATAGCATGGTACTGCCTAATTAACTCAAGAGCCCTTTAACTACCTGCCCTTGAAACCAAAATGAGGCGAGACTAGTCCCTTCTACACTACTTGTCCCATGAAACCATAGAGGAGCATCACTGCCTTCACTCATGGCCTTCGATGCTGTAGACTTCTGCCATGTCCTCATCTGGTAGTCTGCTTCACTCATTGCCCAAATTAACACGCATCTCCCGCACACCCTTCCTCACATTAAACTGCACAGCACGGACCCTGCCTCACCTAACCTACAGCTCCTTCACCACTTGCCCCATGAACATTAGAGCACCACCATAGCCTCATACATCTCTCCCCAGCTCCCTATGATCTCTAAAATACAGTCATCAAGCCTCCAAGAGCTTTTCATTTTTCAATACCCTATTAATCCTTGAGCCAATACCTCATTTTGAAGACCACTTGCCGAAGACTGACCTCGACTCTAGAGCTCTACCATTTAAACGCATCTTCTCCCAAAGCCCTCCTCACAATCACCACCGTCTCCTACAGTACTTCAATAGTTTCACAACCCAATCAGCACTGCAAAAGCCTCACCTCCCTCAGCTCTTGCTACTGGCACTTCAAACTCTAAAGAACTTCCACTACCTTCTCTTCTATGTGCTCCACATCAAAAATATGACCCAAAGCTGGTAGTCTGCTTTCCACTCACCGTCTAAAGAATGCCAAAGCACTGCCATCATCTCAAATTTACCAGAGTTTTCACTCAATGTTTTACCCCTGGAACCATAAAGCTCCACCATGTCCAAATTCATACCTCATGGGTTCCGTGTGAGAAATTGAGACGAGCCACGTTCATGCCAGATTTCATCATCTCTTTCAGGGTCTCTACAGCACAGGATGCAGGGCCTGCAAGAAGTGAAAAAAGCATCAGCTTGCAAAAAACTACCAAAAAGCCTTGGCTACCTCCAAGGTTCTTTCGTAACTGAAGCAGGCATTAGCACCATATCCGATATGTTACATACCAATAGTACAGATAATTCCAGTATTTCTCGCCACAATTGGCTCAGAGTCGATGTCCAGGCGGCACATGTGTTCTAGGAAGGTGTCGGCCATGGCAGCATGGAGTTGCTGGGTTTGGATGAAGGCACTTCCTGCCTCAGAGTGGTGCTTCGACATGGTTGCCTCGGAGATTCACCTAGCAAGAAAAAGGTCGGAATTAAAACAGACCAAAAAAAAAAAAAAAAAAAAATTTTATAAAAAGATTAGCGGGGTAAACTTTAGGAAAAGAAAAAACAAAAAAAAAAACGCATGAACAGAACTAGCAAAGCCACCAGGCAACCAAGGCTCTGCAGTCAATTCTGACACGGTCTTACTTAGTTGAGAAGCTTATCCTCAATTTACTAAACTTGCTCATGTAGAAAGGAAAATGTGAATCTATGACTAGAATCACAGTCTGCATATCTCCCAAGTCAATGTAGAAATAGCACAAATCCCCCACAATCTGCTTTCGTGGGTGCCTGTACAATACCTAAACAACAAGGTGCTACAATCAGGCCCTGATGGCCCCTGTATCTATTAACAGTTATATGAATGTGGGACTATAACTGTTGGATATCTAAATGAAAAGACCCTGAACACGCAGTCACGTTGTGCAGATCGGATATGGTGAATTACTCTTGTACTGCAGGACAACGTAGCCAACCAGGCTGTCAGATAATCTGCAAGTTTTTTATTCTTACATACATGGTGCATTTGCACCCCCAACGGAGTCGCCCACTCGCAGACATCCTTCAACAACGCCACAGAAGAATGAGCCATGCTATAGCAAGGAGTCTTTTGGCCAAAACTAGTCCCAGAAGGACACATTTTCTACTTAATCACATTAACACCAGGGCCGGAAGCAATCCCAGTATCACTTGTTGGATCTCCAATGGGATATCCCAACCTGTAGCCACCTTAAGCCAAGCAATAATGATCGGCCAGTAAGGTCAGGACGACACAACATGGAGAAAGTCAGTCGATGAAGCCCTGCAATGTGCGCAGCTATCTGGGCAGGCACCATACATAGAATGCAGCGTACGCAGAGAGAGAGATAAGTGATGTACAAAATTATATTGTAGGGGCTTGAAATGCACATTGGAGCCAACTTTCCGGACTCCCTCATGGACTTTCACCCACTCCCTGGCTGACAAGGGTTCCTCTAAGTGTCCCATTTGGTTTGTTTACTGAGCTACACTCGCAGCAAGTCATTTAGAAGAGCCAGATAGGATATTAGACTGCCATATGCCATCCCCAGCATGACCATTAGAGTATTGGACCTAGCCGGCTCATCAGGAAAAGACAGCCACACCTCCCTAGCTGTACTGGAGATTTTTATAGATTAAAAGATATTGCCCAGTTCCCAGAGAAATACGTTTTTGCCTCCTCCTGTGTAATAAAAAACTGCTCGACAGATCCCCCCCATAAGGTTACATCCTGCGATGCAAGGTCTCAGCTAGTAGTTACATGGCAACCACCAACAAGAGGTGACCGGGGACATCCCTGACAGTGCCCCTGTGCAGACAAAAAAAATAAAATAATTCGAAGCCCCCGAATAGTACTACATCCCGACTGATCTGAGTGGATGAGGCAGGACAAGAGGGAGCAGACACCGCCAGTACACTTGGAATCTTCATATCTATACTGAGGAGCAATATCGGTCTACACGAGGAAGCAGATGTAGGGTCTTTGCCCTGTTACGGTATCATGACCACAAGAGCCTCTCAAGGAACCGGTATCCCGAGCTTCATTGTAAACCTCCAGCAACCTATCGTTTCCGCAAGCTTATGATAAAATTCCACAGGCAATCTGTCACTACCTGGGGTTTTTGCAGGTTTTGGGTATCGGATCACTGATCTCTTTAACAATCAGGGCATCTAGGGCCTCCACATAAAGGCATAGAAGCCCGACAGTCGCCATAAACTCCTGCATTTAGTCTGGTCGTAAGAACGTTCCTTCTGTGTATACTTTACTAAGATGGGCTTGAAACACCCAGTTAATTGTGCATTGCGTATATACTGGTTCCCCTGTATCTGTATACACCTGGATTACTGGGGTCTCGGGCACCTCATGCCGGAGCAATCATGCCAACAGAGTGCCCGTTCTACATTCTTCCATGTGTAGTCGCTGCCGGGAAGCAGTATAGGTATACTTCTCCAACCTGCGGCAATCTTCAAATAGTGCTTCTTGTGTTTTGCACCACTCAGGCAATTAGAATCCCCTGCCAATAGTGCACTTGGACCCATATAGGGAGCTGCCGCCAACCCAGCAAAGAAGTTTGGACAATCTGAACTGGGAGCACAAACCTTAAACAAATTTCCTGACCCTCCAGCATATCATGAAATATGACATATCACCCTTCAGATCCACTACATGATTCAAGGATCTAAAACGAGACACTGGAAGCAAGCCAAATAAGTGTTCCTGTACATATCTGGCACAGGAAGTAGCATAAATTTGCCGCTCCACCGTTTCTGCAGGCAGTGGGTTTCAATCGCCCCAGACATTCATTTCCTCTAGGAATGCCTGTGACCCTGTGCCGCTTGAAATAAGCAAACATTCACCCGCACTTCTCAAAGTTAACTATTCCACGTACATTGCAGGTAATCAATTTTGTCACGGAGGTAGTCATACTGCCTACATCATCCATTCATCTTCTCCTGCAGGTCCACATCTATACCACCAACAAGGGGGCCTGAACAGCATATTTCACAAGGCATTTAAACACAATCAGACCCAACAAAGCTAACCCAACCGTATCATAAAAAAATACCCCCCACCCCATGGGCAGTAACACCAACCCACCCAGTCTGTGATCCAACAAGCTGGGAATCAGTGAATGCCACCCCATAACTATGAAATAGGAAAAAAGAAACTGAAACAATACTCCACCCACCTCCCATCTTGTGCTATGCAAGGGACAAGATCAGCGGGAGGGGATACGAGGCCAAAGATCTCCAGCCCCCCTCACAGCTATCCACCCCTAAGAGATAAGCGCCCCATCAACATAAAGCAAACCCCTAGAAAAGAAAAATACAGAACAGTTTCAGAGCATTGTGCACCCGGCAGGAATGCATTTCATGGTCCATCAATGTACTTCATTCCGGTTTCTCGTCCCAATAACCAGCCTTGGGTTCTCAGTTCCTCCTGGCAGTGGTCTTGCAGCGGTCCAACTGCCACCGCGGGTACAGTTGTCTTGAGACCGCTGTACTCTTAATCATGGCCTTAATGTGACACTTTGACAAGTAAAACCAAGCAATGAAGTGCATGTAAAGAATTAGAAATTATCCCCATGGATCAGTGAAAAGGTCTAAAATAGCTTAGAACTGCCTCAAAATCCCAGAAATGAAAGGTTATGGTACCGATACCAATGAGACATCAGTTCAGGACACCAACATCACATTGTAACAGTCAGGAATGTAATTGCATCAGTGCAGGGAAGAGATTGTGCAACTACGGTGAGACTGATATTACAAATCAAACCTGAAAGAAATTCAGTTCAGCACAAGAAAACTACTTCACTGATAAGAAAACTGGGTGTAGGGACCTCTACCTAATAGACTGCGTTAGGAGAGTGAAAGTAGCTTTCAAGAAAAGCAATAAACCAGCTGACATCCTGCTGGTAAAGCACATGCATCACAGAACACACAGAAGTCAGAATTATAGGTCAGCTGTAACTACAAATTGTATGATAAGTTAGGAGACTTAACATTTCTGCCTACCGATTCTTGAAAGGTAAAGCAGAAAGTTTGCAAAGGGTTGCAGGGTGTGCAAGGACTAGCTTGTAGTATAAAATTGAAGACCACCACATCGGGTAGGGCCTTCTGAACTGAAGCACAATGATAGGTTATCCACATATGGTCAATCCCACGAGTGGAAAGGAAGTCTGAGAACAGCATGAGCCCTCACAGATCGCATATGCTTATAAACCACAAGAGCATGGATTTAAACACTTTAGCAGATCCACTAAACGAGTGAAACATTATGTGCAATGTCTCACAAGAATCCCTCCAAAAAAAAAAAAAAAAAAAAAAAAAAACTTAATCACAGCTAGAAATTATACATGACTGCACATACAAGGTTTTCAAAAGTTATGTGAAAGAATGGTCTATACCCAGATAGAATAACTAGGGGGTACTGTCTTAAACAAGAACAGCTTAAATAAAGTAATGCAATTGCTCAACTCTCAAGAGACCGAATCTTGAAACTGGTGTCAGCTCTTAGGGATGTGCGCTGGAAAGAGGAGTTTGCCGTTGGAAAAACACTTAAGATTTCTGGCAGTATGTACTGGGTTGGGTAGAGGGCAGTGTTATGTTGGTCAACAATAAGGAGGCAAACGAGTGTTGATTACCAAAGATCAAGACAACAGTTTTCCCACTATTTAGTTTGTCAACTTAGATTCAGCCAGTCAGCAACCCAGATTCTACAGTTACAGTAGTAGTCTTGAGTGGCAGGGATGTTTGAGAGATGGAAATGATTGTGTGTCATCTGCATAAGTAGTAATACTGAATCCATAAGTTCTGACCAGATCGGCTAGTGGGGTAACAAAGATGAACAGAATAGGGATTAATGAGGAGCATTGAGGGATGCTGCATTTGAGAGGAAGCTCTTGTGACTGGAAAGGTGAAAAGATAACCACCTGGGTTCTGCCGCTCAGAAATAAAAGCCATTTCAGAGCTTCCTTGCTAGTACTAAACATCTGTGTATTGTAAGGCTGAATGTGACATTGTATCAAAAGTCACTGAAGTTCAGTAGGACAAGGGCAGCTGAACCACCTTGGTCCAGGATCCCTGTGATCTTATCTGTTGCGATTAGCAAGGTAGTCTCAATCTCATGAGCTGGTCAAATCTAGACAGAGCTGCCCAAGAGATTGAAAGTCTCCAAGTATGCACATTACTGAGCATTAACAGATTGCTCAAGAATTTTAAACTGGTTGAAGGAGTAAAGAAATCAAAAGGGGGGGGACCCCCACACCCCAGTAGGATCAGCAATCAGTAGTAGTGGAAAGAACAGTCTTTTTCCAGGAGCTAGGGACAGCAGTAGTAATCAAAGATTTGCTGCAAAGTTCAGTAAGACTAGACCTAACATGATGCGTGATAAGCTGAAGAAATGTGTGGGCATGGATCCAGTGAGAAGCCAGTTGTCGTGCTGTTAAGCAGTTCCTCCAACAAAGGAGGAAAATTTGTCAAAGGAGGAACAGGCTTTGGAAAAGGCGGGGGGTTGGCTAATGTTTCATAGAAACTACTCACAGTAGGGAAGTTATTGTAAATGTTCTTGATTATGTCCCCGTAGTAAATTACTCGGAGAGGTTGAGAAGGCAAAATGGTGGCGCTCATAGTAATTATGTGTGATAAACTTTCACTATTGAGAATAGTTTGTGTGTAGGATTAGTTGAATTTTCAATTTTTTTCTGAACAGAACTGTTTTGGCATTCTTCTGTAGAAACATAGGGCAATGGGCTGAAACAAAGCCAACTGTAAGTACTGGTGTTGCACACAATAGATCTACAAATCTGTAGTTTAAACTAAATCTCAGATCACTCGCAGCAATGCCAGTATTACGGAAAGATTCACAACCAAAATTGTTAGGCAAGCACCAACTGCTGGAGCTTACGGCTGCATAGGTAGTGCGGCAAAGACTAGCGGAAAAATCTGAGAACATCAGCAAGGCAATTAAAAAAATGCTTTGGGGCTACATGAAGGCAGCCCTGCAGGACTTGCTAGACTGTACGAAGGGTTGATGCTTGTCTAACCAAATGGCTGTACAGTGGCAAAGCACAATAGCCTGCATACCCAGTAAGAAAATTCACTAGAATAGTGACAGACTGCATGGATCACTGAAGCCTTCTGGCTAACAATCTATATACATCTTCATAAGTAGTAAAGACATCAAGGATTTGGGTAACCATAACATCTCTTTACCATAGACTTCATACTAGTTAGTCTTGCTGCACAGATTCCCGTTTTAACTGTACTAGTTGACCTCAGCCACTTGTTGTAGACAAGCAATTGCTTGACTGATCAATTTGATACATTTGACCTGCTCTGGTTGAAGCAGTAATCCATTAGGGAAGGACCAGGTACGGTGACCAACAACATATGTTGCGCTATGCAAGATCAGAGCTACAACCAACTAATGGAAAAGTCAAATAAAGAAACACATAAGGCAAGGCCAAACCAAGAATCACTCTTCAATGGAAAGATCAAATCCGTAAGACAGCATAGTCTGGCCATTTAAACTTACTCTATCAAGAAAGAACCAAGCGAGGTGTGGGGTTGTGGTGACGAGCAAGTTACGAAACAGGCAAACCAAGGTTCACAGCTCAAAGCGCTCCACCAAGCCAGAGTACTTCAAGGGAGCAACAATGATAAGGCAGGCCAGTCAGAAATGGGCCTACAACAAAAAACAGGACACCAACTGTATGCCTCTGAAGGTGCCTCCAATCGCACAGGCAACAGAAGACAATCATACAACTCAGTCCTTGGGCACGAAGAAAATGTAAAAAACGAATCAACCCTCCCCCCCACTCCAACTCCCCCCTCCCCCTGAAAGAAACACCTGGCATCGGATCAGTCATCAGACAACTGGAGCCCAGGGGAAGGGGGGGTGGGGGGAAGATGGGGAGATTTGGCTGGATCCAATATGGAGAGTACCTGGAGGCAATAAGTGGCCAGAATACCCCAACAATTCCACCATCCCGGTCTCCAACCCTTGGAGCCCACCTATAGGACTGGCAGGAGACCTTGGAGATCCCACTACCTCTGAAGTCTAGGCAGCAATAAGTCAGAGGCAATGTAACAAATGGCTGGAGAGGCCAGGAGTAAAACACAGGAACCAAAAATCTAATGCTTGCCAGGTCCGGTTGGAAGAATCTAGGTGCTCCAATAGTGTCCATACTGCATGCATCAAGTAACCAACAAAAATTGAATTTCCAACCGGCTGCAAAAAAAAAAAAAAAAGTGACGAGCACAAAGCCTCATCTTCCACCAGATTTACACCTCCCAGGGCCCCTGGAACGGCGTCAACTGGGGCAACATAGTAAAAATATGCAACTCAATCCAGGACTCTAGTACATAAAGAGAAAGGACCTGGAATATGTGACCTTTATGCCTACTAAAAACTGCAAATCAAACAAGAGCACTGATGTGGACCTCTGCAATTACTAAATTGTACAGTCACTAGTGAACAAGGCAACAATGCTGAAGCCGGGGGGGGGGGGGGTAGATGAACGCGTCACGCTGATGAATAGAGATTGAAAAATGCCCATCATTTTTAAACATCCTTAGGGAGTAAGGAAAAGGATGGAAGGGGCTCTCCTACAGACAACTGGCCTGAAAATAAGGGCTCAGTGCTACTCAATGCAAAGGGCGTGACCCTGGACTTTTCCAGGACTTCAAGCGAGTTGATGATTGCTAATGCCACTGGCCATCTAGGTACACAGCACTGCAGGATTCCCCAATCAGGATGAACCGGCCAGTTGATCGCCAACAGCCCTGACACAGCTGGAAGAAAAGGGGCTGAACTTCAAGCATCAAGGGGCTCATCATGATGGCGGGAGGACCGCCACCAGAATGAGATTTACCCACCGCCAAATTGGGATGGCGGTGGGAATCCCACTGCCAAATTGGGATGGCGGTGGGAATCACAAAGATTCCGTGGCGGATGGAAAGACAGTCCGCTATGGTTCCGCAAGGCGGTCCTTTTCCGCCCGCCTTGCGGAACAAGGGCAACATTGCGGCAGTGCCGTGCAGGCACCGCTGTAGTGATTATGATATGCCCTTCAGCCTGTCTTTTTGCAGGCGGAGACTGGCTTTGGGGGCCCTCAGGAGGGAGGGGGGGGGGGGAGGAGGGGAATGCACTGGGGGTACCCATGGTACCCTCCTGCAGTTCCATGCACCAAGTGGCAGGCACCACGTGGGGCCTGCCACGTGGTGCCGGGAAATGCTGTGCATGCTCTTAGCATTGCTGACGGTGCTGCAGCCAGCAGCACCGTCCGCAATGTTATAAGGCCAGGATGCGCCCGCCAGTATGGCAGGCACATCCTAATTGCACTGGTGGGACCACCGGACGTCTGGCCGGTGGTCCCATCACCGTTATGATGGCGGGGGACTGATCCACCCGCCATCATAATGAAACCCCAAATTCGGGAAGAAAAAAAAAACACAAAAAAAAAAACTCAGCCAATATAAAGCAACGCCGATTTAATGTTTACAACTACTAGGTTAATTTTGTGGAATATAACAGGACCCGGGCTTGGAACAGTTCATGTGCAACTTTGACATCTGTCTCCAAGAAACCTGGCATGAAGCACAGAACTCCCTGCCAGGCTATGTGGAATTTACAGATCTAGCAGAGACGGCAAAGACCAAAGGGCACCCGAAAGGCAGCTTATCACCAGCAAAATGTTCAATATATTAGATCTAAAGGTCCGCCACATGCTGGCAACAAGAATTACTAACTGGAACTCAGGACTGCAGGTAACCTCCCTCATAATGGTCATTATTTACATAAATCCTAACTACTCAAAAACAAATCAAAATTACAGCCACAGGTAACAAACTACTAGAATTACGAGCTACCCACAGGGAAACACCATGGATTATTACTGGAGATAATAATCAAACAATGGCAAATTACTACAAGAGAAGCACTAGAGAAAGGGTCCAAGACACGAAGTCAGGAATTGCAATGCCGGTATCACAATTTATGAACACTGACAAAAGCAACCACAGCCTCCTGCGTGTCCTGGAGGCTCTGCTGCCGAGAGCCCTCAATGGTAGAACCCCCTCAGATTCCCCAATGGCAGCAACACAAGTCTTCTGAGGAAGTCTGGGTCGACCTTGGATTGAAACTTCATATCTTCCTCTAGATTAAATGACATTCAGATATTGGATGTAGAGGTTAGATGCGAAAGTATCAATCGGGGCACGGACCGCATAAACAATCTTAGTTCACAAGACCCAGGCAGCTACTAAACACGAGAAATGGAAAGCAAGTGGAAGAATCAGATTTGATCTTTAAAGGGGAGACTATGCAGGTATATAATAAAAAAAAATTAAAAGTTTGCCTAGGCCTTAAGGCAACAGAGGCAGCAAATTAACAAAGAAGCTAGAAACCTCAAGTCTCAATATACAGCAGGCGCCTACCCCAAAACTTTCCATGTAGGGGGGGGGGGAAATAATAAAAAAAAAATGGTAGTATGGGAGGCTAAGCAAGCCTATATGGTCCAGGAGTGGATAACAATCGTGGAGGCTTGTAAGACAAGAAAAAGCAAGTCGCTATGGTCCATCATTAACTTACTAATTAGAGCGAGAGCCTGCAGGAGTATTAGGAAACAGTGCCTGAAGAAAAGTGGGTAAAGCACATCTCCAAATTATGTCAGAACCCAAACAGGAACGAATTGGTAGAGTACATCCAGTGGATTTCCATGCCTAAACTTCACCAAATGATCTAAGAATACAGCCCTATAGAAGCAGCGGGGTTCCAGGCCCCAACAGCACTATTTAAAAACAATTTAGTGTTCTGGAGTAGCCAGCCTGGCAGAAGGGATAACAGGGTCCCAGACTCCTGGAAAGGGGCAGCCAATTATACATCCCATAAGAAAGGCCCATAGGTGAAACCGGATAGTTACAGCATGATTGCACTCTGATATGGATACAAAAATATTTGCAGGTCTACTACTTTAAGAACTAGAATCCTGGGAAACGAAATTGGATTTAATACCCTCCAACCAAACGGGCTTTCGCCCACCACTGAGCACCAACGAGAACTTGACAGCCCTAGCTATGCGGACTGAAAAAACTAGGAAAAAAATGATTCTATATTTGCTTTGTGGGACCTTTAAAGCATTCGATCTAGTCCACAGAAGCCACCTCCGGAGAAAACTAGTTGAATGGAACATCCATCTAAACCAGCTATGAGGAATATAGCTCCTATACTCAGACAACTGGGCCAGGGTCACCCTTCGGTGCAACAAGAGCTTAACATCTAGAATTCAGATAAAGCTATAAAACAAGGGTGATTGTTGGCCCGAACTTATACTTCGCAGATTTGAGTGCCAAACTATATTCCACCCGCCCCATCCCCAAAGTTAGGCCAACAATTAATATCCACATTATACGCAGACAATATGGTTTTATTAAATCTTTCGGGCATAGGCTTGCAAACTTGACTAACCTATTTGCATCAATACTGCTTGACTAACTAGTTGACCATAAACTTTGAGAAAACTAAGGTAGTCATATTTGGCAGAAGGATAATCAAGAAGAATACCTGGTACTGCGGGGGAAGCCCCGTAGGTAGAAGCGGAAATTATAAGTACCTAGATGTAAAACTGCACATTGGTCCCATTGCCTGCACCTAAACACACTGAAAGTGGGTGGCATCACAAATTGCAGCACTTCAGTCCCTGGCTACTAAATTGCAAAGTCCAACTATCAGCAATAAAGGCAAAGTTTTTACCAACATTTACATACAGCTGGGAAATCTTTCTGGGAAAATATGCCAGCTTCTGGAATATGGCAGTTTTCAGCCTCATCCTTCACCTCCCATAAAGTGCCTCAGACACAAAGCAGACTGGAATTTGGCCTTCAGGACAAAGTACTGGTACAAGGTGTGAAGAAAGCCAAATTCCAGTTGTGCAATCATGCATGGATGAACACCAAATCCTACAAGACACTGATTGCGCAAACTTAATGAACTCTAATTATCTCAAAATAAGTGCTTCAAGCCAGATTTGGGTTTCTGCCATCGATCGATGCCCTTCCAAATTGGAATCAGCCAATGGAGAACAAGGATTGTAGGCTGTGTCAATATTCACGGAAAGAGTTTACTCATGCTATGCATTTGCCCAGAGTTATTGCCATGACACATAGTCCATCTCTTAAACATCTTTAATTTTTACTGCATTAGATCTTGTCACCAAGCAATCCTGTTCTGTATGAAAGATTGGACACCGCAAACCATAGCGTGTTTTGCTGATTTTTTTTTTTTTTTTTTTTTTTTTAAAAGGGGTGTTACTAACTAAACAGACTACAAATAAAATGAGGAAACAATGGAGTCAGCATATAAGCTGCCCACATGATTGGTTTACCCACAAGGCCTGGACTGTCAAAAATTGGCAGATTTCACGCACACCATACAATTTGGACATCCTGTTAAAACACGGAACAGAGTCTGCTGATGACCACCAGGTCTTTGATGTGTATAAAGTCCTTCCTTGTTTCAGAGCTGCTTAATGCAACAGAAGAGTGGAAATACAGAGTTTTGAGTATCATAGCTGCTTCACTGCAGTATCCAGGATCAAACCAGCAACCTGTGGCCATTTTATTTCCAACTAATGCGTCACACGATATAGCCCCCACCTTTTGTTGGTCCAGAACTTTGATAATGCTGGATGAACTGCACTTTAGCAACCGGTTGTGCCATAACGAAAGACCATGAAATTCACTTTAGCTTTTGTGTCACAATGAAGGTATTGTTACAGAATGAAAGTTCAATACTTCCTGTGCTCGGATTGGTGTTGGTGAGGATACTGCACCTTTTTGTTGACAGCCCTCAGCAGAAGTATGGCACTTTAGTATTTTACCTTTTGTTGGATCTGGACTGACAATTATTGATGAACCCCATTTTAGCTTTTTACTATCCTTTACTTCATGCCGGGGCATGACATTTTAGATCCTTGGGTTTAGGCCAACATGACTATTTTTAACTTATTTTCATTTTTTCTTTTTTGTAGTTTCCTCCTCCTTGGTGCAATTGAAGCACTGGTAAGGTTTCTTCATTGTAGACTGCAATGGATCTCATTAAATGCTCAAATAAGATTTGTTGTTGCTCATATGTTGCGCTATCCAAAATCACAAAGTAAAAAAAGGTAAGGCCTGTTAGACCTTCCGATTGTGCTTTAAGTATAATCTAACAAGTACTCATTGGTACCACAAAAACAAGGAGTAACCACTTCACTGAAACTGCCTTCTGTACAATAAAATGCAGGATGTCTGTTAAACCATAAATTAACTTGGTCACCCTTGGGTAGCTTGATACAGTCAGGCTTAACTTTAAAGGCGGTGTGAAGTATTTGTGCAACACTTCAAATAGTAAATCAGTGAAACTACACAAAAAGATTCCACACGAGGTTATGAAACTAGAGCAAAATTTAATAAATGAAACAAGAGCAAAAATGACAAAAATGCAGTTATCAGAACTGGAGATAGCTAATTTCAGAGTTTAATAAAATAGCACCAAGTAGCAAAAAGCGCTATTACAAAGTCACAAGTTCAGGCCAACCATAATGGAATGCGGGTTGGCTACAGGAACCCAGTTAGGCGCGCAGAACAAAGTGGCTAAAGTCCGGGTTGCAGAGCGTTGCATGGATCCGTGCCCAAGAGACGTTGCACAGTTGAAGCAATGCATAAGTTCAGAGAGGAGATGAGGCTGAGGTGCAATGTCCTGATGCGCAGACGCCAAGAATCCTGTCAGTGGGGCTTGCAATGGGAAGTCCAGTGTCGAGGATACGAGGCACAGCTGAGACGATGCATCGGTTCGGATGAACAATGTAGCTGCAATGCAAAGTTTTGTCGTAGTCAGAAGCTGCAGTCAACAAGGGATGAGAGGAGCTGGTGCCAGGTAAAGCGTTGCACAGCAGGTGGTTCCGAAGGAGATGTCATTCCTAAGATGCAGGAGGCTGCAGCGATGAGTCTTTTGCGATGGGTCCAACCCACACAGCAGTGGGTATGTGTCAGTTCTGCTCGGGAAGGAGTTGCTCAGAGGTGATGCATCTGTTCCCCAGGCAGCACTTAGGCCCAATTACAAGGATCCAGGACTGGATTGGCACCACTTGGCAAGGTAGACCCCAAGCTGTCCGAGTGCAAGTGCTTAAGCAGGGTGGTTGAAGTCTTATGTCCCCCGAGACTTCAGATAAGGAGGCGAGCGAACTAGCTGTTGTAGTCAATCTGGGGTCAAGTGATGCAGGTCCAGTCCTTCTCACCCAGGCAGAGGGCAGCAGGTCAGCAAAGCAGGAGTCCAAAAGGGAGCAGTCCAGCAGAGTGGCAGTCATTCAACAGAACAGCAGTTCTTCTTGGCAGAGTATTCACAGGTCCTGAGTGTTCTGAAGTGGGTGTCTAAGTTCCAGTACTTATTCTTAGTGGAGCCTTTGAAGTGTGGGAGACTTCAAAGACAAGCCTCTGAAATGCACAGAGGTCCTGCCTTGGCTCACTACGGGGGGAGGGGGGTATGCAGTCTTGTGTGTGGACAGGACACAGCCTATTCACGTGCAAGTAAGGCTAGGTCCAGCTATTCCCTCCCATCCTGCCAGGATGGCCTATCAAATCACACCAAAGCTCGCATTGTGTGGGGCTGTCTAGGGGGAATACACAAAGCCCAGCAGTCACCCACCCCAGACGAGATGACAGGCAGCAGGCACCAAAAAAGGCTAAAGTAAGAAAATGCCAACTTTATAAAACTGCTATTTTTAGAATTGCAATTTAAACTCCGGCTGCACCATAAGATTGGTGTTTCTGGAATCCTAATTTCAAATCCAAACAAGAAACAGTTATATCTTCCCATTTGGGATTTACCCTTATAAATTGTAATAAGGAAATACCAATGTTATCCTAGGGGAGATATAGGTCTTGCAGTAGTGAAAAACATTGACAGTTTTACACTAGCAAGATATGTAAAACTTAAGAGTACATGTCCTGCCTTTTAAATATGGTGCACTCTGAAGTGAAAGTGGAAGGCAAAAAGTGTGTGGTGACATCCTAAGGCTGTCAGGTCTAACAATATCCCCTACCACAGTGACAGCTCTGGAATAAACTTCCAACGGACCCTAAACAGATGGAAGACCTGCTGCAGTTTAGGAAGAAAATAAAGACCTGGCTCTATCCCAGAGCATAATTTTTAGTCCTCTTCTCTGTTGGAAACTGCTTCTCCTATAGCATTTATGTTCAGCAGGGAACACATATCTCAGCGCCAGGATACCCGTAGGGTCACAGTGCGCTTTACAGGTCCTGATAACATTAACAGTTCTTGTTAAATTCTGTAACAAATTACTGGTCAGAAAGTCAAAGAGGGACAAATTTGTGAAGTATCGCATAAAAAAGAAAATCTGATGTAATTTACATAGCAAACGTTTCATGTTCAATCATGCATGCTTCGGCAAAATGACATATGCATGACACATACCTACCAGTTCTATATTCAAGAAAAAGTCCTAAAAACATAAGTGGGAAGAAAAGTTAGAATATGAAATGTGCAATGGCATTACAAGGACTGCAATTACCTCCCTATGGTGCATGTGAAATTAATGGCAAAGAGTATATAAGTGTTTAGCAATCCAATATGCTCTGCGGGGGTATGGAATTCCTATAGCCCGAATCACAGAACACATTGTTGGGGGTCAAGGATAACAAGTTTGTTTTTTCCCTTGGGACAAGTAGGCCCAGCCCACTGCAGCACAAACCCTTTGGCTGACAGTTTACAGCACCACATTATGGATCAGAGAAGGGCATTATCTGCAGTTAAGGTAATATTTGTGTCCATATGTTAATGCGGTTTTAACTTGTGTTATTTATAGTTCATTAATGCAGAGCCTTTATTATTAGGGTGAGCGCTCCAAGAAAACAATGCTTGAACTACACTGCAGACAGTGGTCTCAGTATAAAAATGAGTATACACGTTCGAGAAGTTCAACTATCAGGCTACATATAATGCTCCGATTAAATGCAAATATTTGCAGAAGTTTAAGAGCAAGATTGAAGAGTCTTTGCTTTCAAAATGAAATGTTCACAAAACAAATGCCACTAGGAAATAAAACGTATTGCTCAACTACTGAAATTTTAGCCTCCATTTCTTTGAAATATCTAGTAAAATATTTTGGTGCATGCTAACCTGCCCAAAAAAATATTCATAATGAATACAAAAAAAACCACAAACAAAAAAAAACAGTGCAACCACTTTAGGGAAGATTGAGAAACATGAATAAAAAATAAAAAAATCATTGGCACAGCCAATAGGTCCGACATTGGAGGTCAGCTTTTTGGTTTGTCAATGTGCGTCTTGTTTTGACATGGTTTTTGTAAAACTAGATTGTTGTGGGTTACAGCCAGGTCATCACCATTATGATAAACATTGGCAAAAAGCAATATTTTTAAGGTCTCAAAAACCACACACTGCCACAGTATTTCCAGACTCGGAATACTACTTTGTGTATCGATATGCTCTTTGTGAAAGAACAAAATGCTGTTACTCAGTGAAGCCAGCCTACAGATAGAGGAAGACAGAATTTAAAAGAAAAGTCTTAGTTAACTTAAGACATAATTAGGGGCCCAATTCATAAATTAACAAAAGTTCACCCATTGTGAATGTAGGTCGTTGTAGTGGTGCATATTTAAAGCAATCATAATAATTGATAAAAGGCACTCCATTCTGTAGTTCACATTCGTCAGTAATTTTGACACCATTATAAAATGCTGGCGTGCTGGCTTAATGCCCACCGTCCCTTTGGCGCGGGTGTAGAACTCTAGACTGGCTGGTGCAACATCTCGTACCAGACAAGCCGCGACAGTAATACTCGCAAAATTTGCAATAATTCAAACAATTTGCACCAGTTCGTCCTTTATATTCCATTTTATTCCAATATTCAACCTTTAAAGCAGTCATGAATTCACAATAATTTACAGAATTAGGCCAGAAAATTGTACTACTAGAAAATTTGCGAACTGCATTTTAGCCCGAGCAAATATACGTGTAGATTTGCTCATGCAAAAAAAATGTGTTGGGCATTTACAAGTTCACTTTCCCTCCAAACACTTCTTTCCCAATCCTGGAAGGAGTTTCTTATGCCCTTGTCTGGAGAAAGTGTTCAACTTATCTCAATATAAGGAAAAACTAGAGAAGAGCTGGTGAAAACCCCTAAAACATGCAAGTTGACAGGTCTGCACAGACTCAAAAGTGCATCCAAAATTGCTTTACATTACCTCCAGCCCCAGTATGTAGATCTGTGGAACGGTGGTAAAATAAGGGAATTGCTAGAATTCAAACCCTACTATAGTATTATCCATGGCATAATCAGAGGCTATTATCTGCGCTCTTATATTAAGAGATTGCCGCCATAATTTGTAGCCACACTACGTGGCACCAACGGGACAAGTAATTTTCCCTACAGGACAAGTAGATTTATGAAGCAACCTGAATGAGGCATTCCACACCCATGCGATCCATTCACCTAGGGAGGATCCCATTTGTTCACAAAGAAATAGTTTACACCCGATTTACCGCTTTCATTCTACAATTTGTTAGATTTTAACACAGAATCTCTGCATACACAGGGTTACCAGGGCACCCAGTTACTAGCTCTGGGCTTTCAGAAAAGAAAAAAAAAAGACACATGCATACCGTCAAGTTTTTTTAATTTGCATAGTTACTTAAAACCATTGCAATAGATCTCAATAAAACATTAAAAACATACGAAATACTGTGTAACACTTTGTAAGGTAAAATCTCTCCTGTATTAAAATAAAACTTCTCATTTGCTGTAGCCAGTAAGTGACTTCGAAAGAATTTTGTAGTTATTGTGCTTAAGTAAAACAAATAGCAGTGTTTCGAGGAGGAAAGTGCTGTGTGCAAAGGCAGAGACTGAAAGTCGGAGGTAATCTGGTTAGAGACCGCTATGCACAATATAGGACATAGGAAGCATGAACCCTTTGGACCAGAACACATTTGCAACACGTGCAGGATATTATAGAAGTGCGATATGTTAAAAAAAAAAAAAAAAAAGCTAAAGTTTAATACCCATGAGGAGGAAGTGGGGCGGGGGGGCAGATGGTACTAATGCAGAAAGCCAGGTCTTAGAAAGGGCTGCTTTGCCTGTAGTGTTGGTGGATAACCCTTGCCCAGGGACCGAGCAGGACTGCTGAGTCTCCTCTGCATATTAGATCCTTTAGAATATATATATACACACACACACACGTAAACTATATAATATGGTGACATTTTAGCCATTAAGATTCAGATCTACTATAAGAGACTTAAAATTATACAATCCACAATGATTAATACAAATTTAAAAAGCTTTTAAAATATTTAAAAATACATTTTATTGAGGGGGTGAAATATTAAGTGAGTTGCCTCTTGTTGTACATACACCACATTTCAAAAACCGATTTCAGGAAAAGATGTCGATTAATATGCACAGCAGGCAAAATAAAACAGTCTCGAAATTTTGCAAAGACTTTACATATATCCCAAATAATATGGTGAAATACAAATCATAAGTCTCCCAGAACGTTATTGCCATATCATACTTTGTGCCTTTTTTTTGCATTACAGGTTTATTTCTGTGCAGTTAGCATAAAAGTGGTGCATTTTTCAAATAGGAAATTTATGGATAGGATGAAGTGAAATACTAGATATCATTCGGTTGTCTGTAGTAAAAGTAAGAAAAAATATTAGGTAACAAATAAAACTGCTGGTTTAACAAACAAAAAATGTATCTAGAGGTCAGCTAGTTGACAGTTCTGACAGCAAGGAACATTCAACAGTGGAGCCGGTGTAATAAGAATGTTTGGGTATTCTTTACCTTTCAACAGAAAGCGAAAGTTGTTTGGGGCAATCACTAATTAAATGTGACTTTTGGGGGCCAATTAGCAGGAGAGAAGGAAAATATGAAGGAAATTAAACCAATTTCTTATTTCACAGAAATTATGTCAGTTCCACAAAATATAGAAAATCTTTTACAGGCATGACATCCATGGAAAAATATAGGTTTACCGCCATTGCTTTGGGCAAAATCAGCAAAAACACAAACAACTAATTTTGAAATCTCCTAATGTATTCTGGGGACTGCAATTCATCACAATTGAGCCAGACTCCTAAAAGGAAATCTTACACCAGCAGTCACATGGTAATTCTATGGTCAAAGGGATAAGCATTCACCAAAGTGATGGATCGCTGACAAGATCTTGGACAATAATATTGTCCCACAATAGCATGCTCTTGTACTTATAATGGCAAGTACAAAAATATCAGAAACAAATGTTGACACCAAGTTCAAAAATATAAAGAAAATGTTTTTTGTATAGAGTAAAATAGTTAATGTTAAATTCCATTATATATGAAGATATACTTAAACAAAAATTATTATTTATATGAATCTAGTATAAGAATACTATATGCATTATTTTTTTACATTTTAAATGTATTACTATGGAAACAAACTAAAAATTAAAACAATTAAAAAAAATTATGGCAAAACATTAAATATTTAAAACCCAAAAAACATAATAAAATTTAGAATACATTTTTAAAAAACGTATATTAAAAATGTAATGCTATAGCATTTAACCAATATTATGAAAACTATTAAGAATATACAATTCCACTCTAATTTATGTAACAGTAGGGAAAGCGCTGGACTTCAGAGGGGTTACATTTTCTATTCCCACTCTGAACAACGCAACAGTAGAGAAAGTGTTTAACTGTGAAGGTTAATTTTACTATTTATACTGCAGTCCAATCAAGAGTAGGGAAAGTACTTCACTTCAAACACATACATATACATATACACACCCACACACAACTCCACAGCAGCAAACCAATTCTGTGTCGGCCAACACAAAGGAGAGCACTCGCGCATTAAAAGCACTTTATACGAATTCCCACGAGTGCTTTCCTTTGTGTCGGCCGACACAGAATTGGTTTGCTGCTGTGGAGTTGTACGCAGCGGTTTACCACCGCTGGAGATCTGCACCCGGGGTGCACGGTGGCAGAGAGAGAGATACACAAAAAATATTAAGCTCTTAATATAAAAATTAAGATGAAATGCATACATTGTAACGTATATGTATAAAAAAACTAATTTACATATTTAGTATTCAATAAGATAATTGTTCTTCAAATATTAACTTCCCACCCTACACCCCTACAAATATTGCAACCAGCACCTAAATATAACTCCAACTATTCCATGATTTACATATTTAAAATAAATTGTAAATTACTTTAATTTCCACCCTAGACTCCTGACAACCTAGCAGCCCATAGGTAAAATATTCCAGAAATATAATTAGGGGAAATATAAATTTTTAATTCACTTTCCACGAACTTTCTATAAACCCTGACCAACCCGCTACGACAATATGCATTACAAAAACTTTAAGAAAACAGCTTAAAAATACAACCTGCATTAAAAACGCATTTATTTAAACACAAACTATTAAGTAAAACATTAAAATAATTGAAACAATTTTAACTACATTACTGAAAAATCATTAATATTACTTGCCTCAAAAAACGATATTCGTCAACAATTGCTGCATCACGATATCGAATTTCCGATATTCTGTCTAAACACCGAAGCGATCTGTGCCCCCCTGCAGGTTAAATCTCAGCCTTTTATTCTTCAGATGGTTAACTAAACAGCAGATTGTGTATAGATAATTGCAAACAATGGGCGAATACCTACACGTTTTTGGTTTTTTTTTAACCACATACACGCGCGTACTATTGTTAAACAAGTCAGTTTTTCCAAAGCAAAAGTAATTTTTATGTTCAACTTAAGAAAAAAAAAATACGAGGTGTTACCCTCAGCCCATTTACGAGATAATCTGACCTTGTGGCCTCAATGCGGCAATAAACAGTTTGCAGCTCCCGCTCTAGACAGAGAACGGGAACCACACTCCCATGGTGTACTTGACGACGTGTGCTGCCAGTGTAGTTTAAAATGCATCCTAGGGAACCACAATGAAAGTGCATGATAGTGCATTACACGTGCTAACGTATGCATTCGTGTTCCACTGCTTCGTTGACAATAAACAGCAATGTGGGGTGTTGGTCTTAGACTCTTCAAGTTGTATTTAACAGTTTGCAGCACTGAATGAAAAGCAGTTTGCATATTTCTTTTATGCATTTGACAAAAAAAACAAAAAAACACCAAAAAAAAGTACCACCCAGTGCCAGCCTTGCACATTCTTTTCCATGCGAGTCACCCAGCTAGGTGTAGTCCAGTTTCAACGTGTGGCCTGCTTTGCCCACTGTGCAGCACAGCCATTCGCTCCAGTACACCCCAAAAGCGTTTCTAAAGCAATCAATGTTGAGCATAAACTAGTTTTAACCTTGGGTTAGTAATTAAACCAGTTAGCTAAAGTAGGGTGAAATCATCAGCCCTTTACTATTAGTGGGTTGGACACAGCTCGTCATACTCCAGGAGGTACAAGACAATTACATGTTAAAAGACCAATAACTTCTGGATCTGAAAAAGCAGCATCACAAGCATTGTCAAGTAGCACAAGCCCAACCCTCTGAAACACTTCATTCCAGTGCACATGGTTACAACCAACAAGCAGCTTATAAAGAGCATGGTCGCACCTGAAGCTACTACAGGGAATGCACGCTTTCATGACTTAAAGTAGATACAACCTCTGCCGAGTAACAAAACCTTAAGTCACACCCACCACACTGAAGTGCAGAACCGTACTCTTAATTGCTTCCTGAAACAGTGCATTTCCAAAGTGGAAAGAACGAGTCTACAAGTCCAGGCAGGTCTGGCAAGCAGTATGTGCACAAGGTGGTGCAGGTTAAATTTATTCATGGAGCTGGTCTAGCCAGCTTCGCTTGAGCTACAGAAAAAGCACTTGCGTTCAGATAAGGTCATTTCAACATGAAGCCAGAGGAGGAAGATCTATTTCACATCAACCAGCATGTTCAGGAGCGCTGCTAACCTGGGTTACTGTAGCCAAGGACTGAGATCTTGCTGACCAAGGGCTTAGCAGCAGCAAGTGATGTGGAACTGTAGACTAACGTATTAGAGACGTCCATCAGCACATAATGCTCAGCTAATACATTTATTGAAGTGTTAAAAATTACATAGCCGGATATTTGGGACTACATTTTTAATTGCTCTGAGAAAAATCTGGAACAGTTCTGGATTACACCTTAAGGAGGCTAAAGTGTTGAGTTTGAATGAAGAAACATAATTGGTAGTAGGCTCTGGGAGTCTTTTCCCAGAACTGGAGAGGACCTTCACTTAATTTTGGCAAATGCAGTTTCTTAGGGCCTTATTATGAGCCTGGCAGTCCACGGACCGACAGACTCACGGTGGCAGTCTTCCGACCAGTCGGGCTGCCCTGGGACCACCATATCCACGGTTGCACAGCAGTCCTGAGGCCACAATATGCTTGGCGGGGCTGCTGCAGCCCCAAGCACATTATGAGTTTACTCACCGCAACACTTCATGGCAGTGCGACTGCATAAAAAGTGTGGCAGTGAGTAAACAAAAGGGCCCCCTTGTGCCCCATGCCATGTGGATGCACATGGGGCACAGCATGTACCCCCTGTGTGCATGCACACCAGTACCTGCATGGCATGGACTACACGGGTTTGGCGGTGCAGCCCCGCACCGCCAACCTCTTAAGGCCTTTAGCCTCCATTTTTCAGTGTCACTTGTGACAATCTTTTATTAACCCTAAAAAAAAAAAAAAAAAAAAAAAAAAAGTGTTTAGCCTGCTCATTGTTTACCATTGGTTGGCTTTGTCACTAATTTTTTTCCATTTCATTGGCGAGTGCTGTGGGCCTCACTTTGTGTGTTTCCTGAAGCATGATCACATACAGATTGATTTTTGTTCTTCCGCGCTGCTTGTGCTCAGATCGTTGTACTTTTTTAAATATATTTTTTTGCTTACAAGACAAGTTGAAACCACAATAGTTGAAGTTACACTTCCAGGTATTTCCTAACTGAACGCAAACAATGAGCAATAATGAAACTTTGTTGAATAAGACCAATATCCGAAGCATACATTTTGGCCAGCTTTTGCTTTAACTGATGAATCTGTAAATATACCCTCTTCGTTTAGGACTGTTGCCATACACTATGTTTCTGTGAATTAACGTTTCCCACTGTATCATATTTACTTATTTGTTGGTTATGACTAATTTATGAGGATGTTTTAATCAAACACTTTTCAAAAGGTTTTTCACCCTTTGCTGTATTCACCGTGATCCCTAAATATCACCCTTACCTCCTTTTACCTTTGCCCATCCCAACACTAAAATCACAAAAAAAAAACATTTTTATAAAAGGAGTTATAGAAAAAAATACTCGTGTGGTAAATTACTGCATAGTAGAGGTACAAATACTTACCTTTGTGGTACTTTATATTAAGAAAAATCTGCATTGCTGTACAACATGGCCATATGACATTGACAAAGCCAATAGCTCTCGCATAGGCAAGACCTATTGGATGTGCCAATGCTTGTTTTCCATTGCACATGAATTTGAGAAGAGAAATGGGGGGGTAGGTATTTTGAGTCTCATTTTCAGGCTTCTTCAACTCTAAATGAGATTTCTTGGCAAGTAGCATGCCATACATTAACTTTTGAGATAGTGTAATGCACAAGTTTGAGCTGTCACCTTTGCATCACCGGAGGACTGCTAAAGCTTTCTATATAAAGTTGAGACCTGTGATGACGGTACCTTTCTAGCTAACAAATACATAACGGAGTTCACTCTATTGACATAAGAGGCTTACTCTACGTTCAGGTTAAATATTTCAAAAACTGTCAGAATAATAAATTCCTCATTTGCGAACACAGCCAGGTTAAGGAAAGAATTTTACCCTTCACTATACAGTTTCATCTGCAAGCCAGTAATTTTGAGGTGCCAAAAATGAATACAGCCATGGTATATTTGCAATCTACTGCAAGTACCTAAATGTGCTTAACTGAGTGCTTTTATGGGGAGTAGGCCTTGTGCCACAGTCTTAACTAATGCTCATTAAAGGAGCAACATTTATTAGATTTGTTCTAAACTAGGCAAATAGGTTGACCCTGCAATCAATGCAATCTTACTTTATCTTTTCCTTCCAGCGTGTTATCAGGTAAGCATTTCATGAATGGAGACAATTTATGTTATTAGTTGCACTTCTCCCTAGCACAAGAGTCGTCCAGAGGAAATATTTTAGGCCAAAGAAATAAAAAAATAAAAAAAAGTGACGATTTAGGTGTTTTAACACAAGAGCGCTCCAATTCATATCTTACACTTGAAGAGTTTTATAATACTAGGCAACAGCAGCTATTTGAGCTAAGGAGGGGGCATTAGTTAACTAGTTCCATGAGTGAAGAAAAAAATGGCACAAGTAAAAAACAAATTGACAACTGAATTCAAAAGCAACTGTCCCGTGGTCACACTAAGATACAGTAGGGTCTGCATCATAAAATAAAGGTTTTAAAAAAAGCAAGGAAATTGAATTCCGCGCCAAACATCTTTTGGCACCATACATACTTGAACAGATTAAATTATGAGCAGATTTTGTAAGCCAGCTGTACAGTGCTCAATAGTTAGATTCAAACCACATACTAAATTGCCATCCATAAGAGGTCCATAACAGTGGGATTCATAAGGTGGCCAAGTACAAAACAAATGGTACTGTTCAGAGAACGTACAATCTACACGCCATTAGCCCAAAACAGTTTTGCATGAACTGAAGACTACATGAAGGAGGTATGGCAGATCTCATAAACAAGAGGACTTCAAGGCAAAAACTGAAAGAAGGTCTAGGTCTACCAACCAATGATTGCGGCAGTCGACGCGAGTCAAGGAGAAATACTGTACCGGTAGTACATTCAAGCACATAAAAGGCCATGGGAGAATGATTGCAATAAGTCTAACCATTGGCATTCGCTCAGGGTAGCATTCCAACCCATTGTTCTTTTGCACACCAGATGAGGGCCCCGTTGTCACTACGCTACTGGAACCAAGCTATACCCAACTGACAAGCCACAATTAGGGCGAAATCAGTCTTTGGTTGCTTGTGTTCCGGTTCAGGGAGGATCTGGCCAGGCAGTTTGTGCTGGACTGTTCCTATTGAAGGAGGATCAAGACTGGTTTGCATATGGCTGGGTCCAAGCTGAGGTGGCATGGTGTGCAAAAAAAAGATGCAATCATTCCTCCCATCACCTTTCGTGTGTTTACTGGTAATATATATGCGCATATATTTTATCTCCAGCCGCCACAGTGGCAAAACCTACACATCTCTGTATTCAAATAAAGAAGGGTGTGAGATCTGCCTCACACTGCACATTTACGCTCCCCCCGAATGTTGGAAAGGCATGTCTAATAACCAACATCCCATACACCCTTTAAAATTCATGGGTAGGCGTGATATTCTATCGGGTTAAGGTAGGATCTAGGATCGATCCTCAGTCACGACTGCTGCTCCTCCTCGGGCATCCCCGCCCACAGACAGGTAGTAACGGAGGGCAGCCCCCAGTGGTGTGAGCCCGAGACCACTAATCCCCACAGCATCCCTGGGCTCCTCTGCAGGCCCACATAAAGCTCCGTACGTGCAGCTGCTCTCGTACAGGAGGGCTGAGTCACCAACGCACATGCAACAGGAGACGGGCGGGGGTGCTCGGGTGACAGAATATGCCAGATGGGGGAAGCACAACAAAGCAGGAAGATAAAAGAAAACGCAGAGCACTGGGCAGCGTTTCAGAGGAGGGACCAGCTCACTATGAAGGCAATGTCCAGACAGCATCAGTGTGAGGGTCACTGCAGTACGGCCTCTCCTCAGAACTCGGGCAATGGCGCATCACAGAAATAACAGATCCGAAGCCTGGCACCCGTTCCGTTAACACTTCACACAGTGGTGTCACTAGGGGGGTGCGGACCGCACCGGGTGACACCATCACATGGGGTGACACCGTGAGCCTCTGCTTTAAATCGCTTTAAAGCAGAGGCTCACGGTGTCACCCCATGTGATGGTGTCACCCGCCCGGTGCGGTCCGCACCCCCGCACTCGGGAGTTACTGCACTGGGTGACACCAACCCTAGTGACGCCACTGACTTCGTTCAAATAATGCCTTATGATATGTGAAGGAGGGGGTGGACTATTGTTCGTCGTGCAGGGCACTTATCGGCATTCTTCAACCATGCGTGAAGGGCGGGCATTAATGAGGTTCACTGGTAAAGGAGTTTGAAGGTCACAGGAGAGCTTGGAGGTCGTTCTGCAAGGAGAGCGCTGAGGTGCGCTAGCGTAGCCCAATGAAGTTCTAAAATAGACTATCTAGCCGGGTGCTCAAAGACAGCCCAGGGCGGCAACGCGACACATGGATGGGGATGTGGTCCCGGAATGAAGGCTTCTATATCTGTAGAAGTACTGTACCGGGCTTGCGGTTGGTAACTTACAGATGCCAGTAAAAAGCTAACAGGATTGGTGCATATGCAGCACTAACTTGTAATACGCAATCATACATACTGGCAGTTGGCATTATTAGATACTGTAGAATAAAAGCCCGGCATCCAGGTATTCTGGAAACTCTGCAGAAGGCCCCATTAGACCTTCTACTCTCCGGTGACCGACCAATTGAACCGCACAGATACGCTATCAGAGCCACTGGTTGCTGTAGTTTTCATATCGCAGAACGAGATTAAAAAGAAGATTGCAGACGTTACGATATCCTGCGTGACTCAACCAGAGCAAAAGTCATGCATCTTCCCAGGAAAGCGCAAGAAATCGCGCACTTTCAATCACCCACTCCTGCCGAAGACCATGACTCAGCTTAGAGAAGGCGATTGGTCACTTTAAGTAACGTGCACATTTTATGCAGCAAACGCCCAAGGCTTTTTTATTGTTACGTATACATTGACAGTAGGTATTGTAGTATAAAAAACATACATCCAGGGACTCTGCAGAAGGCTGGGAGCTTCTACGCTCCGTTAACCGACCAAGGGACCTGCACAGATACCCCCATCAGAGACACTCGTAGTAGTTTACATATCACAGAAACATTTTTTTTTTTTTTTTTTTTTTAAAGACAGACGTTACAATATATCCTGCGTGATTCAACCACAGACCAAAAGTCATGCATCTTTCCAGGACAGTACCAGAAATCGCGCACTATTAATCACCCACTTCTGCCGAAGACCATGACTCAGCTTAGAGAGGGCGATTGCTCACTTTCAGTAACGTGCACTTTTTATGCAGCATTAAGTCCCCGGCTTTTTGATGCCGATATGCGTTCGGATAAGGGCTGGCTTATCAAAGCAGTTAGGTGCCCATGAGAACCGGTGTGACTCTCTGGTAACCAACAAGCCAAGCCCGAACCCTCACATGTAATTTATTGACCAAGAGAAGCCGGGACATGTTTGGGCGCATTAGGAAAAACATTTTACCAGCCATCACACTGCCAACAGGCTCGTATACACAGAACCCAACCTGCACCAGACAAACTGGCCCGTGAAACACAACAAAACCTAAGCAGCCCATTCGGAGGCGCGGGTCACAGGCCACCTCAGACCATTCAGGGACCTATGAAAGCCAGATTTTTGAGAGATTATTCATGAGCCACAGAGACAAGCTGGCCCACTTACTGCTCATCCAGGTGTCCGAACGACTAACCAGGCCTCTGAGCACTTCAGCTGTCACGCGACCTCCCAGCTCGTGACTATATGGCAGTATTGAACTCCGAGCACAAACACACACTGCACCTAGTAGACCTCATCTGTCCTACTGCAGTCTGAGGCTCAACAGGCAAAGAGAGGAGTCATGAAATAACCCTAACCCCATAACCCTACCCTGACATCAAAGGAAAGTACAGACCTCTCAAAGCCCCATGAAGGCCTTACTTAGGATAATTCTGGCCATTTTCAGCACGCACAGGTTCCTGTGAGTAATAATTCTTGCCCCCACACAAGTAGCCGCACTCACAGCAACGTACATATCCTTCGATAGAGGAGAAAAAGAGTGACAGAACAGTTGAGTGAAAAATTGCAGTGGACACTAAACAAAAATGCGTTCAGGTTGGTTAGAAAATCTTAACATGAAGGCTGGACACCATACTATTTCACGTGAGATTGTTCAGTCCCCCGCCACCTGCTGTTCATGGGTGTGTGTTCCCTTCGTTTTCCCTTAGTAGAGGCAGTTGGTTACACAGAACCCAACCCGGCCCCTACACATGAGGGCAGAGTGGCTAGCACTTACTACTTCATTAGAATGGCTCCACTATATCCACACCAGCAGTTTATCTTAGACAAGCTAGAGGAGCGACAACTCATCTGTTCCTAAGGTTTATCACCCATATTTCACGCCCAGTTCTTACTACCTAAGGGTAGGTCACACAAACCCCCTTCCACCTCTGCATAGAGGGGGGAAGAAGTCACCACCTTTCCCGTTGTCAACTCTGCAGAATACCCCCTTTGACCTCTGCACAGAGGGGAAGAAGTCACCACCTTTCCCGTTGTAAATTCTGCAGAATACCCCCTTCTACCTCTGCGTAGAGGTAGTGACCACCTTTCCCATTGTCAAATCCACAGAATACCCCCTTACACCTCCACATAGAGAGGAAGTGACCACCTTTCCCGTTCTCAATTCTGTAGAATTTCCCACTTCCACCACTGCATAGAGGGGAAGAAGTCACTACCTTTCCCAGTCTCAAATCTATAGAATAATAAAGCATCTCTTCAAGATAAGACATGGAGCAGCACCACTATCTGACCCAATTTTCTCAAATCCTCCCATCTCTTCGCCTCAATGGGGTTAATGCATTCCCACTCAAAGCAGAGGTTGAGTCAGAGCCAGTTCTGTTCACAATAAGTCAGCATGTCCCCCATTTTTTTTTTTCTTACAATACCAGCACTCAACTTTTGTTAGAATGTGTCAGCAGCACATAAACATTATTTGTAAGGTGGTTCAAAGCATCCAATAATCCTTGTATGGATTAGGCCTAACCCCCCAAAACCCTCCTCTCTGCTTCGGAACATCAGCACATTTCCTTCATCCACAGGATAAGCTGCACCCATCCTTCCTCCAGCCTCCTTATGGTGGCATGCTCCCGTACCTCATCCTCCCTCTAGTCTTTGGAATTGGTCAGGTCCCATTCTACTCTCCTTAAAGAGGGAGAGTTCGATTGTCACTCTCCTACTTAGGATGGCTCACCCTGTCCTCGTTCGTTACACTTACGATTAATCAGCACGCCCCTTGGAACCACTAACGGGTTAACATCCGATAGACCAGTTTTCTGAAGGATGAGTCAGTACCACTGCCTCCATTATTCGTAAGAGGGGTGACTATCCACAACTCCCATTCCTCGAATGGGTAGGCACTCTGGTACTCTACCTAAAACAGTCAGTAAATCTTCGCTGTCTCCCCCCGGCAAAACGAGTGAACATGCTCCTTACCTGCCACCCCCAAGACTAGTGAACCTGCTCCTCAACCGCCATTCTACCAAAGCTTTATTTGCCCTGACATTCTATTAGGAGCGGTTTCCCTTCCCTATAGTTTTTCTCCCAGGCGTTATCCAACCTTTTTAAATACTGCCCCGCGACCAGTTCCTCCCGACGCCCCCATCAAATATCCCAGTCCACAGACCAACCACACCTAGTTCTCTACATACGGTGCATTGGTACCTCTCTAACCGTTCCTTTATTTAAATTTGGAGGGATGTCCCGGTCCACCGATTGCAAGCCTCAATCAACAGTCTCACGTCTAGAATCCATAGAATGATTAATACCCTCCCTCCTGAAGGCTCAAGAGGGAACCATTGGCTCTTCTGCAGCACACCCACATACTCACCTGCTTCCTACTCTGCGCTCTCTGTCAGCTCGTCTGCCGTCTTCAGGCTTCTCCTCCCCAAGGTGAACTATTTGGCGCAGCACTGCGAATCCCTCCGCCACTTTAGTACCCGCTCTTCAAGGACCCGCCCAGAAGCGCTTGAATGTCCGCACTCCTTGCATTGCCTTACCTCCTCCGTCACCTAGGGAAGGCGTGGCTGCGCGCGTCATACGAAAAGAACCCCTCTCCCCACCCCCTCACGTCGGACTACATTTCCTAGCGGATGGAGCGGTAATTTAACATGACGCTATTACATTAACCAATCAAGAGGCAGGCATTAGAGGCCCACGACAGACTCATGCAGCCTCAGCCTGTTAAGGCTAGCGGTCCTCTGTGTTTGTCGAGCTGTTTTGCGCATGGCCGCGGTGTGACATTGCAGGATTCACGCATGCGCGGGTCTGCATTGCGGCGGACTATGGCTCTATGAGCATCTCTCTACGATGCCCCCTGAAATACTGCTGATGAACGATAGTCACAAACGTATAGCTCGAAGAAGAGGAACAAGACGATTAGCAGTGGTACACCCGAACATCTTCAATTCCTTTATCTGAAGGTTGTGGCCATATTGGAATGCTGTCTTTCTCGCCTATCATAATTGGCTTTCACCCACAAGTCGAAATCAGGGCACCGATATATCACTAAGTACCGACGACCATTTGTTAATAGCGTCTATGAATTATTGGCGTTATTGTGTGCTGGCAGTTTGGGGGTACATGGTTCAGGTAAGACAGGGCTTTAAGTGGGAAAAAAAACCTGGGGGTGCTCTAAAAGGGGCGGGGCAAACCTCTTAAAGGGGTGTGGCCTATCCAAGTAGGGGGCGTGGTCTAAATCAAGATAACTAGCATTGTGTGCTTAGGAAAATCATAAAGTCGCATCCAGCAAAGGATAATAAAATAGGCAAAAAGGTATATTTATTAAGAATAAGCCATAAAAATACCAAACACTTTAAAAAACATGTAAAAATTATTTACATTACTTAGAAATCTATTGCAGGATTTCCCAAAAGTAGGTCGATTTCAACTTTTTTTTCATTTACCAATCCTTGTTTTATAAAGGCACAAATTCATTAATTTTGGGAATCAAGTATATGCTTGTATTACTTTAATGTAGTAACAGGAGATCGATTTCAACTTTTTAACTTCCTGGTGCTGTTAGGGCTGGGGCAGGATCACGCAGACTAGTTCCTCTCTCTGCGCTTCACTTGTTGCTGGATTACACTGCAGCCTTGACGCTCAGTGTGAAAGGTCAGAGCAGGGTCGTGCTGGAGCAGGCAGCCTGTGGTCGTCTCTCTTAATCATCCCACGATGTCAAGGCTGGCACCACGACGAGGTTGCTCCTGCGCTGCAAAAAGAGAAGGGAAAACCTGAGAGAAAATGGCTCTCTTTAAAAAGGATTTCCCTTCCTCCTACAACGCGCCTCACCTGGCATGATGTTATGACATCATGCCTCGACCTCCACTTCTCAGTAGTGAGCAAAATGAGCATGCGCACATCGATGTGCATGCTCTCACTGCAGTCCAATAAAAAACAAGCATTTGCAATGCAATAGGTCTCGCATGAGTGAAAGTTTGAGCTATTGGCGTTGCTAATATTAATGCAACGCCAATAGCTCAAACTTTCAGTAATGCCAGAGCTTCAAAAGTAAAGCAAAAGATTAAAAAAAAAAATCTGTCTTTACTTTTGAAGCCATTGCACATCCGGGCTTTAGCTTAAGATGTTTAAAGCTAAATTGAGGGTGCCGCGATTGTAGCAAAAGTAAACAAACAGGAAAAAAATGCGTGTAGACATTTAAGAAAATAGTGCTCCGAGGATGTAATTAAAACGTATCAAGTGACATGTAACAGAGGGTGTCCTCATGGGAGGTTACAAGAAGAGAAAATGCGGTACTAAGGAGGGACTATTAAGCCTATTGACTAATGAAAAGCAGCCATTTACAAAGGACTGTGACTGGAGTGAATTAAAAAGGTGGGCGTAAAGTAAGTGGAGCTTTATGCCTATATTAGAAGAGACAGTGCTAGCGCTGCCTAGGCGAGACGTAAAAAAAAGCTTCCTAATGGTTCCTTTACTGACTGACTAGAGCTGAAGATGGACTGGAGATCAAGCAATGCTAGTGAGGTCCTCTAACAGGGACCCATCAACCCTCGCCATTGCACAAATTGTTTGTCTGAGCTCCATAGAACATAGGCAATCAGTTATAAAAACGCTATTCACCAACAATCATTCACTAGAGGGAGTCGAGGTCCTGCACAATCAATCTAGACAATTATGGAGCACCTCCTGGGTTGGGTTAGTGACCCTGGCTTGATGAAACAAACTACTATGAGTTATCTCGCTTCACAGATGAGTGGCCTCCTGGCCCATGGGCCATGACAACATTCCCAACCTAAAATTAAAGAATAATTTATAAACCTTAAAAGGAGGACAAACTACAAGTAATCATTTGCCATCCCTACAATACCCTTCAGGGTGAACATGCACTTTACAAATACACGTTTTGTTGTGTTACTTTTCCTTATGCCCACGTGGATGCTGGATTCAGCTACTTATTTGGCAAAAAGTAATTGAAAACGAATCTGAATTAGGATGAAGTAAATCTAAGCCTGATATTCGATATTTATTTGGAAATGGTGGACACCTATGCATGCTGGATCAGAGCAGAGAGAAATCTAGAAGGGAATGGCATTTTATAGCTGTCTGACAGGGGTGGGTCAACATATCATATATAAGCAACATCTGTTGTGAGCCAGGAAATATATTCTGTATTGTGAGGCTTGCTGTTTTGGCCCTACCACATGTAAAAGTCTATACATGACAGCTGGCGACCTCTGTGAGCTCAAAAGCTCGAAGTGTTTGAAGATGCCCCACATTGTATGATGCGCCATGTGTGCACCTCGCCAGTTTAAGGGAGCAGGGTGTGGACTCATCAGTGAGAAGGCACGTGAACTGGTGCAATCATTCGGGTTGACACATGAGTAGTAGTTACCGGTCTGTCTGATATTTTTATAGCAAGAAAGGTAAAATGTTAAAAAAAATGTTAAGATCATCAATATTGGGATTTCCCCCCTTTGAAATATAAGATAATAGCGACACATACAAAATGGAAACAAGTGGAAAGCATTTTAGAGCTATATACATTATTAATCATTGGAGGTTGAATTTCCAGGTTAAAAAGGAATACTGAAGAATCGCACAAGCTATTTTTTATGTATCATTTCTTGGTTCAATCAGAAACGCCGGAATGTTTATTTTTCTGAGAAAGTGGCCACCCCAAAGTCGGTCTCTCACCCAGTGTTGTGCTATGTGAGATTGTGCTTGTGCGTCCCCTGCCTACAGCTTCCCCACACAGGCAGCACTCCACTTCATATACCACTGACTGTAGGGATGGCACGTTTAGAAGCCATTCGTGCGCGCTGCCATCTCAATAAAAGTAGATGTTTAAAAAACATCAGGCTCTTAACTAAGTGACCCCACTGCCGGCCGTGCTGGAAGTTGGACTGCACCAGTGTGGTCATTGACGATAGTGCTATAATTAAGCATTTTTTTTACTTGAACCAGAGCACTTATAGCACAGAATTAGTGAGGCTCGCATGTTGTGGACTTTAACATTATGCAGCGCGAGCACGTTTATATATTTATGGCACCACTTCTGCTTCTGTGGCACTCCCCTGCCTATGTGATGAGCTGAGGTGGGGAGACAAGCAAAGCGGAAGCCTACGTGCCGGTCGTGCTTCCTCTCAGTAGCATTCCCGCGCTATAGGCTCGACCTAAAAAAAGAAAACGGACTACCTTTGAGAGGCCCGAAAATAGAGACCCGTTTCGAGGCCCCCTGAAAATAACTGCCGGTGCTCAGACCCGGACAGACCCGGCCCACTTAAAGCCCTGAGGTAAGATGACCAGGTTTCCAAAATAAAAAAAACGGGAGAGACTATTGTAATAATACCAATATTCTTTAATACAGAGCAGTCTGACGAGAGCACATCAGCAACAACACCATAATGCCCTTCAACTGTCAACTCTAGAACTTCGTTGCTCTAACATTCTAAGGAGCAAACCATAGAGTGCAAGCATTGGCAAAGCCAATAGGTCTGGCATTAGCCGCCACCCACTTGGCTTTAGCAGTTTTTGTATTGTTCTGTCATAGGTTGTCCAAAACCTTATTGTTGGGGAAGCAGCCAGGCCACTAATATAAAAAAAAGTCATTCGCTGCAGCCCCCCCAAAATTTTTCTGGGGTTTAAAAAAAGCACACTTTACTGTAGTAGTCCCAGAAGCAGAAGTGGACTACTTTGTGGGTGGATGTGCTCCTTGTGAAAGCTATACCTGGCTGATGAGCCCTGGGTTGCTTGTGTTCTGTTTCAGGGAGGACCTGGCTGTTTGGGCAGGGTTGTTCTCAATGGAGCAGGGTCAAGACTAGTTTGCATATGGTAGGGCCCACACTGAAGTGGCTTGTTGTACAGAATAATGATGGACTGGGAAGGGATGCAGCCCGCACAATTACCAGTGGCTGGAATTAATTCAAGCATTCCATCCATCACTTTTTTTGTATGCTTTCTTGAGGAAGGGCAGTATGCTGTAAATCATAGTAAAATCAGCCAGTGATTGAGGTGTGCTCAACCATTGTCCCATGGCGCATGCTTTAGTAGCTGACAAACAACAGTGAATGACACAACAACAGGCTAAGGGATGAAGTCTGGCTGAAAACTCCTATAAGTAACTATGTTATACACATATCTGTAAAATCAAAAGGTCTTAGCTAACCCCAGATCTAAAACCCTATTGATTTGTCATTGGCTAACAGCCTCTTGCCTTTGCTAATGCTTTTTTGCAATATTTTTATGAAACTTTGTTACAGACAGACAGAGAGGCTTGCATAGACAGATGCTTGCGGGGGCGTAGCTTGACGCCGATGTGAGCAGCGGCGGACCTCGGAGCTCCTCCGTGGCCTCCCTCTGTAAAAATATATCCTGACGTGCTGCGGGGGTCCCTGGGGGCTCACAGCCTGTCGGAATGCCTGCTGCCCCTGGAGACGATTCGGCGGCGCCCGGGAGCTGATAGTGCGGGGTTAAAACGCACTTTAGTGCCCTGCTCGATCCCGGTGGTGACGACCTAAGATGGCGGCCGCGGCTTAACAGCGAGGATTTTGCCGGCGGCCGCGACCGGAGAGCTGTGCATTGCGGCTGGAGGGCGGAAAGAGGGCTCCGGAGCTGCCCAGGTGCCAGAGGTACACGGAGGCGCTGGGATCCAGGCGGCGGCTGATGCGGGGAAGCGCCAAACTCAATGTGGTGCCCCGGCCCTAAAATGGCGGCTCTGTATGCCAGGGGCGAGAACCGGTGAGTGAGCGAGTGGAAGGGGACGAGGAGAGGCACTGGTGGCCATTGTCCCTGACGCGGGGAGCTGCAGATTGAAGGGCCCTCCTTGTGCTGGAAGTGGATGAGCGACGGGAGGGACGAGACCGGCGCCGGTGGGGGCGCGCTGAATCCGGGCCCGACTGGCCTCCCAGCGGCCTAGGAGTGATTGGGAGCAGGAAGCTGCAGGGCGCCTGTGGACTGGTGGCGGGACGTGGAGAAGCGTCTGAAGTGGCACCGGACCTCCGGTGGGGACGTTCATCCCGTTTGTGCCTGACCCTCAGATAGCGGCGCTGAGCGCGCCGAGCGCGAAAGGGAAGCGCACAGCCCTGCAGACCCTGGAAGTGGCTGAGAGAGGCCTCATTGTTACTGAGAGGGTGCTCCTCAGTTTGTCGCCGGCGGGGGTCCATCGCGGCACCGGAGTATGCCAGGTGCAGGTGACGAGGACGCGACTAGCATTGCTGCCCACTGCCCCAGAAAGTGACGAGGGCTGAGGGGCGTCCTGTGCCCGGCGTGGAGTGAGCAGTGCGAGAGAGGAAGGTGCGGAGCCCCGTGAACGTTTTGAGAGGCTGGAGGGGAGGTTTGCCCTGATTGAAGCGGCGCCCTACGCTCTGAGGCTGGCTGAATCCCCTAGCTGCGACAGGCACAATACGAGGGCACACGAATGAGTCACTGAAATCGCTGCGACACTGCGATCCTTGCCCCCGGCTGGTGGAGGCCCCGAGAAGAATCTAGGTGGTGACTTGTGGACCTCGGCTTGACTGGGAAGTGTGGGGAAGCGGAGGGGTGCCGTGACGACGCGGGCGGCCTTGCTGGCCTTCGGACCCTTGACTGACACCGGGTGCTGAGGGCTTGGTGTGTTGTACATTCCTGCACCGGTTGGCCCACCCGCCCACGCACAGCCTGAATCCCACGACCCCTTACCGCAGTGGAGGTCAACGAGAACGCCAGCGGACCGGAGCTGAACCCGACCGCCGGGAGAGACAGAACAGGGTACTGAGCGGGGGGCCAGATTGCACGCACGGTGGCTGAGGTTGTTTGCTGCCTCCGGCTGCTGTGTTGCGATGGGTCGCACGTCCAGACGAAAAGGGTTTGAGGTCCTGCGATTAGATGAACCGGATCACCACACGGATGAGGAGGATGGTGCGGTGGGGAGTCGTGAGGAGAGAACGCTGGGAGACCCCACTCTGGCTGACATCATGAAGGTCATCACATCCTCCAGAACAGCCTTAGAGGCAAAAATTGATGCCATTGGAACTGATCTCACTCTATTAAAAGACGATCACCGCAAGCTCAAAGAGCGGATGGTTACTAATGAGAACGCTGTAAAGGACATCCCGGACAAAGTTAATACCCTGCAACATGCCTTGAGTGCAATGGAGGCTAGAGTTAAAGTGCTGGAGGTGAGGGCTGAAGACAGCGAGGGCCGCTCATGAAGGAACAACCTTCGTATAGTGGGGGTTCCGGAGCGGGAGGAGGGGGTTGACGCCGTCCAGTTCCTGGAATCCTGGCTCCGAACAGAGGTGGCCCCGGAGGGCCTCTCCTCCTTTTATGCCCTGGAGCGCGCTCACAGGGTCCCGGACAGACTGCCTAAACCTGGCGCTCCCCCGCGCCCGTTTGTGGTGCGGTTACTACACTATCGAGATCATCTACTGCAACAGGCCAGAGAGAAGCAATCTCTCCAGATTGGGAACAGCAAGGTAATGATTTTTCCCGATTATACTAGGGAGGTACAGTGGCAGAGATCTTCCTTTCTGGCAGTTAAACGGAAACTCAGACAATTGCACCTCCCCTACGCCATGCTGTTCCCGGCTCGGCTCCGGGTGTCTTCAGATGGGGAGACACGGTTCTTCCTTGCTCCACAAGATGCCTGGGACTGGCTAGACACACGCGGAGATGGTGGACCGCGCTCCCCAACCCTGGAATCGCCCCGGCGGCGGCTGTCCCCTGCTTTGCCTCCGCGAAGATCCCCGTCGCCTGCGGATCGAAATCAGGAGCGCTCCAGGGCAGTTCGAGCAGTAGCAGAGATTAGTCGGGGCTCGGTGAGCCCAGCCAGTACTAGTACAGATCCGGAGGTGGAGAGATCTGGAAGTTCAGGGACGAGTAGTGTCCCGGGGACCTTGGACGTAGACCTCCCAGATGTCACCCCGCAGACGGCCGATGGCATGTTTGCCTGAGCGCATCACAAGTACTACGTTAAAGGGGTTGATTGTGATTGCGGTTGTCTGCAGAGGGGAGGATTTTACTGGCTGTATGGGCTTGAAGCTGGCAGATGCAGTAGCCATATATAGGGGGCCCCCATGTGTTGTATGGACATGCGAGGGAGGGCCGGGAGGGCTCTGAACCTAGCAAGGTTGGATTGCGTTCTGCCACTCCCATGATTTGCTGTTTGAGTGCTTTTGTTTGGATGGGGACTTGTTTGTGTGCGCCTGTCCTGGGGTGTGGGAGTTGGGGTTTGTTTTTTACCGGGGATTTTGGGTTGAGTTCTGGGGCAGGCATGTCGCTGAGGGAACACTACACCGGAGAGGCCTAGAGATTACTTTATGGGTTCCACCGTAGGTTTTAAATGTATGACTTGGAATGTTAGGGGATGCACACTATGGCCCGCCGACACAAAATCCATGCCTATCTCACTCGAAGGGGGGTTCAAATTACATTATTACAGGAGACCCATCTCACGCGTCAGGAGGGGGCAGCGTTACAGCGCCGTTGGAGAAGACAGGTGTTTCATACCACGTACTCTGCCTTTGCCCGGGGGACGTTGGTCTGGGTGCGGGCGGGGGTCCCCTTTCAGTGTGTTAGACAAATCATAGACCCGGAGGGCAGATATGTGGTGGTGATGGGGCGCTTAGATGGCCGTGACATCACTATAGGGAGTGTCTATGCCCCCAACATTGATCAACCTGCATTCCTGGCCCAGCTTTCGCGGACATTGGCGCAGGCCCTGACTGGACCGGTCCTCCTGGGGGGGGACTTCAATAGTATAACGGACGTCCTCCTTGACAGATCACACCCGCCGCTTCCTGACGCCCCCACCCATAGAGTTGCGGAGGCCCGCAGAGATTGGCAGCGACAGTGGGGATTGACGGACACTTGGAGAACCCACCACCCGACGCAAAGAGATTATTCTTACTTCTCGGCCCTTCACGAGCTGCATGTTAGACTGGACGCTATCCTCTGCTCCCCGGATGTACATGGGGATTACCTCTAGTGAATACCTATCCAGGACGATATCTGATCATAACCCGTTGCTAATAGCCCTGAACTGGATGAGGATTAGACCCACGATACCCAGCTGGCGTCTTCGGCCGGAGTCCTTGGAGGACCCGGTCTTTAAGGCGTCCATAGGCAACGCCATAGAGGAATATTTCGCGACTAATACCGGCACAGCCACCAGCCCCCATGTTGAATGGGATGCTTTCAAAGTTGTCATAAGGGGCCGTTGCATTAGTGAAGTGGTGGGCGTTCGTAAAGTGCTTCTAACTGATGTGCGGAAAGCAGAGGAGCGGCTCCGGGAGGTGGAAAAGGATAGACCAGAGAGGGCTGACAGACAGGAAGAGCTCTTGGAGGCTAAGGAAGAGCTTGCGACGCAGGTGGAGAGGTTGAGATGTTTTGATCGTAGGGCCTATGAGACTAGGGCACATGCGGAGCGGGATAAATCTGGGGCCTTACTGGCCTGGCTAGCTAACCCAGCGCGCAGGGGGACACCGATCCTGGAATTACGAGGGAGGGATGGCACGACCTATTATGGGCAGCAGGACATCAACACACAGTTCCTGAACTATTATACTACATTATACCGGAGCCAGCTAGATCCGTTAGTTCTGCCGGATGAGGGATTCTTGGAGGACATTGAACTCCCACAGATTGACGCGGCGGCGGCGACAACATTAGGCCGAGACGTAGACCTTGGGGAGATCAGGGAGCCATCAAGCATATGGCCAGAAATAAAACCCCGGGCACTGATGGGCTCCCGGTTGAGTTCTATGCCACGTATGTGGAGGTACTGGCCCCTCGATTACTGACCCTGTATAATAGCTCACGGCGAGCTGGGTGCTTGCCTGTCTCTACACGGGAAGCAGTGATAGTGCCGCTCCTAAAGCCGGATAAGCCTCCATGGGACCATACTGCATATCGCCCTCTGGCTATGCTTAACCTCGACTATAAAATATTGAGTCGCATCTTAGCCAGTCGCTTGATGGTTCACATGACGACGCTTGTGCACATTGATCAAGCAGGTTTTATTCCGACGCGGAACACGGCTATGAATATACGGCGCCTGATTCGAATATTGGACGACTCCACTCCTGCGGGTGACGAGGCGTGCATTCTGTCGATAGACATAGAGAAGGCCTTTGACAGTTTGGAATGGCCCTACCTTTTTAGAGTCCTCAGGGCCTTTGGCCTGGGAGAGGGGTTTGTGGCTTGGACGGCGATCCTATATCAAAACTCTACTGCCAGGGTGCGTACGGGGGCGTGATATCGGCGGCCTGCAGCGTGGCCCGGGGACGAGGCAGGGATGCCCGCTGTCTCCTCTCCTGTTTGCGCTGGCGGTGGAGCCACTGGCTGTGCATGCGCGCTCGGGAGGGTACTATCGGGGGTTGATTCAGAGGGCTCAACCCCAATTTATAGCATTATATGCTGACGACCTCTTGCTGTTTCTTGCCAACTCGGAGGCGGACTTGCGGGTGCGCCAGGAACCTGCTCTCCCGGTTGGAGAGGGAAGCGGGGCTGCGGGTTAACTGGAACAAGACATGTCTATTTCCTGTCTTGAGTGGTAGGGCCTGCCCGCCAGATGTTCTGGATGTTAAGTGGGAGAGCAGATGCCTCACCTACCTGGGGGTCCGCATCTACCATGAAGCTGCCGACCTCTTGGAGGGCAATGTCGCACGGGCAATTCGAACCACCAAGAGTAACTTTGAGTTCTGGGGGTCCCTGCCGCTCTCGGTGGCAGGACGGGTGGCCCTGTTAAAAATGGTCACGCTGCCGCGCTTGCTTTATTATTTCGGCTCCTTACCGCTCTGGATCCCGCGGAGATTTTTCACGCAACTCAATACCATGATTACGGGATTTATATGGGGTTCAGGGAGACGCAGGGTGGCGCTGGCTACCATGATGCGGCCTAGGCGAGAGGGGGGCTTTGCAGTGCCTGATTTTGAGGCCTACTAACCATGCAGCGCAATTGCAGTGGTTCACGAAATGGATGGCTGGTAGGCTTCGAGCTGAAGGGGTCCGAGGCGGCACAGACCCGGAGCTGCGGCAACTCTCTCGGGTGTTATTGCGACTTCCTTTGGGTGAAAGAGAAGCTCCAGGGGACTTATGGGCGATGCGCCAGTGTTGGAACCGGGTTCACAGGAGAGCTGGGCGGGGACCCCGTACGCGCCTGAGATTCCTCTGTCGGTTTGCGAGGCTCTTCCCCACGGAGGGGACTGGCAGGGGTTGAGGGCCTGGGGGAGGCGCGGATTACCACGATTGGGGACCTATATGAGGCTGACACCCTGCTACCCTTTAATGATTTGATAGAGAGGTATGATATCCCTAGAGGGGACTTCCTGTTACACGCGGCCCTGACGGCAGCTGTCCGTAAGCACTGGAGGGCGGGACTGGTGGAACCCCCGGTGTCCTTGCCGTGTCAATATGTGGTCTCAGCGGCTGGGACGTTTAAGGCGGTTACCTGCCTATACGGACGACTTACCCAGGAGGTGAGGTGCCCGTTGGAGAGCTTGCGGCTTAAGTGGGAGACAGATCTTGGGGTGCCCCTTGGGGAGAAGCCTTGGGATGCAATAGTGGAGAGGGCATGGAAAGGCTCCAGGAATGCACGCTTCCAACTCATCCACTTTTTGTTCTCCACAGGGCATACCTCACGCCACATAAGATAAACAAATATTTTGGAGTTCGGTCGGCATGCCCGGTAACCTCGACAATGCCGAATTTTTACACATGTTCTGGGATTGCCCGCTGCTGGGGGTATTGGGGGAGGTGACGACTGCCCTGAGGGACGTGACAGACAGAGACACTCTGCAGACCCGGGATATTGCTTGTTGCACTGGTTCCCCCATACTGCTCGAAATAAAGTTACTAGTAAATTTATTGACCTGGGTCTTGTGTTGGCCAAGCGGGAAATTACCAGCCATTGGAAGGGGAGGGGTGCCCCTAGTGCCCCAAGGTGGCGGAGGGAGTTCATTAAATGGGCATGTTATGACGGGATCTTGAGGTTACAAATGGCCCAGAGACGAGACAACGATAAGATGCTGGAGGCAGCGAGAGCGTGGATAGTGCTGGTAGAACTGCTTAAGTGCCCCCTGGAGGATGATGCGCCTCCCCCTGATGAGTGGCGCTGCTGGGTTGACTGGTCGTGTGTCCCCACACTAACATAGGACCTGAGAGCCCACAGAAGGTCGGAATGTGGTGGCTCCCCTTTCTTGGATTGCTTCCTTAGACTTACAGTACTAACGATTTCACTGTCTAGTCACACTTTTGCTGGAACGCAGAGGATAGAGCGACATGCCTGGGAGGGTGGGGGGAGTTTTGTTAGGTAGGGAGGGGGGAGGGGGTGGGGGAGGGTTTGTTTTTTGATCTTTTGCTTTTGTTCATAGTGATGATGCACAATACCACCGGGCTGAATTACGGGGCCAGAGTGCCTCGAATGGAGGGATGCGCTGACTGTCCTTGTGAGCTCACTCCACTATGTAACATATACCAGGAACACTGGAGGTATGGGTCACATCCGCTGTTTGCTTGCGATTGACAGTGGACACTCTTTACTCATGATCCCATGGACTAAGTGATGCTTATTTACCGTGCATGCCTGAATCCTAATGCACTATGTATGTTTTCGTTTGCTATGCATTAATTGGTAATTGAATAAAATTTGTTTACAAAAAAAAAAAAAAATAGACAGATGCTTGCACAGACGGACAGGCTTGCACAGAACAGACGGACAAAGAGGCTTGCACAGACAGAAAGAGAGACTTAGCAGACAGACAGAGGCTTGCACAGAGAGACAAACAGAGAAGTTTCCACAGGCAAACAGGTTTGCACAGACAGACAGATACTTGCACAAACAGAGAGAGGCTTGCATAGACAGAAGTGTTGCACATGACAGACCGAGAGACTTGCACAAACAGACTGAATTGCCAGATAGAAATGCCAAGATAGATAGGGTTGCAAAGGTAGATGTACAGTCAGATAAATAGATGGGGTTGCAAAGGTAGATGGACAAACAGGCAGAGTTGCAAAGTTAGATGGACAGACATATGGATTTGCTAGGGTAGATAGATAGATAGCTAGATATATAGATAGATAGATAAAATGGGATAAGTGGCAGAGTTAAAATTAATAATCTAATCGTTAAATGTCTATATAAGCAGGGCATACAGGAACACTGAAAGCACACTAGAGAACCACACAAACAGCACATATGGACTAAATTGGTTTACAAAATATAACTAGCCCTCAATTAAAATGCATCCCAGAATAACACAGTGGTGCAGTTATAAATGCACTTCATTGTGTACATACTAAAAACAAGCATTTCAATGCAATAGGTCTAGGTTAGAGTTATTGGCGTTATAAATTGTAATGTTTTATACATATGTGTTTTGTTTTTTAGTGTAGTGTATGTATGTGTTGTGTAGTGGAATTAAGTGTGTTTTGTATTTATTAGTTGTGTATCTGTGTGTGGGGTGCATTGTATTTGTGTAGTGAAATTATGTGGGAGGTTGTTTAGTGGAAAAGGATTATGGGATTAATAGATAGTGTAGATAAAGAAAGTATGAGTAGCTAAAGTAAAGTGAGAGCGGACTGAAGGAATTTGTAGGTAGACTTAGCAAGAAAGTGAATTGAATGTGATTAATCAAGAAGAATGTATCCTTGTTTTTTTGAAATCTTGAGACAGGATGGAGACGTTTGTAATGTGCAGACTGGATGGAGACATGTGGTGATTTGGAAAGATGTGTAAAGCAGATCAGCTAAGTGTGAAAAGTACCTTGTATTGTAGTTGTTTGTGAAACTAGTTGGGCGTGTTTGATGTAGATTGCTAAATGATGGCAACGTAGATAGGCAACAAAAGGATGTTGTCGAGATAGTAACATTGATTAGTTAAGGGAATATTTTGTACATGAAAATAAATGTGAACTTATGTGTGATAATTAGGTATATGTGTGGGGTTTTGAAAAAATATTTAAAAACAGCCTTTATGGTTGTGGAAATGCGGGCAGGGAAGCCCGTAGCTGTGATGCCTGCAACACTAGCGACAAAATATGGTCGTGTAAATGCGGTGGAAGAAGTCCGTTGCTGCATATGCAAAAGAGAGACAAAAATGAAATAAAAATGCCATTATTGTCCAACCAAAACTGTTCACATACACCAAAGATAATCCCTTACAACTGGGGAAGTGAGAGAGCGCTGCTAATTTATTGGATCTTTGAGTTATGATGGTGCTGTTAAACACCAGGCCGGGTGAGAAGTTACCGCAAACAGCCCGAAAATGTAATATATAATATTAGTGTTTGGTGAATGTTGTTGCTGTTTTGGCCTTAATACCATAACTACATTTTAAGGGAGCACTCCAATAGGGCAAATATATTTGACAGTTAATGGTAATTTTGTTTATCCCATTGTAAAAATTATAAATGTTTTGCCTGTAAAAACATACCCACAAACTCAAACTGCCCCTAATAAAAGTATGGTACGGTAATGTGCCTTTAAAATACACAAAACAACATTAGCCTAAATAGTGTATAAACCCGGCACTGTTAATAAAATGCATTATATTAAGAAAAGTATAAAAGTGTGTTAAGATGGAGCTCCAATAGTGAAAACATTAAAAAGCTAGAACGCATTGTAACTTATTTAAACAATGGTTTGTAGCGTGCTACGTATCCCAGTGCAATTAAACCCTGGGGCTGATAAAAAATTACCTTAGACAGTCGGGGAAGTTTGTAGCTGGACACAACTGCATTATATTCGGGGAAGCATAAAAGAGTTGAAGTAAGACCCCAAGTTGCATCAGAAGTAACCATGAAGAATAAAGTAAATGTATTTAAAATGCGGTCGAGGAAGCACACAAAGAATGTAGACCAGTGTCTGGGATTTGTGAAGGAAGTGTTAAGTGTGACAGCATGTGGTGAAAAGCAAGCAATATTTAGGTTGGGGCTGCTGATCCCAAATTAACAAAAGATGGTGATGCAGATAGTGTTCAAAGGCCTTCCGGCTAGACTGCCAAACGGATTTCTTGAGGGAATGTTCCCCATATGAAACAAATAATTGCATCTGTCTGCTGTTTCCCACTTTTGCCGTCCAGAAGGACCATCTAGCATTATATTATTCCATTTTAAAGCCAGCGTTGCTCTAGTGTACCTCATTTAATAAAATATATACCATCTGAGGAAGCAAGAGTGCGCTACTTCCTTACCGAGCTTACAAACTGAATCACTTGAAATATAAATCATAGATACCGTACGTTATCATGGTGAAGTTTAATCCAGGGCGGGTGAGAAGTCACCGCAAATATTGTAAAAAATAAGATAAATACATTACTGTTGGGGAAAGTGGTTGGTGATTCAAATTAACTGCAGACACAAAATTACATTTATTGTGAGTAATAAAGCATAAATGCGTATGAAAGTGCAGTTAATCCCCCTACGTGTATCCCGGTGCAATTACATCCCAGGACTAATGAAAATTCACCGCAGACAGTCTGGGAAGTCCGTAGCTGCACAATAAAATGCATTAAATTCGGGAAAGAATAACAGTATTAAACAAAATAATATATATATATATATATATATATATATATATATATATATTTTTTTTTTTTTAACGGAATTTTATATAGCGAGAACTTGACTCGAAGGTATCTGGTATCAGAGCGCTTTACACGGGCACCAGTTGGGTTACATGGGGACGAATTCATTTCTGTTAGGTACGGGGAGATTAAGTGATTTGCCCAGAATCACAGGATGTTGCGCGTCCTTGCCAAGACTCGAACCCGGTTCCCCAGATTTGAGGTTGACCGCCCTAGCCGTTAGGCTACATCCTCTCCCCAACAATTCTATTATGGTCGGTGATATGTAGCTGTTGTGCTTGCAACACTAAATAGAAATTAAGATCCTGTAAATACAGTATAGTAGACCACTGTTTCTTTAAAAAAGAAAGTTACATTTGGGTCAACAGTGACAACATTAAAGAGCCAATCTGCACTGTAAGTTATTTAAACAATGTTAGATAGCGTGCGCGTATCACATTGCAATTCCCCCCCCCCTCAGTAATTACAATTCAGTGTAAATAGTCTGGAAAGTCCGTAGCTGCACACACAACAAAACGAGAAAAAAAAAATATTAATTATATTAAGGTCAGGATATGCAGTCGGTGCAGTCCATAGCTGAAATGCCTGCAACAATGCAGTCGGTGAAGATATTGTAACAACGTAGATATCGCGCCTGCAACACCAGCTAACAGTAAATGCTGTTGCGGAAGTCTGTACATATTGTGCCTGTAACACTAGCTATCAGGAAATACGGTCTTGGGAAGTCCTTAGATATCGTGCCTGCAACAGCAGCTACTAAAAAAACATTAACAATATAGTGCTTGCAAATTGTAAATGAAACATACAGAGGAACATCACAGTAACAGGGGCAGTTTTTATTGGAGGTGACAACTGGAGAAAAGGCGGGACTAAGGAGGGACTACCAAACAAATTAACCAATGGAAAAAAAGCATTTCAGAATGACAGTGAAAGGAGCCAATTAAAAACATGGGCGGTTAATGGGCGGAGCATAAAGCCCATATACTGAATACTGCATGTCTCGAAGAGACAGCGCAAGCGCTGCCTAGATGAGACCTCAAAATGACAACTCCGTTAAACAGTTTCAAATGGAATTTGGTATTCTGAGAAACAGTCAGAAAAGAAAAAAATAAAGGCCACCCAAAAGGAATTTACAACCCCATTAGCAGGAGATAGGTACTGATAAAGCTGGTATGTGCCTTGTGCTCCATGTGGAAGAGCTGGTAGAAAGCGTCCTGCTATCATATAAGCCTCTAAACACAAAGGCAACACCAGAGAAATAAAGTAGAAACCAAAACACTAGCACTGAAGAAAACTACCTTGTGTGCAGATGTGCACCTTGTGAAAGAGCAAAATGCAGTCACTCAAAGTGAAGTTACCCAGTGGATGAAGTGGGCTGGACCCCTGCCCCATGCTGTAGGCTGTTATGGGCGGCAGCCTAAGTGGATTGACACACCAACAGACCAATGGATGAAGACAACTTGCTGAAAGCCCCTTTAAAGAAGTATATTATACATGTTTTTAAAAAATTCAAAAGGTCTTGACAAACGCCAGACTTAAAAAATAAGGGAAAGGGAGGGAGAAGAAGGAGGACAAGAGGTCAGGGAGAAAACAATGATAAATACAACACATACTTCCCCTAAATGAAATCTAAAAAAGGTAATTCAATCTTGAAGAATCTTCCAGGAAGCAATTCTTTTAGAAGACAGTTTAACCCGTCCAGCTATGCTTGTTATGTTATGTAGATTTGTATGGTGCAATTAATCACCCGTGAGGATATTCAGGCGCTGGAGCAGGCATGTAGGCGTAAGACGAAGGATGTTGGGGATCAGAGCCTGCAGAATTATTCGAAGAGCCAGGTCTTCAGCGTCTTACGGAACTCAAGAAGTGATGAGGAGGCCCTGATGTATTGTTGGAGGTTGTTCCAGGTCTTCAGTGCGATGTAGGAGAATGTTCGACCTCCCATTCTGGTTTTGTGAATGCAGGGGTGTGTGTGAGTGCAGGTGCTGCATTTCTGGATGGGAAGACCGTGGAGCTCTCTGAGGTGTGGTGAGATGTGGGTGAATTGTGAGAGGTTGAGGATGAGACTTTCTGCGACATTCTGGATAGTCTGGAGTTAGTGTAGGAGATGAATGGAGATCCCAGCGTAGAGTGCGTTGCATAGTCTATCTGCTAGTGATGAGGGCTTGTGTGACGGTACATCTGGTGTTCAGGGGTAGCCATTTGAATATCTTGCGGAGCATGCAAAGAATGCGGAAGCAAGAAGAGCAGATGACTGACCTGCGCGGTCACGTTGGGCTTGTCTTCCAGGATGATTCCTAGGTTTCTCATGTGGTCGGTTGGTGTGGGTGTAGGTCCAATCTCTGATGGCCACTAGGTGAAGTACTATGGAGTGTTCATGTTTCCGAAGATCAGCGCTTCCGTCTTGTCGGAGTTGAGTGTCAGGCAGTTTGATCTTGATCCAGCGCTAATAATAAAAATTCTTCTCCTATATGACTCGGTCATCCAGGTGCAAAATATCTCTCCAATACACAGATTATATCCATATGACGGTGGGGCCCATTGACACCGCATATATATTCACTTACTCATTTATTCCCTGGTATTACCTCCGTCCTCAACCTAGGAGAAAACGATTACAATGCTGGAAGGAGACGGGATACCTCTTTTTAACACGACATAATGTTTCTCATTTGCTTTTAAGGTATTCCGCTCATTGGTCGATGGACCAACTAGTAGGAATCAGTTGATGGTGATTAAGACCAGCTCAATCACAATAAACTCTTTAACATTTTACCTTAATTATTGAGCTAAAGAATCACTGAGTCATTTGTTTAAAGAATAATAAAGTTTATATAAAGTTTCGAAGCAAGAAATAAGTTTAAGCTTATTATTCAGATTATTACATTTATCATCATTATAAGAATAAATTGAAATTGCAATGCATACCTATTAGACGGAAAAATAAGGTTGTCACAGCAAGAACTCCAAAAGATCAATCTATCTGTCTTGGAAAATCTAATAGCTCTAAATGAAAAATCTATCAGGAGTAAAAAGGTTCGCCAAAAGCAGCATCTTATACTCAACTAGAAATATAAAACAGCAGCAGCAGCATCAGCTCGTCAGCATCAGCAACCGCAACTTCACCCATCTACTGCTTCTCCGTCAACAGCAACTAAACCCTCCCCACCAAGAGTAGGTCTTCTTATACCCTAATTCTAGCTTACTGAATAAAAATGTTGCATCTTTATGGCGTGATTCTCTCTCATTGGTTCATTCAAGTCCATATACATTTTAATCAAACTTCCTTGTCTTAACCAGTTCTTTGTGGAATGTCCATGCTTGCATCGTTTCCCACAGTTCATGACATTACTCATCAGTTTCGATCAGTCCAATTTGTATCTTTTTCTGTTACTTTTTAGATTCAATAGTTCCGTTTGTCCATTTATTCAGTTTGACTTCTCACGCTTCTTGCTGATCATCTTGGCACACATTTGCTCAGTAAGGTCACAATAGCCTTGACCATACTTCCATCTTAGGCTCTCAGCACGAACACGTGGTCATTCTTTTTCACAGCCTTTCTCCTCTACCACACGGCTTCTTGCTCATGCGTACTCTAGCAAATGGCGGCCATTTTATATCGCTGCTCAACAGGCCTAAGCGCACTATTTTCAAAGATAAACAAAATATTGTTAAAATAAAGAATATAAACCCTTTCATTTCCCTCCCGTCTTTCTCACGTACCCCAATTAGGTATTACCTAGCAAAAAGCAACATATAAAGCCGTCCCTTACTTACCATCGCTTTATTTTGCCACCACACGTTTTATTTTCAAAGCACAAATCATGCGTTTATTATTTTATTAGTACGCAAATATTAGATTATGTTAGACACGTCAACAATTATAAGTTGATTAATTTGCACACAAAAATAGCGTGTTACCTTTAACCCTTTACATGTAACATACATTGTTGGTTATTTACTTAAACGAACATGTTTATTAATTATTTTACGAAAATTATTAGGAGGTTAAAATTTTTTCATTTATCCTGCTCCATCAACTCCCCCTTTGGTGATTTTTAATATCACCACAAAACCCAAGTTATACAATTCTTCTCAGACAGCATATTTCTTTTATCCGTTTGCTTTTGTTAGTTTACACAACTGTATCCCTTTCAACTTGTCTCTTGGTCTTCTTGTACATGTTCTCTTTTATCTCTTCTAGCTCTATTTCACCCATTTCTCTCTCTCTCTCCTTGTTTATCATGTTTTCTTTTTCTAATTTATTCTGTCTTCTTCTTTTCTTTATACATGTAATTACAAGCTTCAGCACTAAAATTATTATGATTATCATGGTTGCTATTATTATAACTTTCCCTATTATTAATCCACTCATTCTTGTTAACCAATTTATTACTGAAGAAAACCCTTTACCAAGTTTTCCAAATAGCACTTTCAACCTCCAGTGGAACAAGTTCTTTGTGCAAATTTGTAATATTCTTTATATACTTTTGTATATTTTCACTTTTATCTGGAATGTAAGTGCAACAATGTTGGACTTTCAGCATTCCACAGACTCCACCCTCTTTTGCCAAAAGAATGTCAAGGGCAAGTCGATTTTGCATCACCATAGCTCTCATGGCAACCATCTCGGTATTTACCATCAAGAACCCTCCAGCAGTATCTGTAGATAAACGATCTACCACTGTGGATAATTTCCGAATTTTAAATGCATTCAAAGATATTCCCACTGTTGGTATCAATGCACCAAAAATATCACCTACTATTTCTGAAAAACTTTCCCTTTTTCTACGTGTAAAGGTATTTATCATTTTGTGTGTTCCTTTTTCTTTTCTATCCATATGAAAAATCTTTGGAAAGACCAGGCCTAAATAACATGACCCATACCAATGGTCCGGCAACCTGTAATAAGCCCTATTACCGCAAACATAATAGATCCCGGAAACACTGGATCCTTTCCCCCTTTGAATCCCCATCCGCCTAAAATTTGATAATTGTCATGGCAAATACTGGAACCCACAAAATAATTGTCATATCTTGTCTTATTTCTTCTAATGCACAACCTTCCCTGTTGGGGCCAATCCAGAGTCATAGCTGCATTTGTCTTTTTCTTGTCATGATTGTCTTCCTCAAACGCCCAAAGAGGTGTTTTTGTCTCTTCTATCACTTTTCTTTGAAATTTCACTCTTCTTTCTTCAACCATCTCTAAAAATACTTTTTCTTCCTTCTTTAACTCACAGGTAAGGTTGTTTTTAACTATATTATCTAATGTTAAAATCTTATCTTCTATAAAATATTCACCAAACGTTTTTCCCTCTTTTATTTTGTTTAGCTCGAGAACTACAGAAACTTTCGCAAATATCTTATCTATGTCAGTGTAATAATATTCTAATCTACCTGTTTTATAAAATAAACTTGCTAAAACACTACATGTTATTCCATACGTCAAAGGAAGGTGATGATAAGTCACACCCTCTGCTACAGATGCAGGCAATTGCATACAAACATAGCAATCTCTTACATCCATTGTTTCTACATACTCATATAATAATTTAGTAAAAACATTCTTAGAAAAATCTGTTATTGATTTGTCTTTATGTAATTCTGCACTACTTTTTAATATAACTGGTTCTTGAGTGTTAGCTCCTTTTTCTTTCTCTGTGTTATTAGAAGTTTCTACTACAGCTAAACTAATTGGAATAGTGATTGCTAAAACCACCCATACTGTCATTAATAATCCTGTACAAAAGAAGCACATCTTACACCATCTACTTAAAAACTCACATTTACATTTTCTATCTCTAGTATCCTCCATTTTGTTTTATAACCTTATTTATTTATTTTCAAGAAAATTGTGTCACTACACCTCAGAAATGACTTATTAGCCACTCTGCACTCCAATGTTTTTGTTTTTGCTTGGTACTTTCTTTTAATTCTTTTCAGAATTCTTTCTTTGTCAAATCCAGTATTTTGTCAAATCCGGTAGAAATTCGTCAGATCCAGTGTTTTGTCAAGTCCGGTAGAAATTTGTTTAAATTTCTTCAAGTTTGTTGCACTTCACCTTCACCCATTAGGTTTCTTTGTTCTGGGTTCTCGTGAGTGTTCTTTTCTTCTTTGATCATCAGTCAAAGCAAGATACAACCATTCAGGCGATCTATACTTCGGATTTACCTTCTTTACTCTTTTCGTTTTCTGCAAGTGTTTTCCACCTTGTTTTTCTTGCTCTTTCTGGCTTGTTATTTCATTCACTTGTTCAGCACTTTTTCCATCTAACCTTATGATCCTGTATCTTAATTTTCTTACTTCGTTGGGCCAATTGTCTCCTTTTCTTGGCCTTTTGCCTCACTTCCTTTTTCCTCTCTTTCTGTTTTCCAATTCCTTTTTCTTGACTCAAGTTTTTGGTTTCTTTCTTCTCCACTTTCTTCAGACTCTGTTTCAGTTTTTCTTTATTGTCTCTTATTTTGAATCTTATAATTTCATTTTCTTCCTCTACTTGTGGTTCTTTTCTTATCTTCCTTCGTTCACCTATTTCTGTCCCTCCTCGAGGTTCTTCCGAATTTGTGTCAATCTCTCTATCTGCTTCTAAATTTCCCTGTTCTTTTATTTGGCTATCTGTCCCTATTGCTCCTCGGGGATCTTCCGATTTTTCTAGCTTTCTGTTTGAAACTCTCCCTTCTTCATCTATTAATATTATCTCCGAAGGATTTTACCACAACTTGTACTTGGTTGCTCACTGTTACTATCTTCTTGCTCAGTTTCTTCTCTTATGCTTTCAAATTTCCAATTTCTTTTCAGAATTTCTTCACAATCCGAATGATCTGTATCAGATTCTGAACTGGTATCTGATATTTCCAGATGTCGACTCACATGTCGATCTTCAAGTTCTGGAACTTCAGCTATTTCCTCTACTTCTTCTGTCGTTGCACTTGTAGTTGGGTCTTCCAGATGTCGACTTACAGGTCGATCTTCAGATTCTGGCACCCTGTCCGTTTCTTCTTCCGCTTCTGATGCTGAACTGTTATCCAACACTTCCAGATGTCGACTCACATGTCGATCTTCAGGTTCTGGAACTCTGATGGTGTGACTGGCATGCACCCAATGTTTCACTCCTGCACATTTGACTGCAGTGGTTGTCACCAGGATCACTTGTCGTGGTTCGTCCCAGCGAGGAACCAAACAGTTTCTTCTCCTGTGGACTTTTATGCGGACCCAATCTCCTGGATTCAAGTCGTGAGCAGGTTTTCTTTCAAGAGTGGTCGCATCCGGTCCAACCTGATGAAACACAGAACGCACCACATCAGCCAATCCTTTGCAATAATCCAGCACCAGATCATCAGTTATAGTCAGTAGTTTGTTGACAGGTACATGTGCTTGTCTCATTGCTCGTCCCATAATTATCTCATGGGGACTGAGTCCAGTTTTCCTTTCCGGAATACTTCTTATTGTCATTAAAACTAATGGCAAGGCATCTGGCCATTTAAGTCCTGTGGCTTGACACATTTTTCCTAACCTGTTCTTAATTGTTCCATTCACTTGCTCTACTATTCCAGAAGCCTCTGGTCTGTATGCACAATGCAGTTTCTGTTTAATACTAAGTGCTTCACAAATCAGTTTAATTAATTCGTTTTGGAAATGTGTTCCTCTATCTGTTTCAATCGTGACTGGAAAACCATACCTCGGAATGAATTCTCGCAGCATAAGTTTTGCTACCGTGATTCCATCATTCCTTCTGGTTGGGTATGCTTCCACCCAACGGGAAAACAAACAGACGACTACTAGGACATACCTTAGTCTGTTGCTCGGGGGCATTTCGATAAAATCCATTTGCATTCTAGTGAACGGACCTCCTTCTCGTCCTATTGTTCCTAGACTCACTACTGTCTTCCTTCCTGGATTTAACTGTTGACAAATAAGACATCTTTGACAAAGACTCTCAGCTATGGCTCTGAATTTTGGATTATACCATGTTTGTCTAAAAAGTCTGATCATTGAATCTCTCCCAATATGGGCTTGTCCATGGTACATCCGTGCCATGTCAGAAATCATGCTATCAGGCATAACTGGTCTTTCATCTCTGTAAACCCAAACATCATTTTCCTCATGTTTTCTACATCCTGCTTTTATCCATGTATCTTTTTCCTCATCATCTGCTGCTTCCTGTAACTGTCTCACCTCATCCCATGTCTCAACAGGGTTAGTAAAAAGCAAAGGACAAGAAATATGCTCTCTCTCTCGGTTCCTGTTCAAAGAGACCACATTCTTTGCACAGTACTGTGCAATCTCATCAGCATACTTATTGCCGACAGTTATGTAGTCTTCCCCATTTTTATGTGCATTGCACTTCACAACAGCAATCTGTTTAGGCAGCTGTATCGCCTCAAGCAACTTTTTCACAAAATCTCCATTTCTAATTGGCGTTCCTGCAGATGTCAAGAAACCTCTTTGTGACCAAATCTGACCGAAATCATGCACCACTCCAAAGCCGTACTGGCTATCTGTCACAATCGTAACCCGTACATTTCTTCCCAACTTGCATGCTTGAATCAGAGCTACTAGTTCTGCGACTTGGGCAGACCGTATCCCTTTCAGACAAGATGCTTCCATTACAGTTGCTACTGTGCAAACTGCATATGCTGCACTTAGAACTCCATCATTTGTTCTTAAACATGAGCCATCCACGAACAGAATATAATCTGATTCCTTTAAGGGCTCATCTCGTATGTCTGATCTCGGTTTTGTACAATATTCAAGCACATTCAGACAATCGTGATCTACTTCATCCATTTCAATTACACTCTCTTCATCTGGCAATGATGTCGAAGGATTCACATTCATACATCTGTCAATGGTCACATTATCTGCACTCAAAATTACTTTTTCATACCTAGTCAGCCGACTATGTGTCATATATTGGGTTTCCGTTCTTGTCAAGAGAATTTCCACAGAATGGGGAACATATACTCTCAGTGGATATCCCATCACTATGCCTTCACTCTGTTCCAGACTCACACAAGTAGCAGCAACTGCTTTCAAACATCCAGGCAACGCTTTCGCTACAGGGTCTAAAACAGCTGAAAAATATGCAATGGGTCTTTTCATAGTTCCATGTCTCTGTACCAAGACTGAAAATGCACATCCATCTCTTTCACTGCAATACAACTCAAAATCTTTCTCATAGTCAGGCATTCCCAATGCTGGAGCTTCACACAATTTCTTTTTCAGCTCTCTGAAAGCTTTCATTTCCTCATCATTCATTTCAAAAGGATCTTTTACATCCTTCTCTGTCAATTTTTGCAACGGTTTAGCAATCAGCGAAAAACCGCTTATCCATTGTCGACAATATCCAACCATTCCCAGAAACATTCTTACCTCTCTTTGCGTCATTGGAGCTCTCATTCCTTGAATCATCTTTATTCTTTCAGTCGTTACCTTTCGCACTCCTTTCTCAATTTTATGCCCTAAATATTGGACTTCTTGTTGACAAAACTGCAATTTTGATGGGGACACTTTATGTCCTCTTTTTGCTAAATGATTCAGCAAAGCAATTGTATCATTGACACATGCTTCCTTCGTTTTTGATGCCACCAGTAGGTCATCAATATACTGAACCATCACTGACTTTTCTGGCATTTTTAAATCTTCCAAGGATTTCTTTAGAATCTGATTAAAGATTGAGGGGCTTTCTGTGTACCCTTGAGGAATTCGGCACCATGCCAAAATACGCTCTCCAAACCTAAACGCAAATAATGGCTGGCTATCTGGATGCAATGGAATAGAGAAAAATGCATGACATAAATCAATTACTGTGTACCATTCTGCTTCACGTGGAATCTGGTATAGAATCACAGCAGGGTTCGGTACTATTGGGCAACAAGGTACTACAATTTTGTTTACCTTCCTCAAATCCTGTACAATTCTATATGTTCCGTTTGGCTTCTTCAGTCCCATTATTGGCGAATTACATGGACTGCTCATGATTTCTTTTAGAATCCCTTGTTCAACCATTTTATTTATTACTGGCGTTATTCCTTCAATTATTTCTGGTGTCAATTTATACTGGGGCGTATTTGGGTAACTCGTTCCCTCTTTTACGGTTATTTTAACGGGATCTACTTCTTTCATTAATCCTATATCTTCTCCTGTAAAGTCCCACACTTCTTCTTTCACTGTCTTTTTCAATTCAATTGGGATTTTCTCTGCATCAAATACAGGAAACAAATCATTTACTTCTGGTTCTAAATTTACCATTGTCATTTTATACAGTACATCTTCATCTGGGGTCTGAAATGCAATTCCATCTGGAGTACAATAGATAGTGCAATTCATTTTGCACAATAGATCGCGTCCTAATAGGTTCACAGGACTACAATCGCATACCACAAATCGGTGCATTTCACTAAATGGACCAATCTTTACCTCCACTAATTTAGTAAGAGGCGTCTTAATTTGCTGATTCGAAACTCCAACTACTTGGATATGTTCACCTGAGAGAGGAAGGTTTGGAATTTCCACTGACCTAACAGTAGAACGGGTAGCTCCAGTGTCCACAAGGAATGTTACATTTGCACCATTCACTTCTCCATCCACAAATGGACCAGACTGATCTACCTCTAGAGTTGCGCCAAGCACGCACTCTTCCCCTCTCCTAGGCACCGTCAGAAGCTTTCATCCGTTTCATCCTCATCCTGTCGTAACCAATATTGAGAAATGGCAGCTGCACGCGGCAACTGTGTTACCTGTTCTCCTCCGTAGAATCCTGTTTCTGCACTGTATTTCTGTTGGTTAACACTCTTGGGAAGTGGTGGTTGTGGCACCTGACTCTGTTGAGTAACTACCTCACTCTGCACCTGTGAATTTAATGATTGATTTTCCACATTAAGTTTTGGAGGAAATTTACACTCGTTTCTCCAATGCCCTAGCTTTCCGCAGTTGTGGCATGGCCACTTTTTCTTTGCCTCATCTATGCTCATTTGTCCTTTTCCTTTACCTATATTTGGTCGAGATCTAGCCTGTCCTGCTTCATTACCGGTATTACTCAATTGAGCTTCTTGTTTCTCTGCAACTTTCACCTGTGCCCACATGGCTTTTTCTTTCAATTTACGCTGTCTACTCTCAATATCATCACTGCAATACTTAGCATATCTCAAAACTTCGTCGACTGTGCTATTCTGCCAACAAATCATATGCTGTTTAATCATCTCACTTATCTCTGGTTTCAACCCATATACAAATCTATATACAAAATGACTCATATCCTTCTCATTTAGTGTCTCATAACCACTATACTGTTTGAAAACTAACAACAGTCTTTCATAGTAAGCATGCACTGATTCTTTACTTTCCTGCGTTGTTCTGTCTATTTTTACCCAATCTGTTTCTTTAGGTGGAATCTTATTCTTCAAAAAGGTAATTACTTGATCATACTTTCTCATCACTTCTGGTCCTGGCGCTCCTGTTTTAGCATCCCTTGGATATTCTACAGTTGGCCAATCAATAGTAATCTTACATTCTGTCCACAAATCAGCTGGCACTACTATATCAAACAATCCATCCAAGTCTATCCACAACACCTTTGAAACTTTAACAAATCTCTCCACTTGTCTGTACCATTCTACTGGCTTTTCTCTCAACTTTGGGAAGTCATTTGTAAATGACAGTATATCCTGTCTAGTCCATGGAACATGCACATAACTACCTCCTGGAGTTTCTCTCATCGGGTACTCCCTTACAACTGGTTCCTTATCTGTTACTGCAAAAGCCAAAGATGCTTTATCTGTTACTTTCTCATTCTTTTTATCCATCTACTTCTCCATCTATCCACATCACCCCATTTTCTCAGTAAAACAATTAATTCTTTTATTTGGGTCAATCTTCCTGATGTGTTCAGATTCTCTATATCTTTCTCACAAAAATCTACTCTATATGGTTTCTGCAACGTTCTCACTTTTGCAAATTCTACTCCCAGTTCACTTGCTGTCTCTTCTAATTTGTCATGTAAATTTCTAGCTCTCCATGTAAGACTTTTGCACAAAAACATAATCTCATCATCCTGATAATTTTTTAATTTTTCTGTACCAATCGTTCCTAAAATCAATTCTTCCATGTCTATTTTTAACCTAATTACATCTAATGGTTTTACTTCTGTTTCTTTCATTTTTAGCGTTTTCATCCATTCATTTAACTCATCTGGAGTCGGACCTACAGGCGTACTATTTAATTCTATCCAATTGTTACTTCTTTCTGGTGTCCCTGATGCAGACTCCGTTACCATGGGTATTCTCCTGAACTCATTCTCATTTATTGTCAAATTAGTAGGTGGGCTTGGTCTATAGGTACTAACCAAATGGTGTGCACCTTCATTGTTCAGTTCCATCCCTTCTCTTTTTCTTTGCAAATGTGAATTCATGGGAATCACTAAAGAACGTTCATCAATTTTCTGATTCTCAAAAATTGGCATTACTGGACCTATCGTCACTGGTACAGTTACAGCTTCCATATTCTTTGTCAATGCTCTTATTTTCTCAGTCAATTCTCTTGTGGTTTTTGCTAATTCAGTTGCATTGTCACTTTCTATCTCTTCATTTTGTGAAGTTTTTAATTGATCTTGTGACCTATTTATCTCATCTCTTCGTTCGGGATTTTTATTCCTCCCAGTTTCCATTGGCGGTGCATTAGGTGTCACCACCGCAGAAGTCTGTTGGTATGGAGGTGGGTTTCTGTTTAAAATATCTTCCAGCAATTCGTCATCCGTTTCACTACCACCATACCCATACTTTTCTATAACTACATGTTTCTTTTTCTCTGTACACTTTCTCTTTGCTTCTTCCTCCACTGTAAAAGCTGGAAACAAACCTCCTGTCATATTAGCACATCTCCAACGCTTTATTCTGTCCTCATGATTTACTCCCCATAACCTTCCAGGCACAAACTCATGATTCTTTAATCCTCTGAATCTCTCTCGTTCATACATCTCATCTTCCCATTCAGTTAAAGCTTCAAACTGTGTCGGTCTAGGTCTAGGTTCTAACATTGCCATCTTCTCTCTCAAATTCCGTAGTACAGCTACATTAAATGAACCATTCTCAGGGAAAGCCAATGCTCCATCATTCTTGGTATATTTTGTCCAATTTTCTAACCATATGCATGTATGATATCCATATTTCAGCATCATATGCGAAGCTGGTGATTTCGGCGGAGGAATTACTTGTCCCTCTCTAGTCACTACCTTTTTGTCTTTCTTAAAGAAGTTCTTAACTTTCGACATCCACGACGTTTTCTCTCTACCATATTCATAATACGACATGATTCACAATCGCTTTCTCTCCTCAAACTATCCGTAATTCAACACTGTTCTCTATGCGTTATTCCAACCAATACTAGCGCGACTCACACCAACACTCCAATCACAAACTTCCACGTCACTAGGCTATCCGTCCAATACTAGCGCGACTCACACCAACAGCTCCAATCAGAGCGGTTTCTGTCTACAGCGCACTGTCCAATCCCAGCGCGGCTTTTGTCTACGTCAGTTCTGCTCTTGACCCCTCCTTTACAAAATTTATCGGCAATTTCTTTTTCAACAATTCTTTGTTAGTTACAACATTTAAAACACATTTCCATTGTCTGATTCGCTAAACCAAAGAGATAGCTTTGTCCATTTATACAAGAATTCTGTTTTTCCAGTAGGCAGCGCTTACCTCTACCCTACCACAGAATTTTCTGTTTCGCCGATAAAGTAGCACTTCCCTCTACCTTACCCTTCTTTCAAGCAAGCGGTAAACCCGTTTCTCTGGGGATAAAACACATGTGGAGACTATACTGCTCCTGAGAATTAAGGCCAGAGTTTCACAAGAAAACCGATCACTATTTCACTTACACACCTTTTATGCGGAGAATGTCCCTATCATAACACAACCTGTGTTATCACCAATATGAACTCAGACAATGCACTATTCCATGTGACTTCTCTTGCCACACGTGTTCCACTTCCTACTTCCCGGAAGCGTGAAAACTTACATATAACATAACGCGACTCAACATAAAGTGTTAGACATGAACTTATCAATAATCAATAATCACCAAACTAATCTATAGTAACCATAACTCTGCTACAAAGAAATCTGATCCAGCGCTAACAATAAAAATTCTTCTCCTATATGACTCGGTCATCCAGGTGCAAAATATCTCTCCAATACACAGATTATATCCATATGACGGTGGGGCCCATTGACACCGCATATACATTCACTTACTCATTTATTCCCTGGATTACCTCCGTCCTCAACCTAGGAGAAAACGATTCGCTGGAAGGAGACGGGATACCTCTTTTTAACACGACATAATGTTTCTCATTGCTTTTAAGGTATTCCGCTCATTGGTCGATGGACAAACTAGTAGGAATCAGTTGATGGTGATTAAGACCAGCTCAATCACAATAAACTCTTTAACATTTTACCTTAATTATTGAGCTAAAGAATCACTGAGTCATTTGTTTAAAGAATAATAAAGTTTATATAAAGTTTCGAAGCAAGAAATAAGTTTAAGCTTATTATTCAGATTATTACATTTATCATCATTATAAGAATAAATTGAAATTGCAATGCATACCTATTAGACAGAAAAATAAGGTTGTCACAGCAAGAACTCCAAAAGATCAATCTATCTGTCTTGGAAAATCTAATAGCTCTAAATGAAAAATCTATCAGGAGTAAAAAGGTTCTCCAAAAGCAGCATCTTATACTTAACTAGAAATATAAACCAGCAGCAGCAGCATCAGCTCGTCAGCATCAGCAACCGCAACTTCACCCATCTACAGCATCTCCGTCAACAGCAACTAACCCCTCCCCACCAAGAGTAGGTCTTCTTATACCCTAATTCTAGCTTACTGAATAAAAATGTTGCATCTCTATGGCGTGATTCTCTCTCATTGGTTCATTCAAGTCCATATATATTTTAATCAAACTTCCTTGTCTTAACCAGTTCTTTGTGGAATGTCCATGCTTGCATCGTTTCCCACAGTTCATGACATTACTCATCAGTTTCGATCAGTCCAATTTGTATCTTTTTCTGTTACTTTTTAGATTCAATAGTTCCGTTTGTCCATTTATTCAGTTTGACTTCTCATGCTTCTTGCTGATCATCTTGGCACACATTTGCTCAGAAAGGTCACAATAGCCTTGACCATACTTCCATCTTAGGCTCTCAGCACGAACACGTGGTCATTCTTTTTCACAGCCTTTCTCCTCTACCACACGGCTTCTTGCTCATGCGTACTCTAGCAAATGGCGGCCATTTTATATCGCTGCTCAACAGGCCTAAGCGCACTATTTTCAAAGATAAACAAAATATTGTTAATATAAAGAATATAAACCCTTTCGTTTCCCTCCCGTCTTTCTACGTACCCCAATTAGGTATTACCTAGCAAAAAGCAACATATTAAGCCGTCCCTTACTTACCATCGCTTTATTTTGCCACCACACGTTTTATTTTCAAAGCACAAATCATGCATTTATTATTTTATTAGTACGCAAATATTAGATTATGTTAGACACGTCAACAATTATAAGTTGATTAATTTGCACACAAAAATAGCGTGTTACCTTTAACCCTTTACATGTAACATACATTGTTGGTTACTTACTTAAACGAACATGTTTATTAATTATTTTCCGAAAATTATTAGGAGGTTAAAATTTTTTCATTTATCCTGCTCCATCAATCTCATCCCTTTTGCTGCTTCGATTATGCAGTTGGAGAAGAAGGTTCTGGTGGTGGTGGATTTGTCGGCCAGAGAAAGGATAAGTTGAGTGGCAATGGCGTAGTACATGGGTCTCCAACCTTCTCAGTAATATGAGCTACTTATGTGCAATGAAAATCATCTTGAGCTACTAATATTATTAGTGTTGTACACAACAGACAAGATTACATTAGTGGCCACCCTGTGCAAGATTACCATCAATGATCAGCCCCTTGCATGGTTGCTAGCACTAATGTTAACAAGCATTGGCATAGCCAATAGGTCTCGCTTTTGGGACCTTATAAGTATTTAGTTATGCAGCACAATATCCTTGGTGCAATAACATCAACTGTTGCATGGCTAAAAACTTATAAGGTTCCAAAGGCGAGACCTATTGGCTATGCCAATGCTTGTTTTAATTGTTTGAGAGAATATTTGTGCTGGTCATGTTTATGTGTGTGTTCGTTTTTTATTTTGCCTAACAGAGTCTTTTGCAGTAATTTAAACTTCAGCGGGGGCGGCTCAGGCCGAGGTACATCTTTTAAGAGTCTTAGCGGGATTGGATCCTGGGCCGGCCATTGTGTCAAGGATCACATGGCTCGACTTAAGTCCGCCGTACAAAAGTAGTGATAAGGAGGTGAACTCGGAGCTGACTGGCGAGATTACAGGCCCTGGAGGCGGCGGTATCAGCAGCAAAGCTCCCCGCGGGGTCCCAGTCACAGAGAGGGGCTGATCAGACAGCTAAGGTTCAAGAAAGGAGGCCCATGGAATGGAATGTGAGAGCAGCGCCGAGGAGACGGAGAGCAGAGCGGTGTGTGCTGAAGAACACAAGCAGAGCAGAGTGTGCCCCGAGCTAGACGGTTCTGAGACAGTGACCGGCATGGCACTGAGGCCTGGAAAGTAACTTCAGTAACGGAGCAGAGAGGCGGAGAAAGCGTGGCGTGGACTCGTGGAGAGAGAGCGGAGGCCCCTTCTAACACTAACGTGACAGCAAAGAGAGGGGCTGCCGCGTGTCACTGAAGGAGGGGCCACCTCCTGAGTAGGATTAAACTACGTACACTGGGCATGGGGGAGGGAGTGGGAGAAGGGAGGGTGTGTGAGAGCAGAGAGAAACCATTAACAGCGCGGCGCTCGTAAAAGGGCGCTGTGCTGATTATGTTACAACAAGCCAGGACTATTGTCTTTGTCAATGGCTGTTAGATGCATAAGATAAAAAACAAGCCAGCGAAGGTCTGGTGTAACAAGCACGGAGGAGCGGGGGCGAGCGAGCGCGGCAGCCTGCAAAGCAGTCCCAAAACGCTCGTGCGTCGTGGCTGGCCTTTGGATGAGTACGCGCGGCAGACATGTGTTTCCACTTATCGCGCCCGCGTCTGGGCACGATAATTGGAAACACATGTTTGCCGCGCGTACCCATCTCAAAGGCCAGCCACGGCGCTACGGCGTTTCTTGGACTGCTTTGAAAACTCACTTACAATAAGTCTTCGCCTCTAAGCAGCGCTTGCGCGCTACTCGAGGCTCGACCTAAAAAGGGTTTGTCAATCTGGAATGCCTCTACAAGGGCAATATATAGATATATAAAACAACCACTGCTGTAATGCCCTTGGCATCAAGGTAATATTAGTACTAAAACTCCCAAATTTATTTTATTTATTTATAAAATGTTGTATGGCGCAAACATGACCATGCGGGTATCAAAGCACTTTACAATGATCAAGGTGACATGTATACAAATAACAACATCCTCAAGGAGAGTCAAGCTGTGGGAGACTATCCTAGAAAGCAAACCACAGGTTGCAGGCTGACAGCAACCAGTAAAACAGAGTCAGAACATAGTTTGCGAGAAATAAGCATGCTTGCAGGCAAGGGATAGCTCAAGTTGTGGAATATAGTTCATGCATTCACCGGCATAGATTTGATCATCAGTATCCTTTTGACTTCTTTCTTGAATGAGGGAGTTGAGGGATTCAACTGATTTCAGGGGGAAGGGCGTTCTAGATTTCTGGGGCCATGGCTGAGAAGGTTCGGTTGTAAGTTTTCTTTCATGAAATTTTGGTGGTGCATGATTTTTCATTCAAATATCAGCTTTAAATATAAGTCAGAAATTATGGGTTCTGAAAATGCACACATTTTCTTCTTGAATACACATTTCAAATTTTGGTGTATATATATCACTGAAAAAACCATAGGTTTCAGACACGTTATAGTTAGAAATTAGCATTTAAAAAACCTTTGAAATTCACTGAAAAAACCATAGGTTTTAGGGACAGTTATAGTTAGTTGGACATTTCACTCGTACAAAACCATAGAAATTCCCCAGTTATAGTTAGTTCAGCTAACTATAACTCGCGCCCCATAATGCACTGCTGATGACGTCACATATTACATCACTCATGACATGGTCAGTGACATCACTGATGACATCACTGATGACATCTCAAATGACATCACTGATGACATCACTGATGACATCATCCAGTGACTGTGTGTTTCTGTAAAGTTTAAATATGTTTAATATATATAGGGAACGGCGTATTGAAGAATAAGTGGGTGTATAAGTGTCTGAATGGATGATTTAGTACGTGCGTGACTGACTCTACAAGTGAGTGATTAAACGTATCTTACTGAATGCATGGGTTAGTGACTAAACTGTGTGTATGTCTGTATCCGTCTGTCTGTTGGTGTGTAAGTGGATGCATGGATTTGCGAATAGCTACATGAGTGTCTATATGGGTTATTGATTGGTTCTCTGAGTATCTGTATGGGTGCCTGAGTGTTTGTGTGGGTGGGGTGTGTGTGACTCTGTACATAGATGTGTGAGTGGGTGATTCACTGTGTGCATGATTTCAAGAGTGCATCTGTGATGGACTGCTTGGGTGGGTGAGTGTATGGTGTATGGGTGTGTTAGTGAGTGAATGTATATCTCAGTGGTACATGTGCGAGTAACTACATATGTAAAAGGCAGTATAAATGTGTGTTAGAATATTTAAATGGCTATAAGTGAGAGTGTGTGATTGTGAGAGTGGCTGTATGGATGCGTGTGTGCTTGTATCAGTTATTGTATAAGAGCGTAAGAATGTGCTAGTATTTGTATGAGTAAGTGAGCTGGTGTGTGTATAACTGTATAGGTGAGTAAATGAGTGTGTGATTAATTTTTTGCATGACTGACTAGGCGTGTGAGTACCTCTATGGATGAGTGGCGGTGTGTGAGTGTTTATATAGGTGTATGAGTGCATACGATAGTCCTGTACTGAGTGACTGTAAGTATGAGTGACTGTACGGGTGAGTGAGTAGATGTGTGTGTGTAGACCTAAGAATCAGTGAGTGGGTATGTAGTTATTGGTATTGGAGTGTGTATGGTTTTGAGAATGGCAGTCTGTAATTTAGAGTGGGTGTATCAAAAGTTATATTAGGGTGTGAGAAGATGCATGAAATTATCACATGGATGATGTCATCAGTGATGTCATCAGTGATGTCATTTGAGATGTCATCAGTGATGTCACTGACCATGTCATGAGTGATGTAATATGTGACGTCATCAGCAGTGCATTGCGGGGGCGCGAGTTATAGTTAGCTGAACTAACTATAACAGGGGAATTTCTATGGTTTTGTACGAGTGAAATGTCCAACTAACTATAACTGTCCCTAAAACCTATGGAATTTCAAAGGTTTTTTAAATGCTAGTTTCTAACTATGCCTACAGAGGTAGGACATGTGAAGAAAGAAGAAAAAACGCACAGAAAGAAGCAAAAGAAATGCAGAAAGAAGCAACAGAAGTCCACAAAGACGAAGAAAAGTGCAGGAAGCAGCAAAAGATGTGCAGAAAGAACCAACAGAGGAGCAGAAAGAGGCCTTGTTGCAAAATCATCCTGTGCCCACAACTTTTTCAGACGGGTACTGGTGGTAACTGACTCTGACTAACCAGAGCCAGTGCTATGCTAAAAGACACTTAGAATACAGTGAAAACACCTACATATACTAGGGAACACTATGCGTTGGGGTACCCCTGTCATTAGCATGACCTCCTCTGTAAGTCCCTAGTACCTAATAGGGCAGGGGGATTAAAACTACCTCTAAAAACGCGCTACAGGGCGCATTTGCACAGTGGTGAAGGGAGGGGGGGCCTGAGGTGACATGTGTGCAAACGCGCCCCGTGGCGCGTTTTAAGTTGGGGGATTAAGTCCCCTTGAATCCTGAGGGTCCCTGGGGCCCAACTAGCCCCCCAGGTACCTACAGTTAGGACCACAGTGCTGAGTTGCAGAGAGGCGTTCCGAGGCCACGCACCTTTTTCACCTCTCTGCAACGCAACTCTGTTGTGCTTACTGAAGGTACCTGGTGGGCTAGTTGGCCCCAGGGTCCCTCAGGATTCAAGGGAATTAATTCCCAACTTAAAACGCACCACAGGGCGTGTTTGTGCACATGTCACCTGAGGCCCCGCCCCTCCCTTCACCACTGTGCAAACGCGCCCCGTGGCGCGTTTTAAGTTGGGGATTAGGTCACCTTGAATCCTGAGGGTCCCTGGGGCCCAACTAGCCCACCAGGTACTTCCAGTAAGCACCACAGGCCTGCGTTGCAGAGAGGTGGTCCGAGGCCACGCCCCTTTTACACCTCTCTGCAACGCAGCTCTGTGGCCCTTACTGGAGGTACCTGGTGGGCTAGTTGGACCCCAGGGACCCTCATGATTCAAGGGACTTAATCCCCAACTTAAAACACGCCACAGGCGTGTTTGCACACATGTCACCTCAGGCCCCGCCCCTCCCTTCACCACTGTGCAAACGCGCCCGTGGTGCGTTTTAAGTTGCGGGATTAGGTCACCTTGAATCCTGAGGGTCCCTGGGGCCCAACTAGCCCACCAGGTACTTCCAGTAAGCGCCACAGCCCTGCGTTGCAGAGAGGTGGTCCGAGGCCACGCCCCATTTTACACCTCTCAGCAACGCAGCTCTGTGGCGCTTACTGGAGGTACCTGGTGGGCTAGTTGGACCCCAGGGACCCTCAGGATTCAAGAGGACTTAATCCCCCAACTTAAAACACGCCACAGGGCATGTTTGCACACATGTTACATCAGGCCCCGCCCCCTCCCTTCACCACTGTGCAAACGCGCCCCGTGGCGCGTTTTAAGTCAGGGGATTAACTCCCCTTGAATCCTGAGGGTCCCTGGGGTGCAACTAGCCCACCAGCTACCTCCATTAAGCGCCACAGAGCTGCGTTGCAGAGAGGTGTAAAAAGGGGCGTGGCCTCAGAACACCTCTCTGCAACGCAGCCCCTGGCGCATACTGGAGGTTCCTGGAGAGGCTAGTTGGCCCCAGGGACCCCAGTATTCAAGGGAATTCGTTCCCCATCTGCAAACGCGCCAGGGCGCGTTTGCAGAAGTGCTACAAGGAGGGCGTGGCCTCCGGCGCGATGCCGGTCTTTTATTTTTATTTTTAAGAAGGGGGCTGTGTGGCCCCCTTCTGTTTGTAATTTATTTGCCCTGGGGACCCCATCCCCCAGGGCCTGCCCACTATTTTTATTTTTTTAAAATTTGGAAGGGGGCACGTGGCCCCCTCCCGAGGCCTTAATCGGCCCCGGGACCCCATCCCCGGGGCATGGCCTATATATTTTTTTAATTGTTTTGGAGGGGACTGCGTTGCCCCCTCCTCAGGCCACTGTATGGCCCGGGGACCCCATCCCCCGGGGCCGGCCTTTGTTTTTAAATTTTGGGGAAGGGGGCCGCGTGGCCCCCCTCCCGGGCCACTTGTTAGCCCCGGGGACCCCATCCCCCGGGGCTGACCCTCTCCGTTGGGGACCGTGGGGGGGTCCCCAATCCCCCCACGGTCCCGCCGGCTCCCCGCGTCCCTCGGGAGCCGGCATTGCTTTTCCACATGAGGAGCTGCTAAGATGCAGCTCCCGTGTGGAAAAGCAATTGCTGAATTTTGGAAGAGAGCAGGTTTCCTGCTCTCTCTTCCAAAATTCAAAGCAAGTTTGCTATGACAGGACGGGACCCGCGAGGCTCCCGCCCTGTCATAGCAAACAGAAGTGTCCCGGGGTGGGCACCCCGGTACACTGCAGGAGCCGGCTCTGGGGGTGGTGGTCCCCAGGGCCATCACAGGCTCCAGGAGGGGGGCCGCACGGCCCCCCTCCCAACATGTTCAAAGCCCCGGGGAGGTGGTGGTCCCCGGGGCTTCGGGGGTCCGAAACAGACCCCCAATTTAAAATTCTTAGTGCCCCGGGGAGGTGGCGGTCCCCGGGGCGTGTGGAGGGCTTGAGCCCCCCCACACAGGTATCTAAATTTAAAAAAAAGAAGCCCCGGGGGGGGCGGTCCCCGGGGCTGCGGGAGGGCCGAGTGCCCTCCCGCACCATTTTAAAATCAAAGCCCCGGGGGGTGGCGGTCCCTGGGGCTTGGGGGGCCTTAGAGGCCCCCCCCAAAATTATGAATAAACCCCGCATGCCCCCGGGACTTGGCCCACCCGGGGGCTAAATACCAACGAAGCGCGGGAGCCCGCGCTTCATTTTTTTTTTTTCACGGCGGGATCCGCGCATTCTAAGCGCATCCCGCCGATTTAAAAAATAAAAAAAATGCTTTTTTTGGCCCTGGGGGTCCTTGTGGGACCCCCTGAGCAGGCCTAGGGGGTCAGGGTGTTTCTACCCTGCCCCCTTTTTGCGTTTTGCGCACTTGTTTCTACTGTTTTCTTGTGACTCGGTAGAACCGAGTCACAAGATGGCTGCCAACACTTCCTGGTTTGGAGTGTTGACAGCCAATTAGCATACAGCTCGTGATCGGGAGGGTGCGTGGATCCTCCGCTGCCATAGATATATATGTGTTTTTACTTTTGATTTTCTCAGCAACTACTGAACGGATTTACCCCATTTAACAAAAAGGGTTCTTTCTGAACCAAGAACTACCTCTTTGCCAAATCTGGTGTAATTCCGTTCAGCAGTTCGAGCTGTAGCCGTGTCTAAAGTTTCCTATAGAAAATTGCATGGGGAAAACACGTTTTGGGAGCCCCCTTTTTTACGGGCCCCACTTGCCGAATCACCCCGAAACTTTCAAGATAGGAGCGGACCAGAGCGGGCCATAAGTTTTGAAAATTTTGCGAAGATTCGTCAACCGGCGCCAAAGGTATTGGAAATAGAATGTTGCAAATTTCCTATGGAAAATAGGTCCTAACTATAACTATCTACTGGCGACCGCCAGTAGATAATATATATATTTTTACAATTACAGGAATAATTGTATTTTGCACTTGCACTTTTTTACATCATTGAATGTACTTTACAAAAATTGTGAAAATGGTGGACAAATTATTCCATCTTTTGTAAAGAGAATCGACAGTCTAGTTGTCAAAATTAGTAAACACTAACGAGGGTTAAGCACTAAGCACTTTACAAATACAGTCTAGACGCAAGGGACTCTATGGTCCAGTAGAAGGCTAGTGGAGCCGCAACGTGAGACCTTCCTTTTTGCTCACTTTTCACAATGGTGTGAACAATAAAATATTTTTGAAATAATCACCTTGCTGTGGTGCCGTGACTTTCGCTGGGAAGAAGACGCGAAGGAATTGCAGAATATATATATATATATATATATATATATATATATATATATATATATATAACCAAGTTCGTTACGTGTGAGCAAGGCGTAACTGCCGAAACGCGTTGCGTTAGAGTGGAATAAACTTCCTGAACTTCAATTGAATGGTGTCCTGAGAGTGCACTTATTTCTCGACGCGAAACGAACTTGGTTACTTGGATTATCGGGTACTCCCCCGGTGCGTGCACCACCTCCCACGGGTTCCGGTCTCGTTTAGGAGTGTTTGCAGTCAATATATATATATATATTTGTGAAATGTCCATCATGTAAGGCATGCAGATATGCAATCAGTACCACTTCATATACCTGTCCTTTTAGAACAGAGGCTGTACCGATTACCACATTTCTGACATGCAAAACGGAGTACGCAGTATATGTGCTGGAGTGTCCCTGTGGCCTGCGGTATGTGGGTAGCACTAAGCTGCAGGTCCACAAGAGGATACTCCAGCACATTAGGGCAATTAACAACTGTAATCCCTTGTACCCCGTCGCAAGACATTTTAAGGATGTGCATAACCAAAATCCAGGTCTTCTAAAATACTTTGTGGTGGATACAGTTTTACCATTGAGAAGGGGAGGTAATCGTGAATCACTCCTCCGTTTATTAGAGACTAGATATATTTTAGAACTGGATAGTAAGGTTCCTTCTGGTATGAACTCGAGTGAAGATTTTTATACTTGCCTGTAATTATGTCTTGCCCTCTCCTTCCCCTTTTGGAGTATGATGAATTTACTGTTAACTGCTTACATTTTATCAATATGCTGCTTCTAGTTTTTAACCTTGTTGTATTTTTGAACTTTGCACTTTAATTAGGTGGCACTGTAAGAAAAGTTAAGTTTAGCACTAGCACTTTATAAGATTACATAGAAGTATGGTCGATGCCCACTTAGGGCTTTATTCAGCTTTTAGCTAAATAAGATTCATGCTAACAGTTGGTTGAATATATTTTATAGCGGAATCTACCCTATATCGCAATATAGATGAGGGCTTTGGAAGGTACATAATTAATATCAATTTATTTATTTGATGTTTTTATGATCTTTTTAGTTTTTGCCCGTTGTTCATATATTTTGTATGATAAAGTTGTGCAAATTCAGGTGATGCTTTTTAAATGAACTTAGTTTTAAGTATTCACTTTGTATATATATTTATATATTTATATATTTTATATACTTATATATTTATATGTTGGTATGTTTATTTAATTACCTTTGCTTGTTATGATGTCCGTTATGTAAACCTTAATCAGGGCAGGTTTTATTAAGTTAAACTTGCTAAAAGAAAGACCATATTTATGTTTCTTCTATGTTCATTTGTCATGTGACAGGTCACGAGTGTTTGCACTATGCACTTAAAAAGGTATGGCACATTGCAACGCGTTATGTGAACAAGACCTCTGGAAGGTCGAAACGCGTCGTGGCGGTGGTGTGGGGCATATAAAATAAAATTTCATCAGCACCAAGTAAAGGGTCCGGTTTCGTCATTTCCCTGCGGATTGGATGTTTAGTGGCGAACTCCATTCGATATTACCGGTACTGAGTTGCTTCTGCAGTACTAACGTGACCCCTCCTCCAACCTGGGCCGAGCAGCAGGAAGCAGAGCTTGTCCGGACTCGTCCGGAAAAGGAAACATTACTCCAGCAAGGAACAAGCTGCGGTAGCCCCCGGACAGTGTAGTATTGTCCTGCCTGGAAAGAACGAGGACAGCGGAGCCCGTGTCGGACGACCGGAGCAGCAGCTGAACTGTCGTTAAGGTAGGACTATCTTGAAGAGTCCGGTGAGGAGTGTGTGTGACACAGCATAAGACATTTATTCTGGCAGCGTGTGTTACAAAAAATAAACGAGCCCGTGTATTAAGCACCATGTCCGCCGACGCGCTGCGAAGCCGTGAGGAGGCAGCAGATGGATTATTTGATGATTCCCCGGCTGGGGAAACAGCAGTAACAGAACGTATGAGCAATGTATGAACAGGGCAACCCAACGCGAAGGAGCTGTTTAAGAAGTTAGAAAAGCTCATGCGAGCTGAACAGTCAAAATGGTGGGAACATAAATCCCTAACAAGGTACCTGGACGTTGGACGTATTCCAAGAGGATTGTGGATTATGTTGCCGCCCAGTTACAAGCAACCTGATCCCAATATGTTGACAGAATGGGTCACTTGCAATTTGGAATCTTCACGGAGACTTGTGGAAATTCTCGTGAAATATGCAGCAAGCGATCGCATTAAATTACAAGCACAGATTGAAGAAGTTGAAAATGAAATTATGTGAATTGGAAAGCACAGACAATTTCAAAAAACAGCGGGATGATATGCTCGCACGTTTACATAAAGATGAGGAAATTATTAAAAACGCAAGGCTTACAAATTTCAGAGGGACAAAATAGACTATCAGAATGGCCAAGTTTTCACTTTTGCGCGAAAGTATGATGCAGTGAGAGGAAAGAGTAAAGAAGGCTTACCCTCAATGAAACCAACAAATATGGGAAGCATGACACCAGCCTCTACCTCAGCATCCGAGCTAAGTTCTGCTTTGGAAAGCGAATCCGAAAATGAACAACCGAGAACTAGCTCGGAATTGGGGTTTACCAGAATGTCACTGGCTCAGGAGGTCGACTGTCTCCATCAAGATCGGAGACAGACACTGCGCCCCGTGTGCAAAGAAAACAAAATGCCAAAGAAACAACCAAAAACGCAGAGAAAGACGGCAATGCCGTAGCAGGCGGAAAACAGCCATACAACAAGAAACCAGCAAATGCGAGGTGGAAACGCAATTAAAAACAAACAGCGTCATCACAAATTCCAACGCAGTGATTAATCTATCTGATATTAACTTAAACATGGCTGAGAAACAAATTCTGGCACTTGGCCTTTCATACAGTCCCGAGAGCAATTTCAATTATGCTGAAACACGCATGGACGTTTTTAGGTTCATTCGCAAATTGAAATTGAAAAAATATCATCTGTTACAGACTAAGCCTAATAAAAATCCTCCGGTACAACTTACAGCGAGCAGTACCAGTCCAACATTGCTGGTAGCAGGTGATGTGGATTTATTATTAGATTTACACCAGCTACAAGGAGAACAATATAAAGGTGATAATTCCAGTGAGTTGGAAAGAATCAGTGACTCAATCCATACACCGTTTAAGCCTAAATCGACTTTTCAACCTGTTATGCTCCATGACAATTTGGATATTTTTCATGAGCAAATAACAACCGACTTGAAAAAATTGTACAAGAAAACATTCTGCGCCCAATGGAACATCAGCCGGAAAAACAACTCATATTCCCAACTGATGAGAAAGTTGCAAGCACGAGATAACATCATTGTGAGACAATCCGATAAAGGGGGTAATGTGGTCTTGTGGCCAAGGGATCTATATATGGAAGAAGCTATGTCCCAGCTTAATGATAAAGATTGCTATCGGAGAAGTAATATGCAATGTGTCAGGCAGGCTAAAAATAACTATTACACTAAACTTTTAGCCTGGAAAAGTGGAGGGTTAATAAGCTCGGATGAGTTTAAGTTTTTAAAAAATGACTACCCTACAATTCCGGCTTTATATTTTATTCCTAAAATTCATAAGTGTAGAGTTAAACCTCCTGGCAGACCCATCATATCTGCATGTAACAGTCTCATGGAAAAAACTTCCAAATATGTCGATTATTTTTTACAGAGCTTTGTACGCGCATTAACTTCCTATTTGCAAGACACAAGTGATTTTTTACGGAAGTTAAAGGAGGTTAAATGGGATTCTGATTGCATTTTAATCACACTAGACGTAACGTCACTATATACTAGCATAAGGCATCAGGATGGTATCAAAGCCATCGAGCATTTTTTAAACAAACGACCAATGAGCTTGTATATGCACAATAAGATGCTAGTTGATATGATAGTGACGTGTCTAGAAAACAACTTTTTCCTATTTAATAACCAAGTATACCAGCAAACCAGAGATGTTGCAATGGGGGCTTGCTTCTCCCCAAGTTATGCCTGTTTGCATATGGGGCTTTGGGAGGAGCAAGTCCTATCCAACACCTTTGTTGAAGTTATGAACCAACATATAGGTTGCTGGTATAGGTATATAGATGATCTGTTCCTAATTTGGAGGGGCCCTGAAGATCTGGCACTCCAGTTTATTGAACAGATCAACTCTAATAACCTCAACTTACATTTCACTGCGACCATGAGCAGAGAAAGGGTTTATTTTCTAGATGTTGAGGTGTTTATTAGGGTAGGAAAGGTTGAATCTAAACTACACAGGAAACCCACGGCTGGGAATACTGTGTTGCATGCAACCAGCCATCACCCCAGACACCTCATCCAGAGTATACCCTACGGAGAGATGCTGCGTATTAAACGCATTTGCAGCACCTCGGATGAATGTCACTTAGCCCAACAAGAGAGCAGGGATAGATTCCTGGCTAGGGGTTATACCTCCCGGACTATAGATACTGCCATCGCCAAGACTAACAATATTGCAAGGGAAGATACTCTTGCAGTAAAATCCTCCACTCAGAGTGATGACAATATATCTTCAGATCTGACTACCCGTATGATTCTTACATATAATTCTCAGCATGGGCAAATTCGAAAAATCCTCAACAAAAACTGGGCATTGGTGCGCAATCATCTAATATTAGGAGAGTTAACATCTAAAACCCCGGATATTACATTTAGAAAGGCAAGATCTATGAGTGATATGCTGGTAAAAGGCAGCCCAGAAGTGATAACATCTAAAAATTGGCTATCTTCTCGCAAGGGATTTGTGAAATGTCCATCATGTAAGGCATGCAGATATGCAGTCAGTACTACTTCATATACCTGTCCTTTTAGAACAGAGGCTGTACCGATTACCAAATTTCTGACATGCAAAACGGAGTACGCAGTATATGTGCTGGAGTGTCCCTGTGGCCTGCGGTATGTGGGTAGCACTAAGCTGCAGGTCCACAAGAGGATACTCCAGCACATCAGGGCAATTAACAACTGTGATCCCTTGTACCCCGTCGCAAGACATTTTAAGGATGTGCATAACCAAAATCCAGGTCTTCTAAAATACTTTGTGGTGGATACAGTTTTACCATTGAGAAGGGGAGATAATCGTGAATCACTCCTCCGTTTATTAGAGACTACATATATTTTAGAACTGGATAGTAAGGCTCCTTCTGGTATGAACTCTAGTGAAGATTTTTATACTTGCCTGTAATTATGTCTTGCCCTCTCCTTCCCTTTTGGAGTATGATGAATTTACTGTTAACTGCTTACATTTTATCAATATGCTGCTTCTAGTTTTTAACCTTGTTGTATTTTTGCACTTTGCACTTTAATTAGGTGGCACTGTAAGAAAAGTTAAGTTTAGCACTAGCACTTTATAAGATTACATAGAAGTATGGTTGATGCCCACTTAGGGCTTTATTCAGCTTTTAGCTAAATAAGATTCATGCTAACAGTTGGTTGAATATATTTTATAGCGGAATCTACCCTATATCGCAATATAGATGAGGGCTTTGGAAGGTACATAATTAATATCAATTTATTTATTTGATGTTTTTATGACCTTTTTAGTTTTTGCCCGTTGTTCATATATTTTGTATGATAAAGTTGTGCAAATTCAGGTGATGCTTTTAAATGAACTTAGTTTTAAGTATTCACTTTGTATATATATTTATATATTTTATATACTTATATATTTATATGTTGGTATGTTTATTTAATTACCTTTTGTTTGATGTCCGTTATGTAAACCTTAATCAGGGCAGGTTTTATTAAGTTAAACTTGCTAAAAGAAAGACCATATTTATGTTTCTTCTATGTTCATTTGTCATGTGACAGGTCACGAGTGTTTGCACTATGCACTTAAAAAGGTATGGCACATCGCAATGCGTTATGTGAACAAGACCTCTGAAAGGTCGAAACGCGTCGTGGCGGTGGTGCGGGGCATATAAAATAAAATTTCATCAGCACCAAGTAAAGGGTCCGGTTTCGTCATTTCCCTGCGGATTGGATGTTTAGTGGCGAACTCCATTCGATATATATATATATATATATATATATATATATATATATATATATATATATATATATATATATCAGCAAATCGTCTCTTATCCGTGCCTTGTAAGCAAAAAGACGAAGCAAACCCAATATATCGGTGCAATGTGTTTATTAGATCCCCTGCACCGCCGCCATAACGCGTTCCAGCCCTCGTGGGGCCTTGATCACATGTACGTTAGGGGAGCAGACACAACCATTTAAAGTGACAGTGCGTAAAAATTTATTAGATTTAGCATAGACAGAGAAAAGTTGGAATATACATTCTTCACATTCCTCGAAGCTACATAATTGTAGCAAAGATGCTGATGTGCAAAATGAGCAATGACAATAAATATGTAAATAAATAAATACATATTAAAAAGTACAAAAAGCTCATAAAAAAGATGCCAGAATTTAAAAACATCATGTAGCTTAACTAAGTGAATAAAAAATGCAAATTTAAAAGTGTAACAAATGTAAACTTTCACATATCCAAGATTGCATAATTCAATATTAAATGAGCTGACTTGCTTGCATCACTTGCTTCATTCCGACTGGAATGTAAATGTGAAATGGTATAGCCCAAGTGGGCATTGAGACCACCATTCTATGTCTGGAAAAAGAATCAGTGCAAAAAAAGTGTCACCTATGCAAACCATAAAATTCACATGTGCAAATTGTGCGTAAAAATTTAAACCCCAAGATGGTTAAAAACTATTACAGAGGCAGCGGCAAGTTATAAGACAATATTAAATGACTGCACAATAAATTGCTATAAATGCGTGAAAAAATCCTCACTGCTATTCAGACCATGTGGCGTCTTACAATCCATTTCCAGAATGTACTTGGTCTCAAGTTTTCTTAGGAGACTTTCTCGGTCACCTCCTCTTCTCAGTGGAAGAACCGAATCCACCACAAAGTACTTTAGCTCCTGTGAGTTTTTGGCATGAGCTACTTCGAAGTGCCGTGCCATTGGATAGGACACGTCACCATTGTTGATTGCCCTCATGTGCTGGAGTATCCTCTTATGGACCTGCAGCCTAGTACTTCCCACATAGCGCAGGCCACAGGGACACTCCAGCACATAAATGGCAAAGTCAGTCTTGCATGTCAGCTTCTTTTTGATCAGGACAGGCTTGCGACTAAAAGGTGTAGTGTATTCTGTCTTATTAATGCCATGTCTGCAGGCCTTACATACAGCGCCTTTAAGGAAACCTTTGCTAGAGTTGAGCCAGGTAGTGTTAGTTCTCAATTCCGGACTACATCTTACTAGCGAGTTGCTCATAGAGCGGGCCTTCCTGAAAGTAATGTACGGGGAACTAGTCAATTTGGCACCTAAGATAGGGTCATTCTTCACTAGAGCCCAATTTCTATTCACAATCCTGCGAATAATCTTGTGTTGGCTACTGTAGGTTAAAATCAGTCTAGCCGGTTATGTGGGTTCCTGTTGCAGATCTAACTCTGGAAGGTTTTTGCCTAATAACACCTGATCTCTGCAATATTTATTGGCATTTATCATGGCTCTATTAACTACGTCAAGTTTGTAGCCTCTCCTTAGGAATCTTTCCCGACATTCATATTGCGCTGTTTGGCAGTCAAAGTCAGAGCTGCAGATTCTTCTTATCCGCAGCATCTCCCCATAAGGGATGCTGCGGATCAAATGTACCGGGTGGTGGCTGTCAGCATGTTTATTTATTTATTTATTTATTTAAGGAGTTTTATATAGCGTTAGCTGGACCCGAGGGTATCAGAGCGCTTCACAGCAAGTAGCTTATGTGCAAATAGGCAATACAGAGAATATAGAAGAACATAGGGGTTCGTGCCGGATAAGGATCAAACAAGGGAGTGATCGAACAGAAGGAGCATGGAGGGTGCAGGTCAAACTAGCATTGCATGCACATATAAACCACAAATGTTACATGAATATATAAGCAACAAATACAATAGATATATCAGTAAAAATGCTTCTATAACGTCAGAGCATATTACAGTTCTGTCACATTACACAGGAAAATATATGCAGAGTGTCCTGGAAAGTGACTTGGTTATGGAAATAATAATCCACATTCCTTAAGTCGAGTATCCAAAAGGTTTTCTTGATCCAGCAATGCGAGTGTCCAAAAAGTTTTCTTGATCAGAGTCAGTGTCACTGGTCACATAGTTGAAGTTAGGTGGAATGCCGGCTAAGGTACTTCCTTGGCTTCTAACGGTTTGCTCAAAAGCGGTCAAGGAGGAGGACTTTGAGCAGGTTTTGAATTTTGGAAACGAGGGGATCGTTCTGATGTGGGGGGATGGAATTCCAGATTTTGGGGGCGTTTCCAGCAAACGATTTGGCCGCAGTTTTTTGTTTGCGAGTTTTCAGCGGGATGAGTAGCAGAGTGTTGGAGCTCCTGAGGTTCCTGGACTGGCCGGCCCTTTTGAGTTTGGCGGCTAGGTATTCCGGTTTGCCTGTGTGCAGGGCTTTGTGCGTGAGGCAGGCTGTTCTGAAGCTGGCTCGCAGCTCAATTGGGAGCCATTTAAGTTCTCTGAGTGCAGGGGAGATGTGTTCGAATTTCTTAGTCCCGGTGACCATTCTGGCTGCTGCATTAAAGGTTGTTTTCAGGGGGCGAGGTGGGATTTTGCTGTACCGGTCAGGGCTGCAATCCCATAATCGATTCTGGAGAGCACCAGTGCTTGGGTGGCTTGTTGCAGGTCCTTGGGCGGGAGGAAGGGTTTTATTTTGTACAGTAATTTCAAGTTGAGAAAGGAACTTCTAGCGGATCTTGTATTGTGTTTTTTCATGTCCAGTTTCGGGTCTAGGGTGATGCCTAGAGATTTTACCGAATCCGCCAGGATGAGGTTACCCTTGAGGCGTCAATAGCTTTGAGCCATTCTGCAATTTGGGGGTTTTCGTCTTTGTTGGAAATGAGGAGTATTTCCGTTTTCTCTTGATTGAGTTTCAGGTGATTACTTGAGAGCCAATGTTGAACCTCTCTAAGCGTGGCGTTGAGTCTCTGGATGTCGTCAATGGAGGAGGTTTCCAGATATAGCTGCGTGTCATCAGCATATAAGTGGAAAGGGATGTTGGATTTCCTGAGTAGAGTGGTAAGGGGTTCTATGTAAATGTTGAAAAGCTGAGGGGAGAGCACTGACCCTTGTGGAACACCCCTGTTGACGGGGTGGATGTTGGACTCGAAACTTTTAATTTTTATTCTTTGTGAGCGATTGTGGAGAAAGGAAGAGAACCATTGGAGGACCGTCTCTTCAAGACCAGCCCTTTCTTGTAGAACCTTGATGAGAAGCTTGTGATCGACTGTATCGAATGCAGCCGATAGGTCCAGGAGGATGAGAAGGCAGCATTGGTCCGAGTCGAGTGACTTGTGTAGGTCGTCTATGACATTGAGGATTGCGGTTTCAGTGCTGCAGCCTTTTCTGAAGCCCGATTGATGGGAATCTAGAAAGTTGATGTTGTCCAAGTGTTGGGTCAGTTGAGGAAGTACACATCTTTCCAGGATTTTGGTCTGAAGCGGTAAGTTTGAGACAGGTCTAAAGTTGTTCAGAGCATCAGTGTCTAGTCCTGGCTTTTTCAGCAGTGGTGTGACTTGACCAACTTTGAGGCAGTCTGGTACGACTCCTGATCTCAGTGAGCTGTTAATGATCTTGCACCATAGCGGGGCTAGGACGAGCTTCAAGTCCTTGGTCAGTTGAGGGGGTAGCTGATCAAGGGCGTGGGATGAGGGTTTAGCGTTGGAGATTAGTTTGACTATTTCTGCTTCCTGAATGGGAATGAAGGAGGACCAGTGATTTGGGGGTTCAAGGAATCGCTATCGTTGGTTTCAGACGCCTGGATCTCGTTGGAGGGGATGAGATTGGAGCCAAGTGAGAGATCGATCTTGGCGATTTTGTCGTTGAAAAAGATGGCGAAGTTGTCGCATCGTTCTTTGGATGCCTGAGTTGAGGAGGTCGCTGGCTTAGAGGTTTGTTTCCTGATGATATTGAAGAGCTCTTTGGGTCTGTTTTTGCGTTGTCTAGCGCAGAGCAGAAGAAAGAAGTCTTTTTGTTCTTAATGTGCTTTTTGTAGTTCCTGCGGGCTGCTTGGAGTTGATCACGATGGAGGGCGGTGGGATTGTTCCTCCAGATTCTTTCTGAGGCTCTTAGATGTCTTCTTTCTTCGTTGGTGTCAGTGGTGAACCATGATCTGGATGGAATGCTCCTGGGTTTTTTTAGTTTCAGAGGGGCAAGTTGGTCCAGGGTGAGCGTCATGTTCGGGTTGTAGAGAGAGGTGAGTTCGATAGTTGGGAGGTGATCAGTGATGTTGGGGAGGAGCGCTCTTATTCTTTCTTCTAGATCCGCTCGAGGGATCTGAGCTGTGTTCCTAATCCATTTGGGGGGGTCCTGCAAGGGGTGTTGAGTTAGGACCGTTTGGTTGATGTGAAAAAGGATGATGTGATGGTCGGACCAGTCTGCGGGAAGGATGTGGTCGATGGTGATTGCATTGCTTTCGGCAATAATTGCGTCGAGGGTTGCTCCTCTGTGGTGTGTTTCTTCTGAGCAGTGTTGGGTCAGGTTGTTTTCTAGTAGGAGGCTGTTTAGGGTTTGAATAAGCGGGTTTTTTGTTTCATTCCATCTTAGATTAAGGTCGCCAAGAATTATGTTGTTTGAGTTTCCGAGTGAGCAATGGGCAATCAAGTCAGAGAGGTGTTCCCCGAATTCGGAGGAGTTGCCTGGAGGGTGATACAGGAGGTGGCAGAGAGATGGCGTGTTATCGCTTGTCTTGATGTTGACTGAGAGACATTCAAAGGAGCTATACAGTCAGGAGGCAGTTTCCGTGATGGAAATGCTATTCTTGTGAATGATTGCTATGCCCCCTCCTCTTTGCACTTTCCTGTCTTTGTTGATCATTGTGAATCCAGGAGGCACCAGCATGTCCATGCTGGGGTAGGAGAGATTGTTGAGCCAGGTCTCCGTGATGAATGCTATGTCTATATCATGGGGAGAGGATGGCTTCTGCTAGTTCGGTTGCATGTTTAGAGGCCGATCTGCAGTTTAGGAGCATGCAGTTAATGGGGGACCCTTCGTTGCTTGGATTCTTAGTAGATGGGGCCCTAGGTAGAGAAGTTAGGTGAGCTGGGGGTCTAGGGTCTCTCAATGGAAGGTGTTCTCTTCCGACTCCCGTAATTACTTGGATCATGGATTTCGGGGAGGGATTAGAGGGAGAGTCGTAGGTTGAGGCTAGGTATGCCGCTTCCCGGGAGGAAAGTGCAGCTTTTGCTCTTCTGGGTCTCTCAGAGCGATTCTCAGTACCCATTCTGTTGTTCGATGGCCAGGACCTGGGGGGGACAGGGGGCCCACTGGGGGGCGGTGCCGTGGCACACCCGGGTTGGGTGAGATTTGGCGGTGAGGTGGGGTGCTGAGTGGGCTTTCAGATCGTGACCAGGTTGGATAAAGTTTCGTTCAGGCCTCGGATCAGGATTTCAAGCTGGGTTTCTAGGAGGATGAGGCGATGCGTCATGTTATCCAAGGTGGGAGGGGGTGCCTGGGGCAGTATTGCCCGAGGGGAGGGGTGGGTCCCAGTCATAGTGGCTGTTGGGGGAGGAGCTGCCTGGTTTGTCTCTGGGAGGGATCATGGGCAGGAGGAGTGTTGGCTCATAACGAGGATTCAGCCTCGTGTGGCCTGAGGGCGGGGTGGAGCTGTAGGGAGACTGAGCTTGGGAGTAATGCTCGTTCCTGGTTGGCTGGTTGGGGTGAGAGAGAAGGCAGGGGTGGGAGGGTCGTCCGCCAGGGGGGATGGGATCGTTATTAGGAGGAGCATAGTTGCGGGAGGTGACTCGAGGGGGTAGGGAGGAGGTTTTCGAAGAGGACGCGAGAGGGGTCTGGCACCTCACCTGACGTGGAGGGCTCACTGGGGGGAAGAGAGGGGTCAGGCCGGGTCGGGTAGTGTGCAAGGGTGCCTTTTTTAGCGAGGGGAAGAGGGAGTCGAAAACCTCGAGGTTATCGTTTTTAGCCTGTATCAGGACTGTGCCATTCGAGTAGATGGTTATGGAGATGTTGCTGCTCAGCATCTGGTGGTTCGGGAGAGAGGTCGTCAGTTTGCGGCTATGGGATGTGATGGTAGTTTTGGAGATGTGGAGATGTGTGTTGAGGATGGTGATCCAATTGTCGGGTCTTTCAGGGTGGAAGATGAGATCCATTTTTATCTGCCCTTTGGAGGAGCAGTGGAAGGTGTCCACGATTAGTGTTTCGGGGTGCTGTCTGATCAGTCTATGTTTGAAGTGTCTCTTCGCTTTACTTGTGAGGTTGGAGGGGAAAGTAATCGCGAAGGAGTTCGGCCCGTGGGGTTTCAGGTACTTCGGTGTTCTTGGGGTGGCAACCATTAGCGTGGCCGGGGGCATTGTGAATGGGTTCGGAGGGAGGCGGGATCCCTCAGGGGTGTAGTAGCAGTGTTGTCAGAGAGTACTTTCTGGTCGGGTAGGGGGGGTTGGGGAGCTCGAGGAATTGACTTCCCGGGAGGGAGGGTCCAGTGGTGAGGGGCGTGCGGCTTAGGGCTTCTCTAGGACCAGGTTTGAGAGTCTGTGCTGGACTGGTATATTGGGAAGGGGGCCTGTATCGTTAAGGGTACTCTCTATAGGTGGCAGGGACACCTTTGCAGAGATGCGACGGTGGTTCAGAGATTGGGTCCCGGGTGGGCTTTTAGGGGACGGGCGTCTGGAGGCTGCCTACACTAACCTGTGAGTCCTTGGGAGCGTTGGAGGGCGTTGGTTCGAGACCCTCTTGTGGCCGGCCCTTGTTTAGTCCCTGGTGGCCATTTTGGGGACAGGCACCTGGAGGCTGCCTGCACTGACCTGAGAGTCCTTGTTGCGATGTCCGGAGCTTTGGAGGGGCATTGGATCGAGACCCTCTTGCGACCGGTCTTTGTTTAGTTTAGATTTGGCGAGATCTCCTGGCTCCCCAGAAGAAATCAGGAAAGATCGGTGAATTCAGCCTGGGGCGGCCATCTTAGTGTCAGGCACTATAGTGCACTCAGGGTAGCCCTCGCAGTGTCGCTTCAGTCCTGTGCTCGTGTGCCCTGGGGAGCGGGAGCAATCAACTTGCAGAGACTAAGTACGGTCTGTGTAGTAATTCTGTCCTTGCTGGTGGAAGAATTGTATTTTTATTTATTTTCTTTCTTTCTTTTTTTTTGTTTTTCTCCTAATGGTCTTGAGAGTGGCGGCCATTACGGGGTCAGGCACAGTGAGATCCTGCTGTGTTGAGACTCGGGGCTCAGCTCCCGCTTCGGGACCGCCTATTTACTGTTAGGGGTCGGGCATGTCCAGCCTTACTGTGGCAGGGTGAATCAGGGCCTCTTGGGGTCTTCGTGCAGCCTTAGTAATCTGGGTTCATGGCGGCCATTACGGGGTCAGGCAGCGTGAGCTCGTAAAGTGTTGAGGCCCGGGGCTCCGTTGTAAGGGGCAGTGTCTGCACCACTCAGCGTCACTGCGATGTTGTTTTCTGATAACACACACTGACTAGTGTGCAGCACGTCACGTGACTCACGAGGCTTTCACTTTGCCCTTCTTCTTTGCCGGCTGACAACTTCACAGCCCTGAGGGCATGTAAAAGGGTAATACCCGCAGTCGGTTTTCTATATAACCTAGTGTGTAACTGGTTGTTCTGTATCAATATTTCAACATCAAGAAAGTAAATAGATGAGTTGCTAATCTGCCCAGTGAATTTGAGATTAAGGTTATTGTCATTGATCTGCTCAATAAAGAGCAGAGCATCACTCTCATTGCCCCTCCAAATTATTAACAGATCATCAATGTATCTGTATAGCCTGATCACATTGTATGCCATTGTTTCACTGAAGGTAGGCAAGAGGACCTGTTCCTCCCACAGACCCATATGTAAACAGGCATAACTGGGGGAAAAACAGGCCCCCATTGCCACACCTCGGACTTGCTGAAATATTTGGTTGTTAAAAAAGAAAAAGTTATTCTCTAGACACATCGAAATCATGGCCAGTAACATTTTGTTGTGTTTATAAAAACAAATCTGTCTGGTATTTAAAAAATGTTCCACTGCTTTTAGACCATCCCTATGATTTATACTTGTATATAGGGATGATACATCTAATGAAATAAGCAGATAATCTGAATTCCAAACAATGTCATTCAACTTTCTCAACAAATCACTAGTATCAAGGATAAAAAAGGAGACCTCTCACATGCTCCTGTAAGAAAAAATCTACATATTTGCTGGCATTCGCCATTAGAATCCCACAGGCCGATATTATGGGCCTGCCCGGTGGTTTACAATTGTTTTTATGAATTTTAGGGATAAAATACAAAGCTGGCATCACAGGGTAATCATTCTTTATAAACTTGAATTCATCAGTTGTCAATAGCCCCGCACTTTTCCATGCCAATAAATTAGAGTAAAAGGTGTTCCATGTAATTTTCACATCGTGCTTCGTTTGTAACAGTCCCTGTCATTAAGTTGGCTCATCGCTTCTTCCATGTGCATGTCTCTGGGCCACAATACCACGTTGCCTCCCTTGTCTGATTGGCGTATTATTATGTTGTCATTAGCCTGAAGTTTCCTCATAAGTAAGTAATATATATATCTTCAACAAAACTCCACACCTACCACTCGACGAGAGTTCCACGGCACCGGAGAGAGAGCCCACAGGTATTTTAAACCAAAGAAGTGTTTATTTAGTACACCATTCGTGCAAGCGTAGACGGTCAACGCGTTTCGGCTCCTGCCTTCAACTGGACCATAGAGTCCCGCTGTCTAGAACATCGATTTAAAGTGAACTTGTGCATTACGATCCCTTGTTTGTTTCCATTATTTACAATATACTAGACTGCTGACCCTCATTTTTTTCCTCAGAAAATGGTCACTCATAGCTACCATTTTACTAACATTACTAATGGTGAAGTACCATTATTACAAGGCAGTAAAAAGCAAAATTTACACGAGTTCATAGTCGCTCCTAAGAGGTAAATAAAAAAATAAAAAAGGGGGAGCATTTTAGTTATTAGTGTGCAAAATTGAGCAATAATTCTTTTTTCAAAGACGAAAGAGCTAAAAAACATTTGCATTTAAGATGGTAGCATTAGAAAACGGCGATAAAGCAGCTTTCTTAAAGCAGCATACATTCAGTAATTCAATGTCTGTAAAGTACACTATAAATGAATGATTTACTGTCCCAAGAGACGTCCTTTTCTAAAGTGCAATGTGCAATGGCTCAAGACCATATATCAGTTGAAAGTTCAAAGCAATAGTTCTTTTTTCAGAAACGGAAGAACTAAGAAACATTTGCATTTAAAATAGTGACCTTAGAAAACGGCAGGTTCCATCCATCAAGGAGGGGGTCTGTCGAAGAGCCAGGTTTTGAGGTTTCTTGCGAAGATGGGGAGCGATGTTGTCTGTCTGAGGTGGAGCGGAAGGGCGTTCCATGCTTTGGCCGTGAGGAAGGAGAAGGAGCGGCCTCCTGATCTGGTCTTTCTGGTGCGGGGGACGACGGCGTAGGAGAGCTGGGCTGATCGTAGGGTCCTTTGGGGTGCGTGGAATTTGAGTCGGCTGTTCAGGTATGCTGGTCCGGTGCCGTGGAGGGCCTTGTGTGCGTGGGTGAGCATCTTGAAGGTGATTCTCGCCTCGACAGGGAGCCAGTGGAGTGTGCGCAGGTGCTGGGAGATGTGGCAGTGTTTTGGCAGGTTGAGGACCAGTCTTGCGGCGGCGTTCTGGATGTTCTGTAGCTTGCGAGTGAGGTTTTTGTTTATTCCGGCGTAGAGTGCGTTGCCGTAGTCGAGTCTGCTGGTGACCAGGGCGTGAGTGACGGTCTTTCGGTGTTCGAGGGGGATCCATTTGAAGGTCTTACGAAGGAGGCGGAGGGTGTGGAAGCAGGAAGACGAGACAGAGTTGATCTGGCGGTCCATTTTGAGCTCGGAGTCCAGGATGATTCCCAGGTTGCGTGCGTGGTCCGTGGGGGTTGGCGGGTTTCCGAGGGCGGGGGCCACCAGGTGTCGCTCCAGGCATCGGGGTTTGGGCCCATGATGAGTACTTCTGTTTTGTTGGTGTTTAGTTGTAGGCAGCTGTTTTTCATCCATTTGGCGACGGCTTCCATGCCTTCTCGAAAGTTGCGTCTGGCGGTGTTGGGCTCGTTGGATAGGGAGAGGATGAGCTGGGTGTCGTCTGCGTATGACACAATGTTGAGTCCGTAGGCTCTGACGATGGGGGCGAGTGGAGCCATGTAGACGTTGAAGAGCGTCGGGCTGAGGGAGGAGCCCTGGGGGACTACGCAGGTGGTAGGTGTGGGGTCTGAGAGGAAAGGGGGGAGTCTGTTTTTCTCAGGTCTAGGGTTCTATCCCCTCCTCTTTCATTTGTTTCACCACTTTTACACCAAAGTATGTTATTGCTTGGTTGTCTCCTGAGTGTTTTTCGGCAAAGTGTTTCGCCATGGGATAAGAAAGATCTTAATTCTTTATCGCTCTGAGATGCTGGAGTATCCGTAGTTTCAATTTATTGATGGTACTCCCAACATATTGTTTCTTGCAGGGACATTCCAAAATATATATCACATACTTGGATTCACATGTGATATGGTCAGTGATTTGCTCCACCTTACCATTCTGCAGTCGATATGAGCGTGTGTTTCGACCATGTTCACATGCTCTACATTTGGAACACTTCCAAAATCCGGGTGTAGTTAGCCATGATGTTACTCCTGATTTTTTAATCTCCAGGTGGCTGTGTGTTAGAAGATCGCCTAAAGAAGCTGTTTTCCTATATGTAATTTTAGGCGTTGGTGGTAATCTCCTCCTCAGTGTTTCATCGAGCATTAAGATGCTCCAATTTTTCTTTATGATTGTTCTTAGAATCTTGTTTTCGACATTGAAGTCCATGATCAAGCGTGTTACATCATCCCCTTCATGATTCTCATTGGCTTCCAATAGTTCTGATCTTGTTTTGAGATTTACCTTAGCTATGGCACCTCTGATCACTTCTGATGGATAGCCCCTCTCCAGGAATCGTCCACTCATTTCATCAAGATTTTGCTCGATGTCTGATGTTTCAGAACAATTTCTTTTAGCGCGGAGCATTTCCCCATAAGGAATGCTCCACTTCAAATGTTGTGGATGCCCGCTGTTGGCGTGGAGAATGCTATTACTGGCAGTTGGTTTCCGGTGCATCCTCCTGCATATTTTGTGATCTTTGGTAAATACATCCACATCTAGAAATATTGCTTGATGTTGCTACATGTAGATGTGAAGGACAGGTTGTAGTTGTTGTCATTTAATGTCTGGATGAAGGTTTCAAGATCTGATGACTCCCCTTCCCATATCCCGAAAAGGTCATCTATAAACCTTGTCCAGATTTTGATGTTTGACTTGTACCTGCCTTTCAGTACATCGGCTTCACAAACTGCCATGAATAGATTCGCGTATGTGGGGGCGAAAGATGTTCCCATCGCCGTGCCCTGCTTTTGGAGAAATATATCTCCCTTGAAGAGGAAGACGTTATGTGTCAGACAATAATTCAACATTTCCATGAGCATTTCCGAATGTTCCAGGAAGCTTAATGATCTTGTTTTCAGAAATTGTCTGACCGCCGCTAATCCGTCTGAATGAAGAATTGATGTGTACAGAGATGTCACATCTATGGTGACCATGGTTAAGCGTTCGTTCCAATTCAAGTCTTGTATCTTTTTTAGGAAGTCCGTTGTATCTTTTAGGTACGAAGAGAGTGATGTTACATATTCCATTAAGAAGACGTCTATATAATATATATCTATATATTCCGGCTCCCTGTGCACCAGCCTGTTGCACTCACAAACGGGTGCCATGGGTCAAAATGAAGCCTACAAATTAAACCTCTTAATCACCGCAAAATTTATAATATCACGAACGATTGGTTCTACATAACCACATTTGTTCGTTTTTTTGTACTTTGCAAAATAACGATTCGGCCTGAGTGGGCTTCCTCTTATATTATAACCATCATTTCGATAGTAATTTTCACTCATACAATTCTGCCACAGTGGGCGCTCTCTTTTATTTTGGCCATCATATTGATTGTACGAGCTGAAATCGCTATCAATGTGATGGCCAAAATGAAAGAGAGCGGTGATTAAGAGGTTTAATTTGTAGGCTTCATTTTGATCCATGGCATAAAGTGAATGTTTATCTCCAGTGATAAGGAACTCAGATATTGACAAAATGTAAAAGAACAATAGTCTGTTATTTATGTTTATAGCACACACGTCACACATGTAGGTGTTCCTTTAAATGAAGGAAGGACAGTTTGTAAACCTAACCTGTGAGCAAGGAGTGCGAAGCTCTGAAATGCTTTGGGATTTGCGTTGCGAGTTAATAAACACGTCTTCTCATTTGAGCTGCAGCACTGTGGTCTGTTCGGCATCGATTTATGAAGATTGGGCCGTATCTACAGGATTTGGTGGATATTTGGGGTTTTGCCACCCCGCCGCGAGCTCTCCGTGAAAAGTGGCTTGGGCGAAAGGCGGAACCTTGGCTGTTGGATTCCAAACACAGCCCTTGCCCGCCCCCGTTACCAGCTGGAAATCAGTGGTCCGAGACCCGGAACAAGTCGGAAGACATGGGAAAGCCGTGCTCTCCTGTAGGTAATTGAGTCACAAAGGAAGTGGAGTCGAAGGACCTCCGTCCTGAGTACCAGCACCCGACAGGTGAGCGGCATACTGAAATCATTAACTTGTTGGGTCTATTTTATAAACGGGAGGCTAAACGGATAAATCGTCCGTAGGTAGTACTAGCGGCGATTTCGTGACTGTAAGCGTGAGTGTGCAGAGGCGTCTGCACGACTCCTTGTCAATTGGGACCGGGAGTCAATATAGAGTAACTATGGCAGCAACAAGAGACGTTAAAAGAAGGGAGGCAGCTGAAAAATTGTTTGTGCATTCGGCTCTATCTAACTTGGAGAAACTTGCAGATCCAAATGAAGCAATTGAATTCCAAAGTAAAAGGCAATTATGGGATAACTTGTGGAAAGCATTGAAAAAAGAACAATCAAAATGGTGGGAGGCCACCACATTACAAAAGTACATTGAATGCGAGAGGGTGCCCCGTGGCCTAAGAATATTTGTGACACCAACCTTTGATAACCCTGATCCCAACATGGTGGAGGAGTGGGCTGCCAATAATCATGACTGCTCTACAACCATGTTAAAAATCCTGGTTAAATATACAAAGAAGGACTGTAAAAGACTGGCATTAGATATTGAAAAATACACCACCAAATTAAAAGAACTTTACAAAAAAGAAGAATTTGAAGTGTAAATGGCTAAGCTGGACCTTAGATTAGATAATGTGGTAGAAGAAATAAAGGCTAAAAAGCAAAGAAAATTCCACAGAGACGAAATCGATTATGAGAAAGGACAGATTCTCACATTTGGCTAAAAGTTTGACTATTTAAGAACAACGACACAGGAAACAGCAAGACCTGAGCAGCCATCAACATACAAAACGAAGAACAACAAATGAATGAAGATGTAGTATCAAGAGAGCGTGTGGATAGCGGCAGAAGCGAAAGTGACGCATCAGTCCAGTCTGAAAATATGGGAGTAAAAGCCCGAATTTTAAAAGAGTTCGACCTGATGGCAAGAGGGAGAGTAACCATCCAGGGAAACAGAGGCACCCCGGCGCAAAGAGGTCGTGGGCGAGGAGGCAGAGGAGGAAACAAACAAACAAGAAAGAAAGATCAACAAGAAAGCCCAGTGGGAGAGCTGACAAGGGGACGAAAGGCAGGAAAATGAATGATAATAATACTGTGGTAAATCTGTCAGATTTTAAATTAACTAAACACCAATCCGAGGTTTTAGGCTTGGGACTGCCTTTTTGTCCAACATCTAAGTTTAATTATACAGAAACTCGTATTGATCTCTTCCATTTTACGAGAAAATGAAAACTTAGAAAATGGTATGCCTCCACAAGAGCACCAAAAAACATAACCCAACGTGAGGTACCCACTGCCCTCACTGCAAATGATGTTGACATTTTATATACAATGCATGAGCTAGAAGGCAAGGTTGAATTTATTGATGACCCCTTTTTAAATCTTATTAATGATGACATTGATATTGATATAAGCTGTCCGAGTGGTTTTAAACCCAAGTCGATATTCATGCCCCAAATCACAAATGATGGTATATCGACATCTTTGAAAGAGACATGATAAAAGAACTGCAGAAACTTAGTCAGAAGAAAGTACATCCTAGAAATAATCTGAAAAAGGTTCACCTGAATGCTATTAATGAATTGGAAAATAACAAAAATGTTGTTATAAAAAAATCTGATAAGGGCGGTAATGTTGTTGTATGGCCTTTGAATATGTACCTAAAGGAAGGGAAGAGACAGTTGAATGATACTGACAGGTATAAAGTGACAACTAAAAAATGTTATGATGCTGCTAACAAGGAATATTTGGACAAACTGATAAACTGGCGTGATCAGGGAATTTTAGAATGGGAAGAATATTAGTTTCTACTTTGTAAATTTCCCAAAATTCCGGCATTGTATCTATTGCCAAAGTTGCATAAAGACATTTGTAACCCGCCAGGAAGACCGATAGTCTCATCAAGGGGGAGCATGCTGGAGAATACATCGAAGTACGTCGATTATTTTCTCCAACCTTATGTTCATGCTCTGCCCTCTTATGTTAGAGACACAGGTGATTTTCTGAGATTAATCAATGACATTGTTTGGAATGTTATGTTATGTTATTGAAGTTTATAACGCGCACAGATACTCCAAAGAGTGTCCGGCGCGAGCCTTGAGGTGTGAAGTAATGTTAATTAGTTAAACAGAAATGTTTTGAGCTGTTTTTTGAAGCGAACATGATCCTGAATGCTGCGCAGAGTATATGGAAGAGAGTTCCAGGCCGTGGCAGCCCTAAAAGCAAGAGAGCTGCCCCCCATTCTTTGGAGACGAACACAAGGTATCTGGGCAAGAAGCTGGGACGCTGACCTCAGTTGTCTAACTGGGGTATAGAACATAAAATGCTTCCTTAGATAGGCTGGGCCGGAAGCGTACAGGGCGTGGTGTGCCAAGACCAGGGCTTTGAACTTAACGCGTTCGGCGACAGGCAGCCAGTGAGGTGTGCGCAGATGTTGTCTAACGCTGCTTCTGATTGGGATATTAAAAAGAAGCCTAGCCGCAGCATTCTGGACTACCTGCAATTTGTTAAGAATGTAGCCCGGTAAGCCAATGTACAAAGTATTGGCGTAGTCGATACGTGACAGAATCAGCGCCTGAGTAACCGTTTCCTTGCCCGCCCTGGGAAGAAGCGGGAGACATTTCCTAAGGGATTTAAGTATCCCAAAGCAGCTCCCGGCAAGCTTCTTAATCTGGGTCGAAAAAGATAAGTTCTCTTCAAACCAGACTCCCAGGTTCTTAACGGGTTGACCTGAGGAAGATGGCAGGGGATAACCGGGTGGCCAGAGTGTTTCTCTAAACTGGGGCGGGAAATTCCCATAGAGGAGGGTTTCCGATTTGTCTTCATTGCACTTTAGCTGTGCCGCAGAAAGCCAATGAAAGACAGCTGTCAAACAGTTTTTCACCTCCAAAGTGGAATACTCAGATTTGCCCCAAGTGAACAAAAGCTGGGTATCATCGGCGTACTCCACAATCTTGGCTCCAAGATACTCTGCCAGCCGAACCAGAGGAGTGACGTAAATGTTGAAGAGAAGGGGGCTCAAGGAAGACCCTTGCGGCACTCCAGTGGTCACCAACTGAGGCGGGGATGCAAACGGAGGGAGCCAAACCTGCTGCGTACCACCCTACAAAAAGGATTTCAGCCAACCCCAGGCAGTACCTGAAATACCTATGTCCGCCAAGCGGGCCAAGAGCAGCCAATGGGGAACAGTATCGAATGCTGCCGAAAGGTCCAGCAATATAAGGGCAGCCCTTCCGCCAGCGTCCAAGCAATCCCGGATAGCTTCAGAGACTTCAACTAAAGCAGACTCAGTGCTATGCGAGGCTCTAAACCCAGATTGGGCTGGATGGAGTAAGCCCGAGCTTTCAATATATTCGGTAAGTTGTTTATTGACAGCCTTCTTGCAAATTTTGCCCACACTATGTAGGAGGGAGATAGGACGATAGCTCCCAGGGTCCCGTGGGTCCAGTGACGTTTTTTTTAAGAGTGGCAGAATCTTTGCCTGTTTCCAAGCCGCCAGGACAAGGGCCTCGTGGAAGGACAAATTAATGAGCCTGTTGACCTCAGGGTTGACTGTCTCTGCTACTGAGGCCAAAAGCCTAGCAGCGCAGGGGTCAGATGGAGAGCCTGATTTGAGGGCCATGAGAATCTTGAGTGAGTCCGGCAAATCAATAGGTGTGAAAGCCTCTAACGAGGAAGATGAAACAGGTAGAGCCTCTAAGGGCGCAGATACAGCCGTAACCTGGCTCCGACCAGTAAACGTTGTCTGTATAGAGCGAATCTTATTAATGAAAAAGTTGGAGAGTTTCTCGCACCAGGCGTCCGAAGCAGGGAGCCTAATAGACTCAGCTCTAGGAGCCAGAAAGCTCTGAACGATAGAAAAAATTTCCTTAGAGTTATTTCTGGCTGTAAAGGCCTTTAGCCTGTGCTATGGTAGTGTAATACATTTTCTGGGCTTCCCTAAGTGTCGTCTTTGCTAGCGGGCAGTAGTCCTTCCGCCAGCAGCGTTCCAGTTTTTTGCATTGCTGCTTCAATGCTTTCAGTTCAGAGGAGAACCAGGGTTTAGAGGGAGACTCCCTGGCTCGCCTATGCAACGAATGAGGAGAAAGAAAATCCATCACTTGCGTGATCCAACCAGAAAAGCTAGTCAGAGCTCCTTCTAAGTCAGTAGGAAAAACTGGTCTTGACTCTGCCAAGGCATGGCTAAAAGTCAGAGGATCAATTTTGGCGGAGGCAGGGTCATGTCTGACCTGTGCCGGAGAATTATTGCCCTTAGAGGCCCAGGAAAAATAAGACAGGAAATGGTCGGACCAGGGCACCGGGAGAGGGTCTTCAATCATAATGGGGAAGTTAGAACAAATGGGGTCAAGGATATGACCACCACAATGGGTCGGTAATCTAACCCACTGAGTAAGCTGAGCAAGGCTTAGAGAATCCAAACATTCCCGGGTCACCCCTAAATCAGTCTGGTCAAGATGAATATTAAGGTCCCCGAGAGGGAGATAGAGGGAGAACCGAAGGGCCCGGGGGACGATAGCGTCCTCCAACGCTTTAAGAAAGGGCCCTGCCGTCCCAGGGGGCCTATAGACCAGAGTTCCCCCCAGCGTGGATTGAGGAGAAATGCAGATACTAAAGTCCAAGATTTCTCCCTCACCCAGCTGCAAGGACTCACCACGATGAAAAGCCTTGAGAGGTTGTTCCGCCTACCTTTTGCCTTGCGTTATTTGCACATTGAATCTCGCTGCTATTTTAAAATCATTTTTAGTCATTTTAATATTGATTGCACATTGTTGGGAGCTTACTGTTTGAATTTGATGCTTAGACTGCCCCAGTGGGGTTGCGACTTCCTATTTTCACTGCTCGACACATAGAGGCGCCATTTTGGGCAGTGCGCTCTCTAGTTGTCGGCGGTACAGCCACATAAAAATGCGCGCTGCGCGGACGCCGGAGCCTTGAGAGGTTGTTCCGCCTACCTTTTGCCTTGCGTTATTTGCACATTGAATCTCGCTGCTATTTTAAAATAATTTTTAGTCATTTTAATATTGATTGCACATTGTTGGGAGCTTACTGTTTGAATTTGATGCTTTGACTGCCCCAGAGGGGTTGCGACTTCCTATTTTCACCGCTCGACACCTAGAGACGCCATTTTGGGCAGTGGGCTCTCTAGTTGTCGGCGGTACAGCCACATAAAAATGCGCGCTGCGTGGACGCGCGCAGCGGGCGCGCCGCTGGCGCGTCGAAGGCGCGCCTAAGGCAAGCCCGTCTGCACCCGTCAGCGTCCCGGATGCGACCAGCGCCAGCCACGCTGCCCGATCCTGTTCTCAGCGTGAGTTTCCTTGAACATATAGTCGTAACAATTTGCTGATGCTTCGCCCACATCCCGGCTCTCCTTCACATGGGTGGGAGGTTTTATCCAATTCCTCCACGGTCTTCCAGAATTGCGATTACTGCCTGGGGTCAGGTTTGGATGGTTGTCCCCGGTCCTGTATTGTGTTCAATGATAGTAAAAAGGGGTCCATCATTCTGGCAGCACTGATCAATACCCGCTCATTGGGGAAACACCATCAGGACATCTTTGACCTTCTCTCGGGTAATCCGATTGATCTTCTTTTTATTACAGAGACCTGGTTGAATGAATTTTCTAACCCGATAGTGGAGATGTCCATCCCAGAGGGATATAAGATCTCTCGTGCTGACCGTCAAAGCGGTAGAGGTGGCGGGGTAGCAGTCATTTACAGGGATAATTGGGCTTTTCATCGTGGTGAGGCCTTGCAGGAATGACGATTACCTACTGATTAGCTTGGATGTCAATAGCTTATATACGTGTATCCCTCACGATTTAGGGATAGATGCATGTAGATATTTTCTTAGAGGAAGATCGTTGTCATATCTCCTACACACAGAGATGATCATAGAGATGATCAACATCTGTCTCACTAACAATTTTTTCCTTTTTGATAAATCACTGTACAGACAAACCCAGGGGACGGCGATGGGAACTTCGCCCCCAGCTTTGCAGGGTTGTACCTGTGCTGGTGGGAGAAGCAGGTCGTCAATAACATCTGGCAATTTGAGAACCACGTCGTCCTCTGGGTACGTTATATAGATGACATTTTCTGCATATGGAAAGGCACTCAAGGACAAGCCCAAGAGTTTATTGACACATTAAATGACAATTCTTTAAATTTGACTTTCAATAGTCTTATACATGAGACAAAGATTGAATTTTTAGATTTGACCCTACAGGTTAGAGACAATAAGCTGACCAGTTCCCTGTTTCGTAAAAAAACAGCTGGCAATAGTTTATTACACGCTGATAGCTGTCACCCTAAAAATCTAATACAGAGTATTCCATTTGGTGAATTGTTGCGTGCTAGGAGAAACTGTAGCATGGAAGAGGGGTTTCAGAATGAGAAAACTATCATGTCCCAGAGATTTTTGGAAAGAGGGTACAGCAATAAAGTGATCAAACAAGCCATTGACAAAGTCGAGCAATTAGAAATAAATGAGCTCCTGATTCCTAAACAGGTGATAAATGAAGAGGAACAAAAAATCAGATTTATAACTGGATATCACAACCAAACTTGGGAAATCAAACGAAATTTGAACAAATATTGGGAGGTCCTTAAAATGGACCCTGATTTTGCCATACCAGTAGGCAATAATCCATCAATAACTTTTAGAAAGGCTAAATCGTTAAAAGACACTTTAAGTCACTGTCTGGTCAATCCTGTGATATTAAATGATTCTACACCTGTAACAGGTGTAAGGCCTGTAAATACAGTGAGAGTTGTAAATCAGTTAAATTATCTGAAAATCCAAGCACATTCACTATCTCAAAACATCTCACATGCAACACCGATCATGTTGTGTATGCCCTTAGGTGCCCATGTAATACATTTTATATAGGGAGCACTATTCACAGAGCAAAAAAACGAGTACTTGAACATATGCGAGCCATTAGAAATGAGGATAAACAATATCCCATAGCTCGTCATTTCAAAGCTAGCCACAATCGGAACTGTAATTTGCTGAAATTTTATGTCCTTGATATGGTACCAATCGGGGAGAGGGGTGGGAACCGGGCAATAGAACTCAGACGATTAGAATCCAAATTAATTATCAAATATAACACGCTTCATCCAATTGGAATAAACCTGGATGAAGAATTGGCTGTTCATTTGGGATAAAGTTTATGATTCTAGCGGGCTGGTAAATTGTACTCCCTTCTTTAAACTGTAATTGTAGGTTTTTGCCTTTTTAAATAACACGTTTGTGTGATTTTGATTTTAACTGTAAGTTTTGTTTGTTCTTTGTTGCAGATGAAGAGATCCTGAAAACGCAGGAGAGCTAACTTATCGTTGGGTAGTGTTAATGAGCCTTTGAGTATTAATGTAAAGTTCCAAAACGGTTTGGACTATGTAATGGTAATCACCTAGCGTGAAGAATAGAAGGTACAATGCAATTACTAGTAGAGAAAGTATAATGTATAGCCCAGGTGGAGAGGTGTGGTGCAGCGGCCAGGGCAGCTGACTTCGGAGCACAGGGTTCACGGTTCGATCCCCGGCTCCGGCGGCAGCTCAGCACCATGTGACTCTGGGCAATAGCTCACTTAATTTCCACGACGGCCCCCAGCGCCTTGAGACCCGTAAGGGTGAGTAGCTGCGCTATATAAAAACGGACTTACATTTTTACTTACATTTACTGTGGCAGAATTGTACGAGCTGAAATCGCTATCAATATGATGGCCAAAATGAAAGAGAGCGCCCACTGTGGCAGAATTGTATGAGTGAAAATTACTATCGAAATGATGGTTATAATATAAGAGGAAGCCCACTCGGGCCGAATTGTTATTTTGCAAAGTACAAAAAAAAACGAACAAATGTGGTTATGTAGAACCAATCGTTCGTGATATTATACATTTTGCGGTGATTAAGAGGTTTAATTTGTAGGCTTCATTTTGACCCATGGCATAAAGTGAATGTTTATCTCCAGTGATAAGGAACTCAGATATTGACAAAATGTAAAAGAACAATAGTCTGTTGTTTATGTTTATAGCACACACGTCACACATGTAGGTGTTCCTTTAAATGAAGGAAGGGCAGTTTGTAAACCTAACACGTGAGCAAGGAGCGCGAAGCTCTGAAACGTGTTGGGATTTGTGTTGCGAGTTAATAAACACATCTTCACATTTGAGCTGCGGCACTGTGGTCTGTTCGGCGTCGATTTATGAAGATTGGGCCGTATCTACAGGATTTGGCGGATATATATATATATATATATATATATATATATATATATATTGATTCAAAAAAGCAAAAGCTTGCAATATAGAAGGACTAAACATAGGAGAGCTATTCACAGGTAGCTGATGACCTACTCGTTGGAGAACCCTGGCGTAGGATATGATGGTGATGGCTTGGGATCTGATGATGTTGGCTAGTGGAGACAAGTAGATGTTGAACAGGGTGGGACTAAGAGATGAACCTTGAGGGACTCCGCGAATAAGATTCTTGGATTCTGATGTTTAGGAAGGTAGTCTGACTTGCTGTGTTCTTCCTGTGAGGAATTAGCCTATCCAGTGGAGAGCTGGTCCTTGAATGCCTATGTCATACAATCTTCTGACGCGGGTGTAGTGAGAGACTGCATCGAAGGCTGCAGAGAGGTTGAGTTGGATGAGGGCTGCAGTTTCTCCACGGTCCAGTATGGTGTGAATGTCGTCTGTGGCCACAATGAGTGCTGTTTCAGTGCTGTGGTTGCTCCGAAATACTGATTGGGTGTGATCCAGGAGGTTGTGTAGTTCGAGGTGACTGGTCATTTGTTTGTTTTTGGCCTTCTCCATCACTGTGGGTGTGTATGGGGGCAGAGAGATGGGTTGGAAGTTGCACAGCTCGCTTGGGTCAGCCAATGATTTTTTGAGGAGACTGCTGCATGCTTCCAGTTTTCTGGTAAGGAGGCGAATTAGATAGCGGTGTTGATGATGTGGCGAAGGTGTTGCTGATTGGTGATCCTCTCATGTTGCAAATATGTTGGGGAATGGGTCCATTGGGCCCCCAGAGTGTACTCTTTGCATAATTGCTGCATTGTCTTCTTCGGTGAGTGTTTTAAATTCAGCCAGGTGTCCATCTCAGTTGGTGGTGGTCAGATTGGTGAGGAGATTTTTGGGGTCTAGTTGTTGTTTGAAGTTGCAGGAGAACCTTGATATTTTGCAGTGGAAGAAGTCTGATAAGCTGTCACAGAGTTCCTGTGATGGGGTGATGGTGCTGGCTCCGGTCTCAGAGGGGGTGAATTCTTCGACGATTGAGAAGATCTCCTTACAGCTGTTAGAGCTTGCCTCTGTGCTATCGGTTAGTGCTCTTTTTTTGGCGTCTCTCAGAAGTTGCTGGTAGAGTTTGAGCGCAGCCTTGTAGGTGGTTCTAGCGTTGGCATTATGGCTGGTTCTCAATTTGTTTTCTAGCTGCTTGCAGTAGCGTTTAGATTCCTGGGGGTCATCTGTATAACAGCTTGCTTGTTTGTTGGTTCTTCTTTGTCTGTTGCTTTTGATGGGTGCAAGGGAGTCTGCACAGGTCTTGATCCACTTGTTAAAGTTGGTGATGTCCATATTGAGATTGTTGGTGGTGGTGGGTTGGTCTGTTTTGAGAACATTGATCCAGTGTGCCATTGTCGTGTAGTTCCTAAAAATACATAGGATCTGCGCGTTTGTTGGACAACATAAAATAAGGGATTGGTGTCTAGACTGATTCCGGACACCCCCACAGGATATGTCAGCCTGTAGACCAGCTAGTTCACAGTGCCACTATAAGCCCCTAAACCTTACCAAGGAGCGAATAGTTTCTGGCAACTATTGAACATGACAACCCTTGACACTTCAGGGATCGTGGAAACAGTACAGTACGTTTCGCTCAGTCAATCGTGCTCACTTAGTCTCAGAGAGATACACAGAATAAACGTTGGGGACGTTTTCAATAAGCATTTATTGAACCAGTGCCATTCTAGTATAAAACATGTTTGCTGCGACAGTCAATAGACAGAAGCTAATGTAAGAGATTACAAGCACCAATAGAGTAAACAGTAGATACATTTCTGCCATGGTGCTAAGCAACGAATATATGCAGGCATATATAAAAACAGTAATCTGAGCATACTCCTACGATGCGGACCCTACCTAATTGTACCTAGCAATAATGTGGGTGTAAAACCAAGAATCCCCTAGGGAAGAGCCAACCCCATTACCGGATGGGAGAGAATGAAGGACCCCGTCTTGCTCATGAGTTGGACACCCGGCAAGGGATGTCAGCATAGAAGCGTCTCTTCTCTTTATCTAGTGATGGTGCGGTTCTTTTATACCAAAAAGGTAGCCGGTTGTGAGTACAATTATGTAGATGAGCCTAAATCAATAATTGTAATTATGCAAAGTAGCCCTGTCTCCCAAGGATGGACATAGTGATGACTTTTGTACAGAGTATGTTAATCCTGTTATGTACGTCATATGCAGGGGATTAAGATATGATGCTAAGAATCACATGCATAATGAATGAGGCAAGTTTCAAGGAAACCAATCAACATTTATTCAACACATAACTGGGTAAAAGGTCATTGCTAGAACCGTTAGGACAAATGTAGGTAAAAGGTCATTTTGCTAATTAGGCCTAGGTCAGGAAACATAACACCATTGTTACCATGCTCCAGTTCTGGCTGGGTAGGTTGGTGCTGGTGGGCTTCTTGACTTGTGGTGTGGTGGTTTGGAAGTGTATGATGGAGTGGTCGATCCATGTGAGCGGTGAGCAGAGTTGCACATGATCCTGTCACTGGTTACGAAGATTGGATCCAGAGTATGTCCTGCGATGTGTGTAGGGTCTGTAACAAGCTGAGTGAGTCCGATGTTGTTCAGGCTTTCGAAGAGGACTGTGGAGCAGGGGTCTGTTGGTCCCTCGAGGTGGAAACTGGAGTTGCAGAGTAGCATGAAATCCTTGGAGTTGATGGTGAAGAGTGTGATGCAGTCTGTGATGAGGTTTCCGAAGTTGGTTCACTGTCCTGGTGGTTGATATGCGCGGATGCCTTTCAGGGTGAAGCTGTCATCCGTTTGTAGTCTGAAGTGCATGTGTTCCATGAACAGGGTGTTAATGTCCGTTTATATGGAGCATTTGAAGGTGTCCTTGTGGATGATTGCGAGTCCTCCTCCTGGCTTGTGAAGGCGGTCTTGTCATGCGATCTTGTAACCAGTTGGGATAGCCATGGCGATGCCGGGTCAGGGCTAGACTGGGTACCCAAAGCAGCCCTGGCAATTTTCTCGGAACAGCTCCTGGAGAAGCCCTGCCTGGCCCCGGGAGGCTGGGAACACTTGTTGCTGCTTTGGTTACCGGGGGCTGATATTGCAGCACTGCTGCAAAGCTATCCCCCAGTAATAAGGCCCGACCTCTGCAAAACCTGCCCCCACCCTTCCAGCCTCCCAGGAAAAACTCCTGATGCCCAGTACTTCCAGTCTGGCCCTGTGTCGGGTGCCGATGTGGGGTTGAACCAGGTTTCCGTAAGAAATAGGAGGTCTGGTACTCTGTTGCTGATGAGATTGCAGATCTCTGTGGCGTGTTTGCTGAGAGAGTGGGTGCTAAGAAGCATGCATCCAAGCAGTTCTTGTAGTGCTGGTTTAGTGTGTTGTGTGGCATTCGTCCGAGTGGGAGGTGAAGTTATTGGTGCATGGGGGACGTGTGAGGGTGTGCTGCTGCAGGTGAAGAGGCAGTGGGTGCATTTGGAGGGACCTACCGTGGTGTGTGGGGTGCCGCGGCAGTAGCGGGTGGAGCAGTGGCCTGGGTCAAGCGAGCAGAGGATTACTGTGGTGTAGCGGTGGAGGGTGATCAAACCAGGATTCGTGGTGCTGGCCACGGTCCAGGTGCAGACAGGTGTAGACAGGCTTGCCTTTGGTGCGCGCTGCGTGTGCCCACTGCGCAGTTGCGTCGCACCTGCCATTAACTAGGTCCTGGGAAGACTGTGGGGGGCAGTGGGCGTGGTTAGCTGGCGTGGGAAGAAAAGGCAAGAAGGAGATGCGGCAAGAGAGCAGGTAAAAAGTGGGGCGGCGGGAACAGGAGGGGGTGTAATGAGTGCGATGCAGGCACAAGTGGAGTAGGGCACAAAAGCTGGAAATGGACACAGTGGTGGGAATGGTAAAAAAGGCTGAAAAGAGTGGGTGAGGAGGAGAAAGGAATGTGGCATATAATGGCTAAGAATGAAAGAGAAAAAGCACAAAACGTGAGACAGAGGCGTTTGAAAGTGGCACAAAGAGGATAAAAACGGAGGAGATAAGGCACAAAGGAGAGAATTGAGAGATTAAGAGGAGAGACAGAAGACAGAGAAGGAGTGAGAGAGCAGCAGCAGAGAAGCGGGGAGCCTCAGGCAAGGATACGGGTCTGAAAGGACCTTGACTGGTCGGAGGACCAGTCCAGGTAAGTATGGAGCTGGGCCTAGGCACCTGCTCAATGGGGTTGTGCTGCGGCCGCCATTAAGTAGGTCCTGGAAGGGGGGGAGGAGTGCGACTGGCGGTGGGCGGGCCTAACTGGCGCTGGAAGAAGGTGGGAAGGAGACGCAGCAGGAGAGAAGGTAAGTAGCAGGGAGAGGGGGGTTTATGGAGCGTGAGGCAGGCACAAGAGGAGAAAGGGCACGAAAGCAGAAAAGGGGCGCAGTGGTGGGAGCAGCATAAACTACTGAAAGAACAGGTGAAAAGAAAGGAAAGACGCACAAAGAGGCTAAAAAAGGATGAGAAAAGGCACAAAAAGTGAGAGAGGAGTATGAAAGTGCCACAAAGAAGCTAAAAACGGGAGAAAAGGCACAAAACGTGAGACAGGGGAGTATCAAATTTGCACAAAGGGACTAAAAATGGGGGAGAAAAGGCATAAAAAGTGAGACAAAGCAGTATGAAAGTGGCACAAAGAGGATGGAAATGGAGGAGATAAAGCACAAAAGGGAGAAGTGAGAGATTAAGAGGAGGGCAGAGGCCCAAGAAAGAAAAAAGACCGAGGAGGAGAGAGCAGCAGCAGAGAGCCTCAGGCGGAGGAACCGGGCCGTAAGGGCCATAACTGGTCGGAGGTGGGCCAGGTAAGTATGGGGCTGGGGCTAAGCACCTGCCCTTAACAAGATCAGTTTCAGTCGGAACAATGTTAGGGTTGGAAATTAAATAATGTGAATGTTGATTGATCAGCTCAGGGTTAATCCTACCTTCACGTAAGGTTTTTTTTTTTGGTGGAAAGGGGTGTAGAAAGATTGTCAGGAGAAGGAAACCCCCAGTCTTCATCCATATTACACTCACTGCCAGCTTGAGCTCTGTAATAAAAGAGGCGCTCTTGTGATTTGGCACCCTATGATGACCCTCAACTACCACCATTTTAACTGACTTTAGTGTGTTATTTTACCTTAGCCTGGATATATGAGACGGTTCTGCATATTTAGACACAAATGGGGCTGTCCCTAGTTGGGATTCCTACAGGTTCCTACAGAGTCTCTAGAGATGCAAGTCCAATGGGGGCATCTCACAAAAAGTGAAGGACTGGCCTCACACACCACCTGGTGTCATGCTTCATCATAGGCCGTCCTCGCCCTCTAAAAACTTCGTTTGATAGAGGGCGGACATACACCTGAAGACAGGGATGCACTTCTAAAACTAAGTGGTGGCCCGTGAATAAGTGAAAGTGTAATTTAAAAACCATTAAACTTGTCCCCAAGTAGTTTAATTAAGGGGCAAATCTATGGTATTAAAAGAAGTGAATGGTAATATGGGAATTCATTATCCCTTTACCGTAAAAAGTGGTCAACATGTTTCTGCTCTGCGTCCCAGATGGGTACATAGCATTCGTCAGGACCAGGATGAGTAATGGACTCCACCTTTCTACACAATGTGTATGAAAGAGTTACCACTCTAAAAAACCGGGGGTGAAGATAACTACTCCCCATGTAGTGCTGTATTAAAAATTGAGAGTATCTGTAGGTAAATAGGAAACAAGAAAACAAACAAACCGGACGTGTAAGTATGATAAATGTACAATATGCTGTACGTATAACACCACACATTATCCTGCGCGTGGTGGGGTCTAAGTGAAACATGTGTCAGTCATACGTGTTCGCACTTCTTAAAAAACACTTATTTCTACTGCTTACCCAAGGCCACTATCCTACTTAATCTATGGGAGGTCGAGGGTGGAAGGGCCTACTGTGGCTTTTTCTGAAAAAACAATACACGGAAAACTAGGCTACTTAGATTTTAGCCCATTTCGAAACATATAAAACATACATACAAACATTCATACATGTGCATGCCTTGTATTGAGTACATGCACATTGGGCGCCTGTGCGGGTTCCGGTGTACGCCTGGTTAACTGCCTGGTTGCCTGTTCTTGGGCGGAAAAATCTAAAGAGTGGACTCTATCTGGTAGCACGCCCATAACACTGAAGGGCGCGTGCGCTGACCTCGCTACACCGCTCTCCTCCCCATGGGTGAGAGACACGTGGCGATTAACAGGCAACCAGGCAGTTAACCAGGCATACACCGGAACCCGCACAGGCGGTAACAATTATCTTTCAATTAGTTACGAAAGAGCCAGCGCGCATGAGTATATAAACTCGCTCCCCACTCACCTTCATTTGTCGGCGGGGAGGCGAAGCGGGCGATCATAGATGAGACTGCTGGAAGCGCTGAAAATGACAGTAAGAGTATGAGTGTCATAGGTAAATGTAGAAGCGTATTGTTAACGCCCAATGTGCATGTACTCAATACAAGGCATGCACATGTATGAATGTTTGTATGTATGTTTTATATGTTTCGAAATGGGCTAAAATCTAAGTAGCCTAGTTTTCCGTGTATTGTTTTTTCAGAAAAAGCCACAGTAGGCCCTTCCACCCTCGACCTCCCACCACGCGCAGCATAATGTGTGGTGTTATACGTACAGCATATTGTGCATTTATCATACTTACACGTCCGGTTTGTTTGTTTTCTTGTTTCCTATTTACCTACAGATACTCTCAATTTTTAATACAGCACTACATGGGGAGTAGTTATCTTCACCCCGGTTTTTAGAGTGGTAACTCTTTCATACACATTGTGTAGAAAGGTGGAGCCCATTACTCATCCTGGTCCTGACGAATGCTATGTACCCATCTGGGACGCAGAGCAGAAACATGTTGACCACTTTTTACGGTAAAGGGATAATGAATTCCCATATTACCGTTCACTTCTTTTAATACCATAGATTTGCCCCTTAATTAAACTACTTGGGGACAAGTTTAATGGTTTTTAAATTGGTTTTTAAATTACACTTTCACTTATTCACGGGCCACCACTTAGTTTTAGAAGCGCATCCCTGTCTTCAGGTGTATGCCCGCCCTCTATCAAACGAAGTTTTTAGAGGGCGAGGACGGCCTATGATGAAACATGACACCAGGTGGTGTGTGAGGCCAGTCCTTCACTTTTTGTGAGATGCCCCCATTGGACTTGCATCTCTAGAGACTCTGTAGGAACCTGTAGGAATCCCAACTAGGGACAGCCCCATTTGTGTCTAGATGCTATATAGGAGGCTGGCTCGTCCCTAGGCCCTGTGCCTCTAGTTCCCTTCCCTAGTTTAACACTAGGGTTAGTGTGTGTGACTTTACGTACAGCCTACGGCTGTGGGAACTTTATTAGGGCAAAAACTAGGTCATACATGACCCAGGACCGGGTGATTGAAACACACCGTCCATTCTAAAAATCACTGAAACTTAGAGTGGTATAACTGATTCCTCCCTTATTTCACCAAAGCACTAAAAATGGAAACTGAACGGCATTTGATGAGAACACATATGCGGAAATATTAAGAACACCGTTGCTCCTAGCTGAAACGGTGGTAGCCCAGACTGTCAAAAACTCGGATGAGTGGGAAGCTCTATCAACGAAAAAGAAAGAACAGATTCGTACAACTCTCCATGGAGCATTTATGACGGAATATTTAAGAAAGAATTCGGCACCACGAGGCCTCGTGGTCACCAATGAACCAAGGCTGTTCCTTAATAACAAGGAATTCAGAATTAATTGGTCAAGCATTGCATGGAAATGCACCAAGGATTGGCTGGTGCTAATTATTAACACGGCCAGGCAACTAGCGGATGCTCTTATGGTCGAGATACAACAATGTGAGAGCAAGTTAAAAACTACAGTGTATATCACCGTTTACAAAAAGAAACTAGAGGAAATAAATAATGACCACCCGGCATATAGGGAATACCTCACGCAATCCAAGATCACCAAATTACAAAAAGATGTGCAGAAGTTCAGCCGCGAAACAATATATCCCTACACCACCGACGAATATTATGACAAACCGCAAGAACAGGCCAAAAGACGCCAACCACGCTTGAGACCGACTCCCCAGAACTGGACTTTTAGTTCGGGTGAAGAAAGAAGTGACAGCAGCAGTGACGAGAGCACTGGCGGACAACACCCCAGACGGAATCAGAATCCCCAACAACAAATGTTTAATCTACCCATGAACCCTTTCGGGTTCTGGCCACATCAGTTCTATCCACCCGGCTTTGGCTTCCAACAAGGTCTGCAACCTTTTTTAGCCAGGGGCCAGGGAAGAGGCAGGGGCAGACAAAAAACAAGAAGTACCCCCAGAGTACAATGGGAGAACGAACCGTCTACCAGCGGAGCGGTCACACGGAGCAAAGGCAGAGGCAGGGGCGGCACATCAACAACGAACAAGGAATGACGAATGTCGTAAACCTGAGTGATTATACAATCAACAAAGAAGAAGAAGCCGTCCTCGCGAAAGGCCTGGGCTTTGTCCCAACACCAAGAATTTACCCTTTTTTCCTCAACACCGTACTAGCACAGTTCTTCCGGAAAATAAAGCTGAAAGATTTCTTTGGGGAGATACGAGGAACTGATGATGGAAAAACAAACACAGGCCTTCGAAATAAGTCTACGTTTACTCCACCTATTCAAAACATCTCATGTAATGTCCTTGCGTTTGAACAGGCAGTACTGAAGGAAGTCGAAGCAATCGACTTTAATAACACCAAAGGATTCCAGAATTTGACAAAGGGGGAGAGAACAGCCCTCCAAAAACTGAGAAATAACCATGAGCTGGTAGTCAAACCAGCCGATAAGGGTGGAGCCATAGTCCTCATGAATTATACCATGTACAGAGAGGAGTGCCTACGTCTTCTATCTGACGCTACGAGTTACGAGATACACCAGAATGACCCCACCACATGGATTATGAATAAAATCAAGAGCCTGGTTCATGAGGCGTTGACATGCGACTGGATCACGAAACAAGAGGCTGAATTCCTCATAAATACAGAACCAAGAATACCAAGATTTTACACGCTTCCTAAAATCCATAAGAACAGGACACCACCACCAGGGAGACCAATAGTGTCGGGCATCGGATCATTATTGGAACCTTTATCCCAATTTTGCGATTCGTTCCTAAGACCCATCGTAAAAAAATCTCCATCATATTTGAAGGACGTCTTATGCCATCTGAGGGACCTCGAGATTAACACCAAGGATGACTTGCTCATAACTATGGATATCGAGGCACTCTACACGAGTATTCCCCAGAGACGGACTTTGGAGGTGGTGGAACAAATCCTCCTTAACCAAGATTGGTCTTTCATCACACCAACACACTTCATCATGGAGTGTGCGGAGTTGGCCCTCACTGAAAATTTCTTCGAGTTCGAAGACAAACTATATCGTCAGATCAAAGGCACGTCAATGGGCAGCACCTTCGCGCCGAGTCTGGCGTGCCTTTACGTCCACCAGTTCGAGGAAGACCATATCTTCAGTGATAACAACCCTTTCAACCACCAGATGAAGACGTGGAAGCGATATATAGACGACATCTTTGTCGTGTGGCATGGCACACTGGAGGAAGCCAGCACTTTGGTAGAGTGGATCAACAGTAAAGATATTCATCTCAATTTCACTCATACTATTGAGAAAAACCATGCCATTTTTCTAGACCTGGACATCACCTTGACTACGGAAGGGATCTCCACCAAAGTACACACTAAACCAATAGACAGGAATAGTCTCCTACTATATGAGAGTTACCATCCAAGGGCACTACGACGAAATCTGCCTGTGGGCCAATTCCTAAAAGTGCGAAGAAATTGCTCAGAACTAGAGTCATTTCACGCACAGGCAGAAGAACTGGAATCCAAACTCCTGGCAAGACACTATCCAATACGTATGGTCAGGAGAGCCAAGAAAAGGGCAAGAAATAATAACAGAGAAGCCCTGCTCGATACTACAACAATGGAACAAACCGACCGTTTAGTATGTGTGACCACATATACCCCCGCGTCCAACAAAGTGCAGAATATCATTAAAAAGAAATGGGCGATACTCAGTAGCGGAACAAGACAGTGGGAACCTCCCCTCTTCGCTTTCAAGAGAAGCAGAAACCTGCGAGATGACCTGGTACACTCTAAAATCACACGGGAGGAAGAGGATAATCAGTCTACCCTCTGGAGCAAACCCAAGCCAGTCGGTCATTTCCCATGTGGTAACTGTGTATGCTGCCAGTTTACTGCCGCCACCAAAGAAGTGGATATCGGCACAAACAGACCGTGGAGATTAAAAAACTTCAGTAATTGCAACACTGAAAACGTGATATACATGCTTAGTTGCCCATGCAACTTGAAGTACATTGGGATGACTACAAGGAAGGCGAAAACACGAATTAATGAACACCGTAGCACAATTCGGTGCAAAAAATCTAACACCAGATTGACCAAACATTTTCTTGAAAAGAATCACACAGAATTCGATCTCAGATGGGTGGTCATGGAGGTGATGAGGAAACAGAAAACAGATATAAGCCAACAACTGCATGTCAGGGAGCAACGCTGGGTTTACCGGTTGTGCTCATGGGATACAGGGCTCAATGACGAAATACCATGGCTACAACTATCCCGTTGAACAATATATATACTGTCTACCATCAGTCAGTCTTTGTAGAGGTGTGTTAGAAAGCTCTGCTATAGCAATTGGAACATTTAACTACACTATGGTCATAGTAATACAGAGCTATACCAACTGTTCTAACTCTGTAAAAAAGATATATGTACTTCTTTGACCCTAAAAAATTTAAAATATTAATATAACACAACCACTCTTAAACCAAATGTTTTCCTCTTATGGCCTGCCGTTTAAATAGGAGGTGATTAGTAATGACTTTGACCATAATATCTGGCAACTTATTTACCTAGAGTGATTTATTGTAAGGCACTATGAACGGTGCACTTTCACAATTCATATCTGTTCCACGTGTGCTTACTGTAAACACACAGAAGGGTCCGCATTATTTTATGCGATCCGTCGTTCTCTTGGTATTTGAAAATACACAATACGAAACGCTATATACAAGCGGATTCGTGCTTTTACCATGATGCAGTGTTCCCCTGGCATTAGACAGTATCATCGTCCAGAATGGAGCTGTTTTTACTGACACGCATGCGCATTAAGCAAACAATATGAACCGCTATACACAAGCGGATTCGTGTTTCTACTTGCGCACTGTTAATCGCCACGTGTCTCTCACCCATGGGGAGGAGAGCGGTGTAGCGAGGTCAGCGCACGCGCCCTTCAGTGTTATGTGCGTGCTACCAGATAAAGTCCACTCTTTCGATTTTTCCGCCCAAGAACAGGCAACCAGGCAGTTAACCAGGCGTACACCAGAACCCGCACAGGCGGTAACAATTATCTTTCAATTAGTTACGAAAGAGCCAGCGCGCATGAGTATATAAACTTGCTCCCCACTCACCTTCATTTATCGGCGGGAAGGCGAAGCGGACGATCATAGATGAGACTGCTGGAAGCGCTGAAAATGACAGTAAGAGTATGAGTGTCATGGGTAAATGTAGAAGCGTATTGTTAACGCCCAATGTGCATGTACTCAATACAAGGCATGCACATGTATGAATGTTTGTATGTATGTTTTATATGTTTCGAAATGGGCTAAAATCTAAGTAGCCTAGTTTTCCGTGTATTGTTTTTTCAGAAAAAGCCACAGTAGGCCCTTCCACCCTCGACCTCCCATGGATTAAGTAGGATAGTGCCCTTGGGTAAGCAGTAGAAATAAGTGTTTTTTAAGAAGTGCGAACACGTATGACTGACACGTGTTTCACTTAGACCCCACCACGCGCAGCATAATGTGTGGTGTTATACGTACAGCATATTGTGCATTTATCATACTTACACGTCCGGTTTGTTTGTTTTTTTGTTTCCTATTTACCTACAGATACTCTCAATTTTTAATACAGCACTACATGGGGAGTAGTTATCTTCACCCCCGGTTTTTTAGAGTGGTAACTCTTTCATACACATTGTGTAGAAAGGTGGAGTCCATTACTCATCCTGGTCCTGACGAATGCTATGTACCCATCTGGGACGCAGAGCAGAAACATGTTGACCACTTTTTACGGTAAAGGGATAATGAATTCCCATATTACCGTTCACTTCTTTTAATACCATAGATTTGCCCCTTAATTAAACTACTTGGGGACAAGTTTAATGGTTTTTAAATTGGTTTTTAAATTACACTTTCACTTATTCACGGGCCACCACTTAGTTTTAGAAGTGCATCCCTGTCTTCAGGTGTATGCCCGCCCTCTATCAAACAAAGTTTTTAGAGGGCGAGGACGGCCTATGATGAAGCATGACACCAGGTGGTGTGTGAGGCCAGTTCTTCACTTTTTGTGAGATGCCCCCATTGGACTTGCATCTCTAGAGACTCTGTAGGAACCTGTAGGAATCCCAACTAGGGACAGCCCCATTTGTGTCTAAATGCTATATAGGAGGCTGGCTCGTCCCTAGGCCCTGTGCCTCTAGTTCCCTTCCCTAGTTTAACACTAGGGTTAGTGTGTGTGACGGTTCTGCATATGCCTGCTTCTCTTCTGTCTTGTAATCTTGCTGTCTTTTAGTGAGAGCTGTCACGGAGTAGAACAGTACATTTATATTATAAGTGCTTACTATTGGCTTTGACATGGCTTCATGTCATCCTGTTTTCTGGCTTTGCTTTGCTGATGAGTTCTGACTATTGGCTTTGACATAGCCTCATGTCATCTTGCTTTCTGACTGTGCCTTGCTTCTGCGTGCACAGAATTATGAGTTCTTACTATTGGCTTTGACATGGCCTCATGTCTGACTTTGTCTTGCTCCTGCCTACACAGCAGTGCTAGCGATTCATATTCAAGGTCTTTCTGCTCCTCACTTGTTTTTCGCACCTCACTGACCAGAGTGAACTGGATATTATCTGTGGAATGTACAACTCTGTCTCAGAGTCAAAATACAGAGGCTTGGCCAGCCACTGTCTTGGCCTTGACGCAGACTGGTACAGCCTGCTCGGTTTTTTCCAATGAGAAAGGGGCAGGGTTTTCTAGAAACTTCGCCTCACGTTGAATAATGATATTTAAGCTGGAAGCTTTCGTGGGCCAGGTGGAAGTTCACCACAGAATAGACGTATTGCTGTGGATTGGTGCTGGAACTTGAGTCCTGACTGACACTCCTACCTGGGCTGTTGAAAGGGCTTCCCCAGCTAAAGAGCGGGCAAGGATGTTGCAGAATCAGTCGGTGAGGTGGGGTTGTATGATTATACAATGCATGCATTCACATCGCATGCTATTAGATCGCGGTTTTTACCACGCAAGTCGTTACAACGACTTTCGTTGGAGGGCGCTGGACTTTTTATCTGAAGTATTTAACGTAAGAGTAGAAATTCTTATTGATGAGATTATGTTAGGTGTATCTAATATCGACCGACCAAAATATATGCGTGGGCTGATATTTGTCGCTATGGCGGTCTTTAGATTATGTATTGCGTCAGCATGGCAGGACACAAACCCACCCGTTTTTCAACAATGGAGATCCCGATTACTGGCTACCTGTAGTTTGGAAGTTGCAATTTATAAAAGAAAGGGGCGTGGTAAACGTAAAAAAGGACTGGCAATATGGGATCGCTATTACAATGGTCACAAAGACAAATGGACAATACTTAATCAATCCATGTTAAATCTCTATTATAGACTGGAACTGTCTAGGTTTCTGTATTAAGCAAAATCCTTTTTTTTATGGCTTTTCTTTGTGTTTTTTTTTTCTTTTTCTTTTTTTATTGTTTTTTTTCTCTTCTTTTCTTTTTTTTTCAATATTAACGATGATATGCAATGAAATGAAATATTGTTTGTATTTGGTAATATTTGGCAAGTCTGAGCTTTGGGTGGGGTGGAGGGTGGGCTATCTGTGGGGATATAAATGTAAAAATCTTTAATAAAGAATTATTTAAAAAAAAAAAAAGAGAAAGGGGCAGGGTTTTCTAGAAACTTCGCCTCACGTTGAATAATGATATTTAAGCTGGAAGCTTTAGTGGGCCAGGTGGAAGTTCACCACAGAATAGACGTATTGCTGTGGATTGGTGCTGGAACTTGAGTCCTGACTGACACTCCTACCTGGGCTGTTGAAAGGGCTTCCCCAGCTAAAGAGCGGGCAAGGATGTTGCAGAATCAGTCGGTGAGGTGTTCCTAACCACTCTCTCTCTCTCTCTTGTATATATTTTCTACTCTTTGTTTTTTGTATATACTGCATTTTATTCTAATTGTTTATTTTACTTAGTTGGTATTTGAGAATCTGCATTTACTGATACAATTGGCCTACCGTTTCAAATTGTTTCATTAATAAACTTGTGTGTGTTATTTTAAATACACTTGAATTTGGTTTCTTGCCTCGCCTAAGGGGGTGCTGCGACTTTTCCCCGCCTTAGGGGGTGCTGCTCAAAGTGCATTATTTAGAGGTGCAGTGGTAAGTTTGCCTCCCAGGTGGGAGTGCAGGGTTTGGGTGTGTCCTTTTAGTGAAAAGCACATTCATTACATCTTGGCGTCATTCTCACAGGATTCGAACGTTGATTTTAAAAGGGGATAAAATATGTTTTCTAGAAATTGAAAGCAGATTCACAGATACCAATTGATATATTTGGATGGGAGGTAGTCCCATCTGGTGCGCTAGCCCATGAGTGGGCTAATTGTGCTGGATTAAGTGAGAATTGGAGTGTGTGTTTAGCTGACGCTGAGCCAGCATAATTGGTTGCGTGTTTGCAATAAGTGCTTGTGAATAAAGGAAAGGAGCTTGCTACATTGGCAGAAAGGGGCTGGATCCCCTTAAGTGTTTATTTAGAAATGCATACAAAATATGTTCAGTTGCAGCATGGATTTGAAAAATTAGAGAAACAGTTTGTTGAAGCCAAAAATACCTCTACGATGTTAATTTGTCAGAATAAGTTATTGCAAGAAAATTTGGAAACCTACCAAACTGTGGCAGAAAAGGCTGCAGTTCGTATTGTGAGAAAAGTGCGTTTAGCTATTGGAAAGGTAGGAATTGACTGGGACCCTGAAACGTGGGATGGAAATATTTGGGATTCCTCTGAGTTTTCAGACTCCGGAGAAAAGTGTGTTCAAGCTGGCAGGCAGAACAGTATGAAGGATCTTACTCAGCAGGAGATTAATGACATTTCAGACAGAGACAGCGGTGTCATTTTGAATATGTTGCTTAGCATGTATCAAAAATTTGAGCATTTAGAACAAGAATGTAGTGAGTTGAAAAAAGAATTGGCTGATGTTCAGTTTGAAAATACGTTTTTGAAAACAGAATTAAGCATGTGCCAGGCTCTGAAGCCGTTTGCTTTGACCAGCGATGAGTCATATGTGGAGAATGTGAACTTAGAGAACGTACCAGTTAATTTGCAGGCTTCACAGACGGTCTTAATTAATTCTTTTGAGGATGTTGCTCAGCCAGAAAGGAATGTGCAGGGAGATAAACAGACCAGTTTTTTAGACTTAGCGATCGTTGGTTCCAGGTATAATTCTGACAGGACGGTGAACGATAAATCTTGCATTACATGGAAAAATGCTATTTTTAAAGAAGAAATGCAGCAATGTATTTTTGAATCTGCACAACAGACTGTGCAAAATATTTCAGACATGTGGTCAATTCAGAAATGTGACAGTGTATCTTGTGTGCCAGTCCAAGAGCAGTGTGCTCTTTATAGTTACTCTGAAGAACAGGGAAAAAAGAAGAGTATACTTTTAAATTCAGACGCTGAACAAATACAGATGCTTTTGTGTTTTTGCGCATTGAAAGATACTGGACAGAGGACAATCGAACACAATGTGATTTGTCAATGGGATAAAGCAAATGTTATTAAATGGTGTATACAGACAGAGACTGCAGTTTTGCATAAACAGTTTGCGCAAGTCTCAATAGATAGTCCACGGGTGGAGTTTGAGAAACAGGATTCCCCAGTGAAGTGGCAAAGTGTACTGCAAAGCGCAGCTACTGTACATGACAGAACATTTAATTTCCTTACAGATGAAAAGGCTAAAATCTTGGAGACAGAGGTGGTGACACACGATTCAGATTTGGTGTACATGATTAAATTCGAGCACCTAGGCGATAAAGACCATACAAACAGGTGGGCAGAAAATGAAGGGATCCATATCCCCATAGATTTACTCAGAACTATGATTTCTATGTGTCAGGATGCACAAGTGCAGACTCAGTTAGATAGGATTGTGGAGCATTTGCAGAGCAAGGGATGGGAGGTAAATCCCGCCAAATTACAAGGACCCTCTCAAAGTGGGAAGTTTTTGGGTATTCAGTGGCATCAGGGACATAGAGAGGTGGTGCCCCAAGTGAAACAAAAGATCAGAGAATTTGCAGTGCCCCGAAACAGAAAGGAAGCCCAGAGGTTCATTCGTTTGTTTGGTTTTTGGAGACAGCACATTCCTCACTTGAGTCAGATTTTGGCTCCTTTGTACAAAGTTACGCGAAAGAAAAATGCATTTGAATGGGGAGAACAACAGCAGATTGCATTTGAATTGGCAAAAGAGGCTATTCAGCACGCTTTGGATTTGTGGCCAGTGCAGGAGGGGGATGTTGAGCTGAATGTGACAGTACAAGGACCATATGCCAATTGGAGTTTGTGGCAGAAGCAGTGAAGAATGAAAGTACCTTTAGGGTTTTGGACAAAGAGATTGCCAGACGCTGGAGAGAGGTACACCCCCTTTGAGAAACAGTTGCTTGCATGCTATTGGGCTCTGGTGGATACTGAGCAATTGACCCCAGGGCACGATGTAATTTTGAGACCTGAAATTCCAATAATGCAGTGGGAGATGAGTTCCCCCAAGACTCACAGAATTGGACATGCGCAGGAAGCCAGCATAATCAAATGGAAGTGGTATATACAGGATAGGGTCCGAGTAGGTCCCAAAGGCACCATGATGTTGCATGAACAGGTGGCGCAGGCGCCAATGAAAGAGACAGAGGTGTTGCATGATGTACCTGAAATACAGGAGTCTCCTGTAAAGTGGGGTAAGCCATTTAGCGAATTGTCCGTGGAGGACAAGAAGCATGTGTGGTTTACTGATGGTGCAGCCAGGTATGTAGGGGCTAAGAGGCACTGGAAGGCGGTGTCATACAAACCTGGGACCCAGAAATTGTTGACCACTACTGGAGAAGGAAAGAGTGGTCAGTTCGCAGAACTATATGCTGTGTATCAAGCTTTGAAACAAGAACTGCCAGGAAAATGTCATATTTACACTGATTCATGGTCCACTGCCACTGGGTTAGCAACTTGGCTTCCCACGTGGCATGCTCATAATTGGATGATAAATGAAAAGGAAGTGTGGGGCAAGGAATTGTGGAACGAGATCTGGAAATGGACAAAAATAGCCTTGTAAAGAGCTTGGTATACTCCATGCAAAACATTCCTGGTGCCCAAAATCAATAACAATACACCACTTGTGTGTTTTGACCACCAACCACAAAGCTAATACGGTGAAGCAAATTAGCCAAAAGAGTTGGAACATTCTATCAGATTTTAATACTCCTAAACCATTATTTTCACATGACACAAAGTACAGTTACCGTGTATCATGTAGATGCTCATTGCTCCACTGACTCACTTGACCGCTGGTTTGATTCTCTCACAGATGAAAAAGCTAAGATTTCAGAGGCTAAAGTGGCAACGCAGGATTCTGACCTGGTTGGGATTGCGAAGTGGGCACATCAGAAGTGCGAACACTTTGGAGAACAGATTACTAGCAGGTGGACAGAGAATAGAGGGATACACATTCCCCTAGATTTGATTAAACCTATGATTTTGCAGTGTCCTGTTTGTCAGAATGCACAAGCCAGACCAGTCCCACAGAAGGTGAAGGGCGAGTTGAAGAAAGGAAAATTACCAGAGCAGACAGAGCAGATGGAGTGCCTTGGGCTTCTGCCAATTGATAAAGGGAGCACGTATCCAGCAGTGAGTGGAGAAATAGTCAGGAAGGAGACTCCCCCAGCCCTTCTTACTGTGCAGGGAAAAAGAGAGTTTCACTCCAATACCAAGGATTCAGAGGCTAAAGCGTGGGTAGAATTCTCAGACAATTCCCCAAAGCCAGCAGTGAACCATGCAGACAGGAATGATAATATTGTACCTTCAGAAATGCAAAGCTGGGACAGGAAAAACGTGCGCTTTTTGAAAAATGTTTCTTGCAAGAAGAGTGATGCTTGTTTCTTTTCCAGGTCATCATACTGCGACACGTTGATGTGCCTGATGTCTCTCCCGTGAGAGCCCCGTATGGGTGGGATCCCCCCCTCCTCCCCCCGAGCCTGGAATGATCACCGGACGAAGCAAGCTGATGTCCTGTGGCTGAACGAACCAGATGGGAACTTACTTTACCAAGACCAATGAACTGTTTAGTGGAGAAGAAGTTAAATGCGAGAAGGCTGTGTGTCTTTCACACAGAAGGACTGTGTGTTTGAAGAGAAGAAAACAGAACAAAATGTGCCGTAATTGAGACTGTTTTATAAACATGAAGTTGAGACCAAATGCGAGAAGGCTGTGTGTCTTTCACACAGAAGGACTGTTTGCTTAAAAGAAAAAGAACTACAAAGATGTTGGGAGATTTAAATTGGAGAAAAATGTCTTTTGAGTTAAAGAGTTGCTTTTATTTTTTGGCACAAAATATATAGGTTTGGCTGCTTCAGCAGTAGAAGTACCAGTATTAGCCATTTGAGACATTAGGAGCGTTACTGAGTTCATATGCTTGCATCATTTATCTTGTGTTATTCTTGCTGAATATCTAGATATGCTTGAATTATTTCTACGTACTTTGAAACATGCTTTTGTGATTTTATGATTTCATAGTTTTATATTTGTGTCTTTCAGTTATGAAATGAGGTTTTTCACTTGTAGTTGTGTTTTCAATTAAGAAATGTAGTTTTTGAATAGTTTTTGTTCTTTCAGTTAAGAAGTGTAGTTTTTCAACAGTTTTTGTGTCTTTCAATTAAGAAATGCAGTTTTTGTGCTTTCAGTTGAGAATTGCAGTTTTTCATTAGTAGTGGTGTCTCTAGTTGAGAGGTTTTGTTTTTGATATATGTGAATGATGATAGTCGAGGGTCATGGGGTGGAATGTAATAAAAGAGGCGCTCTTGTGATTTGGCACCCTATGATGACCCTCAACTACCACCATTTTAACTGACTTTAGTGTGTTATTTTACCTTAGCCTGGATATATGAGACGGTTCTGCATATGCCTGCTTCTCTTCTGTCTTGTAATCTTGCTGTCTTTTAGTGAGAGCTGTCACGGAGTAGAACAGTACATTTATATTATAAGTGCTTACTATTGGCTTTGACATGGCTTCATGTCATCTTGTTTTCTGGCTTTGCTTTGCTGATGAGTTCTGACTATTGGCTTTGACATGGCCTCATGCCATCTTGCTTTCTGACTGTGCCTTGCTTCTGCGTGCACAGAATTATGAGTTCTTACTATTGGCTTTGACATGGCCTCATGTCTGACTATGCCTTGCTCCTGCCTACACAGCAGTGCTTGCGATTCATATTCAGGGTCTTTCTGCTCCTCACATGTTTTTCGCACCTCACTGACCAGAGTGAACTGGATATTATCTGTGGAATGTACAACTCTGTCTCAGAGTCAAAATACAGAGGCTTGGCCAGCCACTGTCTTGGCCTTGACGCAGACTGGTACAGCCTGCTCGGTTTTTTCCAATGAGAAAGGGGCAGGGTTTTCTAGAAACTTCGCCTCACGTTGAATAATGATATTTAAGCTGGAAGCTTTCGTGGGCCAGGTGGAAGTTCACCACAGAATAGACGTATTGCTGTGGATTGGTGCTGGAACTTGAGTCCTGACTGACACTCCTAAATGGGCTGTTGAAAGGGCTTCCCCAGCTAAAGAGCGGGCAAGGATGTTGCAGAATCAGTCGGTGAGGTGGGGTTGTATGATTATACAATGCATGCATTCACATCGCATGCTATTAGATCGCGGTTTTTACCACGCAAGTCGTTACAACGACTTTCATTGGAGGGCGCTGGACTTAGGAGTAGTTAAATTTACTATTCCAACTCCAGCCTACGTACAGTAGGGAAGGTGTTGGATAGTAAATTAAACTATTCCTTGTCCTATAGCGCCCTCCAGCGCAAGTCGTTGTAACAACTTGCGTTGTTAAGACCGCTATCTAATGGCATGCGATGTAATGCATGCGTAGTAAAGGTTGTTTCCCGTTCCTAACCACTCTCTCTCTCTCTCTCTCTTGTATATATTTTCTACTCTTTGCTTTTTGTATATACTGCATTTTATTCTAATTGTTTATTTTACTTAGTTGGTATTTGAGAATCTGCATTTACTGATACAATTGGCCTACTGTTTCAAATTGTTTCATTAATAAACTTGTGTGTGTTATTTTAAATACACTTGAATTTGGTTTCTTGCCTCGCCTAAGGGGGTGCTGCGACTTTTCCCCGCCTTAGGGGGTGCTGCTCAAAGTGCATTATTTAGAGGTGCAGTGGTAAGTTTGCCTCCCAAGTGGGAGTGCAGGGTTTGGGTGTGTCCTTTTAGTGAAAAGCACATTCATTACAAGCTCCCTTATCAACACATTTGACAGTATTGTTTTCGCTTAGGCCTCTGTGATTACGCAGCTTATCGAGAACACACAGCTAGGTGGTTAGGTCACATAGCATATCCTCTATCGAGACCGCCTCTCTCCCCACCGTTATATCACCTCCAACATGTCACTGGACTCTACCAATGAGGCCACCACCCACAGAGCCAAAACAGAACACCCCTTCAATCATCACAGGCAGTTGTACCAATCTGTATTCCTCCCAAAAACACAACAGCCATAACACAACAAATAACAGTTGTAACCCCACTCTGTTGGCTCCTAAACATACTCCTGATACTTCGTGGAAGGCTCAGGATGAGACCGTAGGTAGTATCTGGAATGTACCCTCCTGGGTGCAACCCCACTGTTTTCTGGAGTAGAGCTGTGTTTGGTGGCACTGGTGTCTAAACGTGGCTGCTCCTGGGCCAGAGTCAACACTGATTCGGTTACCAGACAGGCACCTGGGGTCTGACCCCCAAACTCCTCACCTAAGACATCATTCTCATCCTCCTTCACTTCACTGGGTCCTGTGTCATATGGTCTATGTACAACCGCACTTGCTTCCTTTGAAGGTATCAAAGGTGTTGGAACAGGTCATGGAACTCACCCAGCTGCCCATCTCATTCTGTCGCATGTATCTTGAATGCAAAGGTGATGAGCTGCAGTTCCTTGGCTGTCCGACAACATAACAGTATTCCCTTGCTTTCATGATTTATACCTTATCCTCATGCTCAATGTTGTTGACGAACATGTAAGCCAGCGGCAATGGTTTCGGGAGTCCCTATGCGCTTAACTGTATTCATGTGGGCTGCGTCCACAGTATTTCTTCCAAACTGTGAAATAGCTGCAAAGCTCTTGCAGTGTAGCTCATAGAAGTAGTTTTTATTGAAGTAGTTTTTATGGTGTTAGGCTGCTAGGAACATTCCAATCATGGTAGAAATGTTCTTATTATCTGAAGATGATTTTGTAGCTCCTTGCCTATGTACAGTGGTTTTGTTTGACTGGAACAGAACCGTGCTTCAGTTTGATACATTGGGTGAACCCTGTTAGTTTACCTAACACTCCATTGAAATCCTTGGCAACATCATTAATGTTTGGAACTGAAATCTTGGTCATGAATAGCTAATACTGAGTTGACTGCACTTGAATCAAAAACTATTTTTTAGTAATCTTTGGTCCTTTGAATGTAAGACAAATACTAAATCCCACTGGAGTCACTGTTCCTAAGAAAGAAAGGATAGGTCCTAATGTGGACCACAAAACATGTCCATTAGGGACATGCTATATTCTCTTTAGCTACTGAGGGCCATTACTCCCCTCTAAGCAGCACAACCTTCTGGTTTTTTACTGATGGCAGAGGGAGTTTCTCCTTATTAAACTGTCTAGCTACCCTCCAGTCATCTTTTAGATTTCACATTAGGACTTCACTGCCACTTACCCCCACGCACCCATACAGCTTCATCCTGAAAAGATCTCCGACAAAGTGACCCTTCGGGGGACCTGTAGGGCATTGCAGCGCCGGCCCAACGAGGAGCACCGCCCAATGATGAAGCATGACATCCTTCGGGGTGTGTGAGGGCACCATGATCAGGACACACTGTCCCCAACAACCACAGTATTAGAACGACCATAGTCTCTCTCTCTCTATCCTTTCTTTCTTAAGAACAGTGACTCCAGTGGGATTTAGTTGTTATATTCAGGAGCACGAGTCACCGGACCTTTATCTAGCTCCTTGCCCCCCTCTTCCCCCAGTATTTTGTGTAAGACAAATACCCCTTGTGTAGGCCACATAGATTTGTCTTGATAGCAGTTCTTCTTTAAATTCTATTTCCATGGTAAAATAACTATTGAAGTTAATGGCCCACCCATCAAAGGCAACTGCTTTAATATCTGGGTTAGACAAGACGTTAACCTAACGTGCAAACATGGAGTCAAAAACTTTCTTAGTAATGATTGTGTAATGTGATCCAGATTCAGCCATTACATTCAGTTCGTAACTTAACAGCTGTAATAAGCAAGTAGAGGGGTTATTGATTTCCGCTTTGCTTTTATCTTTTTATCCTACTCTCTAATTACTAACACCATGTCGTTAGATTTAAGATCGTGAAACGTCAATTGTTCTGCTCCAGGATTCGTGCTATTGGAAATTTGTGCCTCCCAGAGCGTTTAAGCGCTTTTACCATCTTTACAACTCCTTCAAAACGTCCTATGCAACCGCAAATATTGTGCTACTTCCCAGTGGCTGGATAGATCCTAGATGATGCCAGGGCAGAACTACTACCACATCGAAAACACAATCACTTTGCATCGCTTTTCTTCATTCTAACAGGTTCATATTTAATCCGTTTGTTTGTGACACTTCACAATGCAGTTAATTTGTGATAATTTTAGACTTCGTTAACCTCCTGATCCCATGAAACTAATTGTTCGATTGCCCTGACTGATTTAATTACTTTTTCTAAGGTGGGATCAGTTATGATCCTTAAGTTGTTTTGGATGTGATTACTGTTAGTGTTGACCATCAACTGGTTTCATACCATTTCATCTGCTATCTCTATGAAATTACAGAAGGTTAAAAGACACTCAAAGCAGTGATGAACTGGTCAAAGATTCTCCCTCCCTTTGCCTTTTAGTGTAGAAACTGTAGCGTTCAAATGAGATATTTATTGTACGTTTAAATCAATTGTCCAATGTATATAAAGCTTCTTTAACATCTTCATATTCGCTCTCTCCCTCAGGTGCTTCAACTTTAGGCAAAGTGTGAAAAACGCCTTGCCCTTCTGACCCTAAACAATGTAGCAGAATGCCTTTTCTGGGGTCCACAGACATTCTGCTAGCATTAATGGCTACATTAATGACTTCTTTCTAATGTTTCCACGGAACTGGAGATTCTCCCTTATTTTATAAACATTTTTGCGGTGGGTCAGACTGCATCATGACACAGTGTAGAAGTGTGGGAAATCAAAATGCTAAAAATTGCAAAATGACAATATCAGTTACAACTTGTGAGCAAATGAGTTTCAGGAGACTACAGTAATGTCTATGGAACAATAATCTTGTGCAAAGGGATGATGAGCAAAGCTGTCCCTACAAACAAAAATTCTTATAAAGTAAAGGAGAAACAAAGGAGGGGAAGGGCACAAGGAGGTCATAGATGATCAGTATTCAATTTTAGATTAGAGTCTTTCTCCTCATAGTACTTCAAATCCAATGGATATCACTGGAACGCATAGAAAAAAGGCTTTGAATGGGTAAACAAAATGGCGTCTGGTTCAGAACAAGGCTTGGAAAGCCATGCTAAATGTTCGCCTCGGAGAAGCTGCGCAAAAGGCCCTTCCAATTTGGACGTGGAATTCAGGGTCTGTTGCCGGCTTGGAGGATGAGTTTCCTCCACGGGCAAGGGTCTAATCAACAAACTGGAAGAAGTGGTGAGCAGCAGCCTGTAGGCGACGTCTTGGCCATGTGTGTTGGCTGAAAGAAGGTGTCCCAGGAATCAACCGCATGGTGCAGCTCTACTACTTGACTCACCAGTGGCTTCAACAGTTTGGTAAGTGCTCTTGAGTGCCACCCAGGAAAAGTACATCATTACTTGGGTACAGCGTCAGTCATCTTAAACATGGGATCCACCTTCAAGGACCAGCGGGAGATGTGCGCCACATCACTCTTATACTCTTGGTGATCTTAGAGATTGAAGAGTGGTATACTAACATCCCTCAGGATGAAGCTATTGTCGTGATTACAGAGGCCATGAATTCTAGAACCCAACCCCATAATGTTCCAACTGAATGTTTGGTTGAATTGGCATCTACGTGTTCGAAAAACAATTTGTTTTCTTTCAAAAACAATCTATATTTACAATTCAAAAGTTGTAGCGATAAGCTGTAGTTTTGCCGCAGAGACCTCTTTATGTCTTTACTTTTTTTTTTTTTAAGAAAGTGGATTTATGGGAAAGACAATCCTTTCAAACCATTCATAAAAAATGGTACCGATACATCGACAGTGTCCTTATGATTTGGACATGAACACAGCAGACCTTGGTTAGGTTTCACGAATGGATAAACCAAAAGACTACGGGCCACATGTATCAACATTTGTAATAGCAATTACCTAATTGCGATTTTCAGCAAATCACAATTAGGTAATCGCTATTACAAATGTATGAAACTCCAGAGTTTCATATAGCGATTCGTAGGGGGTCGCAAATCGACCTACCTCATTAATGTTAATGAGGTAAGTTGCAATTTGCGACCCCCTAGAAATTGCTAAAATCACGGGGATGGTGGCCTGCTGGGGTCAGCAGACCACCATGTCCGTGATTGCTTCTAAATAAAACTATCTTTTTTTTTTTAATGCCGCCCGTTTTCCTTAAAGGAAAACGGGTTCGTTTAGAAAAAAAATGAATAGTTCACTTTTCATTTTTTAAGAGCAGGCAGTGGTCCGTGAGACTACTGCCTGCTCTTAAAAAAAGCTTTTACATTCATTCACAAAGAGGAAGGGGTCCCTTGGGGACCCCTTCCCGTTTGTGAATGGGTTAGTACCAACTTGAAGTTGGTGGTAAATGCGAATATTTTGCGACCGCTTACATGGTCACAAAACATTCATACATAACGCAGCGATTTGGTATTTGGAAGGGACGCCCTAAACACGTCCCTTCCAAATACCGAATCGCAAACCCATTTTGCGATTCGGTAACAGGTTACCGAATCGCAAAATAGGGTTTGATACATGTGAAAAGCATTTTTTGCATTCGCAAATGGGCGGATTCTGAGAATTGGCCCATTTGCAAACGCAAACATGCTTGATACATGTGGTCCTAAGAACTTAAGATTCAGCATGACATAGGACTCTAATAGAGTAAATTTCCTCGATCTTTGGATCAAAGTTAGAGAAGAGACACTAGCAGTTAGTCTATATACTAAACCCACAGACAAGAACACCTTATTGCACTTTTCTAGTGGACATCTTAGAACATTAAAGGAAAATATCCCATTTGGTCAATTCCTCTGTATTAGGAGGATTTGTACGAACAAGGATGATTACTTTAAGAATGCAAACATTTTGGAGGGCAAATTAATAGACAGTGACTACCCCAAAAAATGGACAAAAATAGCCTTGTAAAGAGCTTGGTATACTCCATGCAAAACATTCCTGGTGCCCAAAATCAATAACAATACACCACTTGTGTGTTTTGACCACCAACCACAAAGCTAATACGGTGAAGCAAATTAGCCAAAAGAGTTGGAACATTCTATCAGATTTTAATACTCCTAAACCATTATTTTCCTTTATGAAAGGCAAGACTTTACGCCAACAATTCGACAGAGTGACGAGAATTATTGAGAAACCGAGATATATTTCTGAAATGTTGGGTTTACCCCCCCCCCATAGTGGGTCATTACAGGTGTCAGAATTGTTTAGCTTGTAGATTCACTAGTGACATGAAGTTTTTAACACTCAATGGCATCATGAATAAACAAACAACATTTTCCAACTGCAATAGGAGAAACCTTATTTACTTTGTCAAGTGTCCTTGTGAGAGTGGGGCGTGGCCAGGCCTCCGACCAACATGGCCGCGCAGCACTGAAGCTCCGCCAAATCGCCCAAGCACATCCGAATTATCCCCAACTAGCGAGCCGCTGGTCCCAGCTACGCGGCACCTGCCTCCTGCGGCGGCGATGAGGAGCGTGAGGAAGGCTCCGGAAATGCGGCGGTAGAGCTGGTTCGTGGCAAAAGCAGGTCGGATCCCGCTGAGGGGGAGGCACCATCACAGTTTGGCGGACAGACACAAGACCGACGTGGGCCCGGGCCTCCTTGATCCTGGCGCTACACTACCATGGCCCGCTCGGGGAGACGAACGCGGTAAGTGTGCTGGCCGCAGGCCGCTGGGGACTCATTTCCCCCCCCCTCGCTACCCACCTCGACCGCGGTGAGCGGACAGTGCCCAGTGCGCTCCTGATACTCCCTGAGGCCCCGCGGGGACAGGGCCCGCGGGAGGGCCTGGGAGGCAGCCACCTGGCTGCGCGTTTGTGCATTGGGGGGAGGCAAGTGGCTGACCTAGCCGTGTTCTGTGCCCGGCCACCCCGCCCCCAGGGCGCGCACCTGCTGAACCTCTCTGGCCCTCCGCCTAGTGGCAACCTCCACACTGGACCCGGCCTGCGGCCGCCATCTTGCAACCTTCGCCTGCCGATACACATGCAGGAGATTGATTCATACCACCTTGTGCACAGCTGCGACACACCGGCAGGCGCAGTCATACCACTCCTACTCTACTGTTGTGGCACCCCAGGCAACTGTGCCCTAGATTTCGCTGCCTCTGCCCCCATTGTACAACCACCCACTGGGCCAAGATACTGTGCCTGTCCTTAGGGCCCCTTTGCTCGATTGCCCAGACACCTCCGCGGCTCAGCTTCGGCCCCCACACACGGTGCCTCTGGCACAGCCATCCACTCGACCTCACGCAGCGGCATGGGCCATAAAGATCCTAAGCAAAGAGTCCTGCCATTCATAAAACTCACAGAAAAAGCACAAGACGCCGGCCCAGACATGGCGGAGGGTGGGCAGGATGCGGGCCCGGGAGGAGAGTCCTCTGCCGTTGCTGACTCACTGTTGCAGGAAATGAGGGCCTGCTTTAGAGCACTGGATGGTAGTTTCGACGCTCTTGGCAAACAACTGGAGGGGCTGGGTGCAAAAATAGAGGTGCACGACAAGCGGCTTGATGTGGCAGAAGCCTGGATCTCGGACATTGAAGACAGCTCGGCACAGTCTCTAAAGAGTCTAGAACGAGTGGAGCGCATTCTCAAGGAGGTTGCTATTAAAAACGAGTATTTAGAGGCGCGCAGCCGGCACAACAACGGGGTGGCTGGGATGGAGGAAACTGGGCTGGCCAAACTGGGCTACCATGATAGATATATGTCACATTGGCAGGGTCGGCCACACAGAAACATTTCATTATACACATGGTTGTTCGCTCGTCATACAGCCGGAGGCACACACCCCATGATGTATATTCCTCTGGTTGGGAAGAGGCGACTGATACTTCACATTGAGAACTGTAGGCGGTGGGAGTTGTCGGTTTACTTAGTTTATTGTGTTCATCTTCTTTATGTTTAGACTCACAACAAACACAAAGACAAATGGTCATCTCCCACACAACACAACACACCATAGACCCACTGTGACGGCAACTCGAGACACTGTTAAAGTTAAAGTTCTCCCCAGGCACATCAATGGTCTAAACAATAGGATAAAAAGAGGCACAATATTTCAATACCTTAAGAGGCACCAGCCTCGAGAGGACCAAAAGAAGCTGACAGGACGAGTCACTCATACGGAGTGCGCACTTCAAGAGCTGCAACCTAAGGTCAAGGACCTCGAGGGCCAAGTCCGCTCCTGGAGGACCAAAGTGCAGGAATTGGAAGGCAGGGTAGAAGACTCTGAGGGATGCTCTTGTCGCAACACCCTGCGGGTTGTTGGATTCCTTGAGGGGGCAGAGGGCCATGACCCGGTGACCTTCTTTGAGCAATAGCTCGCTCAGGTGGTAGCCCAGATGGCCCTTTCTCCCCACTACCATGTGGAGCGGGCGCACAGAGTCCCGACACGATGGCCGCCACTGGGGCCGTCCCCCAGACCGGTAGAGATCCGCCTGCTGAACTTCAGAGACAAGGAAGCTATCCCGAGAGTGGCCCGAGCTGCAGATCCCCTACAGTATGAAAATGCACATATCTCTCTCTTCCCAGATTATACCTTGATGGTACAGAACCAGAGGGCATCCTTTTTGGGTGTTAAGCAGCGCCTGAGGCAGGTGGGTCTCACATACTCCCTGTTGTACCCAGCAAAGCTTAAAGTATTAGCTAATCAGACCAGCTATTTTTTCACTGAACCTGCAGATGACTGGAACTGGGTAGAACAGCGCCACTATGAAGCATCCGCCCCGACCACCCCGACTCAGTGGTCTGGTACGGAGAAGAAAAGGCATGCAGTAAGATGGCGAGCCAGGATGAAGCAATGCCGACTGCGGATGGGGCTCCCTCTCCAGCACAGGCGCGCGATCTGCAACAGCACACACTGTCGGATGTGTTGCATTTGGCCTCAGAGCGCCACTCCCCACTCCTCTGCGACTCACTGATGACTCACAGTTGGACTCTGGTTCCACTGCCTCGCAGAGTAGCAATTCCTCAACTGTCTTGCCGAGCGTCACCCCACAAACTGCAGATTTACTGGCCTGATCTTTTTCGAATACAGACGTACTAACAACCCCCTGCAGGTCCCTCAACTTTTTAATGTTACTGGCACACAATCCAGCCTTTGTACCATGTTGGTTTAGAAACTGGGTCAGGCGGGCCTAGAGGAGTGAGTTAACCTAGTGTTCCCTAACCTACTCTCCTCCGTACTTGGAGATTGAGTATTGGCTTACATCACTATCCCCTCCCACCCCCTTCGATAGTCCACTTCTTTTTTAGCTGGGGACCTTTATGAGGCTCCGCTAATAGAGTTTCCACATCATGGGTCAACTACTTCACTGTTTGGGTAACCGCTGGTTTGCGCTTACCCCGGGAGGGGAGGTGGGGATTATGTTACCTTTGTTTTGCAGGCCATATACCATATTACCCATAGGTACGGAGTTGCATACATGCCCCACACCTTAATACGCCTTGAGTAAATTACAAGTACTCACTTGGAATGTCCAGGGAATGGGGACAGTGCATAAACAACACTTGATGCAGCAATATATACGCAGGCGCACCACTCACATTGCATTCTTGCAGGAAACACATGTGGCAGGGTGAAGATGTCTGTTTACAAAAGAAATGGTGGAGACAATGTTACAGCACTATATATTCTGGGTTTGCCTGCAAGTGTTAGTCTGGATACACCCAGCAGTTCCCTTCAAATCCCTGGCAGTAGAAATTGACCCTGAGGGATGCTAAAAACTTATGGAAGGCCAGCTTGGTGGACGCCACCTCCTGTTGGCACGTATTTATGCGCTGCCTGTGGCGCAACAAGCTTTCCTAGTCTGCCTTACGGTAATTGTCACAAGTGGGAACATATCCCATGGCTCATTGGTGAAGACTTTAACAGTGTACTTGACCCTGTTCTCACCGCCCGCTGCTGACCTCCCCTGTAGTGACATCTGCAGCAGCGGTCACGCAGTGGCTCACACACTGGTGCCTGTTAGATAGCAGGCATGCCTTATGTCTGGATGTGAAGGAATACTCCTATTACTCCCTGCCCCACGATTTACATGTGAGAGTGGACCATATTTTCTGTCACTCAGCTATTCACACACAGGTAACGACTGGAGAATACCTTGGTCGGACCTTTCTGACCATAGCCTACTGCGGATGCACCTAGATTGTGGTACCTGTGGAGAAAAATATATATCTATATGTTTGCATCAGCCAGATAGGGGAATCAATACCGATTCTCCCCTGCACTATCTCAGACCCACTGAGCTAGCTATGTCTGTCTTATCCGTAGGAGAGGACATGCCACATGCTTCTGAATCCCCAGCCCAAACTCCCACTTTTTGTCTGAGGGAAGATTTAGGGCTAAGTGCAGAAGAGAGAAACAATGAGGAGGAACGCGAGCAGTTGGCACACCTGAGGAAGGAGGCAGATGAGTTCCAAGAAGAAGTGAACACTAATAGGGAGGAAATACAAGGCTCCATTAATAAACTCCAGGATAAGCTAGAGAAGAGGGAACTGCTGATACATACACGGTCACGCACACGGGCACTAAAAGGAAAGGTGAGAACTCATATACTGATGACATACTATTGAACACTAAAATAACTGCTCCAAAAATAGTGTTGGGGGGACAGCCATGCTAAAGCAATGGACCCCCTTGGAGGCGACTCAGATGACTAAGGACGCGCCTGACCCACTCACTGCCAGTGTGAAATATTATGAGTGGCTTCATAAAATGTGTATTGCCTATACCCCCCTCCCTCGAGATGTAGAAATGTTATTAAAAATAGGATATGGGAGCAGATGGTCTTTAGTAAAAAGTGCGTTCCAGGTTCCACAGGAAAGAGATTGGACCATACTGACTAATAATATGGATGTCACAGAAAATAGATTGATTTATTGGTTAGAGTCTATCAGGGACACAACTAATAGCCTAGCAGTTAAACATGGTGATTTTTCTCAAGTCACTGCCACGTTGCAGAAGCCAGGTTTGTCAGTGGCTGATTACATCTTAAGGTACAATGAAACATGGGATAACAGTGCAGGGGTACCGCGCACAACAGATGCCGATAAGGTATTAGATACTCAAACACTTATGAATGGATTGCTAGCTTCTGTGGTCCACAGTTGTAAACTGCGCCACCCTGATTGGTCCACTAAAGGATATCAAGAGTTGTGCATGCTTCTCATACCCATGGAAAGAGATGGTATTTTTAGGGTAAGGAAGGACAATGTTAAAAATGACAAAGGAATGATGTTGCAGCAAGTACAAAGAGAGGAGGAGCCAGAGAGGATGTACTATCAGAGGGCACAGCATAGACAGGATAATGAAGAAGAGACAAGAGTAGGGATCCGTGTTATATTTGCCAGAGGTATGGGCACTGGGGACGCAATTGTAAAAATAATAGAGGTAGAAGGGACTGGAATGAGAGAAGTGACCAGAATAACAGAAATGATAGAAACAACAGGAATGAAAGGTTTGACAGAAATGAGATCCAGCCATCAGTACCACCCATGCCCAGAGACCTGAAGCAGACCCTGCACTCCCTGAGGAATCCTTTCCAGGAGCAAGCTGGATCAGCATAGGACCACGTGGAGAGAGAGATGGGACAACCTGCAGAAACCAGAGCCCAGTACTTTACGATGAAGGTATCAGACATACCTGAGGAGAATCCCATGTTTCAAATTAAGGTAGGAGGTAAAGAGATCAATTTCCTAATAGACAGTGGTGCAACCCTATCCGCAGTAAGAAACTAGTTGGGTCCTAGTAGTGGTGAAACAGTCACTACTATTGCAGTAAATGGAATGATGATGCATGAAGAATTGTCAGAACCCCTACAAGTTTCTGTTGATGACTTCACACTGACCCATCAGTTTCTCCTGTCACCGGATGCACCAATCAATTTGCTGGTGAGAGACCTCTATAAATTGCATGCAACATTATATTTTTCACAGAATGGGATTTACTTCCAAGTACCTGAGGACAAGTTAGAATTGGCTAATAGAGCACTTACTGCTTGCAAATTAAGTGAGGACTCTGCGTTATGTGCACCGCATGTCTTGTCTCTCTCTCCAACACGTTACCAATGGACTCCACTACATAGAGATTTTTATGAAAACATGTTTCTAGAACTGTTTAAATACAGCCCTGACATTGAAAGTGAATTGGTCACTCATTTAGTGCAGTTGACACTAGTACCTGGGCCTGTACACTGTACTGCAGCATTTTTCACAGGGCAAGTGCATGAATGGTACGCCTACAGGGCAGACAAACATTTGTACTGGACAATGGAGTTGCTCGAGCGCACATTTTATGTAGGAAAAGAAGGGTGTGCAGTGAGCATTAAGCTAGGACCACAGGAAGAGAAGTTATTTCAAGTGCCAGCTTCTGAACCACATCTATCCATAGCTTAGCACCAGGTTACTACCCTAAGGATTTGGGCCCCATGGTCAAACGCCTTTAGGACTTACCTAGAACTAAGGATTTTACATTTCCTTTAGGAATTGTGTCTGTGTTGGGAGATGGAGAAGGGTGGTGTTGGACATTGTGTATGCTCAGAAATGACAGGTTGCAGTTTTCGACAAGCTTGAAGGGAATATGGCTTTACAGCTGACTAAAAACAAGGTTCTAGAGCAAGTGAACTCAGAGGTTTGGGCAAAACACAAAAATGAGGCAGGATTATTGAAAACATGCCCTTCCCATAAAGTGACACTTAAAGAGAATGCAGACTTACCTTATGTTCGTCAGTACAAACTGTCACCTCAGGCAGAGGAGGGAATAAAACCTGTGATTGAATCTCTCTTGCAACAGGGTATTATTAAAAAGACCTCTAGCCCCTGTAATTGTCCTATCATTCCCTTGCCCAAGGGCAATACTGGGCAGTACAGGTTCATACAAGATTTACGACAGATAAACAACACTGTAGTTCCCTTAGCACCTGTTGTGCCTGACAACAATACTATATTATCTTCTATACCTGTAGAGGCAGAGCACTTTTCAGTCATAGATCTCTCCTCTGCGTTTTTCAGCATTAGAGTCCATCCAGAGAGCTAGTACCTTTTTGCCTTCACAGTAAAAGATACCCAGTATACTTTCAGAAGACTAGCTCAAGGCTTCACTGAGAGTCCCACGGTCTATGAGCAGGCAGTGAAGAGAGACCTGGACAGCCTACACCTGGAAGGTGGTAGCGTCATCTTGCAGTATGCCGATGATCTCCTTGTGGCATCTCCATCACTTGAGGCCTGTGAAAAAGACACTGTAGCTCTGCTGAATCACCTTCAGGAGAGAGGACACAAAGCTTCATTGTCAAAATTCCAGTGCTGCCAAAAAGAGGTGACTTACCTGCGTCATACGGTATCCACAGGTACACGCCGCATATCACCTGACAGGATAAAAATGATACAGGGCGTGCAGCCTCTGACCACCAAAAAAGGAATGCTGTCATTCCTGGGGATGATGAACTACTGCCGCCAGTGGATCCCTGAGTACAGACCCTATGATGCCATCCTGCGACAATGTACACTACAAGATGCTCCCATCAACATTGTATAGACTAATGAACTTGCAGACTGTTTCATGAAACTGAAAGAGACTTTGTGTACTGCGCCAGCCCTGGGGCTGCCTGATTACAAACTGCCCTTCCATCTCTGCGTCAGAGCAAAATGGCGTTGCAAATGGTGTGCTGACACAGCAGCATTGCTCAGGAAAAAGACCTGTGGCATACTACTCTGTGACTTTGCCTGCAGCAGTAACTGGGCATCCGGCTTGTTTGAGAGCAATGGCCGCAGCAGCTGTGATGGTAGAGAGGACGGCTCCCATTGTGTTGGACTACTCTTGTATTGTTTATGTGCCACATTCGGTACAGTTGTTGTTGTCATCTGCAGCAACACAACATTTTTCGGCGGCCAGGCAAACAGGTTATGAGGTCACTCTGTTGTCTAACACCAATAACACCATTAAAAGATGTCCAACTTTTAATTTGGCAACATTATTACCTCCAACAGGTGATTCATATGAGACACCTGACCATGACTGTGTTGAGGATGTAGAGACATGCACCACACCCAGACCAGATTTGCAGCAAACACCATTAGAAAAGACAGACTAAGAGTGGTACACTGATGGTTCCTCCAGCAGACTAACAGACACAGATTACAGAGCAGGGTATGCTATAACAGTAGACACCATAGTTGAAAGTACTGCCCTCCCCCATGGAACACCTGCCTAGCAAGCTGAGCTGTATGCTGTGACAAGAGCATGCATCCTAGCTGAGGGAAAAAATGTTAATATTTACACTGATTCACGTTATGCCTTTGGAGTTGTCCACGATTTTGGCCAGCTTTGGCAGTATCGTGGTTTCATAACAGCAGCAGGACGCCCCATTCAAAATGGCCCCTTAGTAAAAAAAATTGCTACCGGCAATACTACTACCCAACAGAAAAGCAGTAATAAAATGAGAGGCACATACAGGAGCTAATACTGAGATAGCCAGAGGTAACGCCATGGCTGCCACAGCAGAAAAAGAGAGCATGTTACAGCCAGTACAGATGGTGCCTTTAATGGCAAAAAGCATTCCAAAAATACAGCTGATTCAGAGACAATTGTTGTTAGCTGATGTGAAGGAAGCACAATGGTCTGCGCCACCAGAGGAAGAAAGAGCTTGGATTGATGCTGTATGTGAGCAGAATGATGAGGGATTGTGGGTCCACCGGGGTGGGAGGCCTGTGGCCCCATGCAGTATGTTCCTGCCCCTTACAAGGCTTGCTCATGGACCCACTCACATGGCTTGAGGAGGGATGAATGCTTTGATTAGACAAGAATAGTTTGCACCAGGCATAACAGCTTTCACTGCACAATTCTGCTCCCAATGTCTTGTCTGTGCCCAACATGCTAAAAGTCAGTCTCCCCCTAACCCATGATCACTTGCCAGTACCAGAGGGTCCCTTTACCAACATTCAAATAGATTTCGCCTATATTCCCCCAGTGAATGGATTCAAATATTTGCTGGTATGTGTGGATCAATTTTCAAAATGGGTGGAGGCGTTTCCCACAAGGAAGAATGATGCAGCAACTGTTGTGCGATGCTTGATGAAAGATATCATACCCCGGTTTGGGGTTCCCCAGAGCATAAACAGTGACAGAGGGGGTGAATTTGTGGCTGCAGTTGTGCACAAGATGTGTGACTGTTTGGGAATAGAGTGGAAACTGCATGCCCCTTACCATCCCCAAAGTTCAGGCCAGGTGGAGAGAATGAACTCCACAATAAAACATAAATTAGCCAAAACAACTGATGCAGCAGTGTAATGCCATTCAAAGATATGTACTTTATTGATACTTTTATATTTCTACCATATATATATAATATATTCATATTTTTCTTACAATGGCAATGTGAATACCAAAATGAGTAAGTTACTCAAAATGAGTAAGTTACTCATTTTGGTATTCACAGAAGGCACTTACTCATCAATGAGTAAGTGCCTTCTGTGAATACCAAAATGATTAAGTTACACAAAATGAGTAAGTTACTCAAAATGAGTAAGTAAGTGCCTTCTGTGAATACCAAAATGAGTAAGTGCCTTCTGTGAATACCAAAATGGTAGTAAGTTTAGGATTTTGTCTTAAGTTAGTTCTGTGAATCGGGCCCTTCGTGGAGAAAAATATATATCTGTATGTTTGCATCAGCCAGATAGGGGAATCAATCCCAATTCTCCCCCGCACTATCTCAGACCCACTGAGCTAGCTATGTCTGTCTCTGACCAAACTACTTCCTCTGTGCTCCTAAAAATCCCCCTCCTTTACAAATCTATTCCAGCCTGACCCAACGGCCTTTATTGCCCTCTCTGATACGTCCTTGATTAACCGTTGTCAACATACACACCCTGATGCCTCAGTTACTTGCAAGTATAGCTCAACCTATTTTCTGTGCCCTTGTTTGCTTAAACTGCAATAAGTATATTTTGCTCAATGTCTTGTGCTTGCATGGCAATTCTATTTGTATATATACCTGTATATGGACTTCGTCCACATCTAAGGGTTTTACTGGTAACAGCAATTTTATCCTTATATAAGCTCCCCTGAAAGTCAGAGCGGGGCAGAAGAAGCTTGTTCCAAGACGTAACGCTGGGATGTGCGTCTGCCTGCTGCCTTGGCATGCCAATAAAAGAAGAAAGGTGCAAATACATTTCCTCTGTTTGGAAGCCTGCCTGGTGTCTGAGTTTTCCTTGCATCGCTCTGAGGAGGGTTGGAAGATTTATTACCTAACAGTACCCCCCCCAGCCCGCCTATCCCCACCTGGCATTTACAACCAGCCATGTTGGAGGACAGTGTAATCCGGGACACAACCCAGAAAGGTACTGGTCCACTATATGGAAGAGAACTGGGGCACAGCAATGTCCAGACCCATAGAATGGGAAGAACTTAAAGTAGTCCTTCGGGGCACTGCATTAATACTGTGGTGGGAGTGCGACAGACCTTCACAAGGAACTGATGACACTAGAGGTGTCCCTGGGCACCTTGGAAACGGAATCCCATTGGACCCCTTCGAATTGTAGCGCTCTTGCAGATGCTAGGGAACAACATGCCCAACCAGTGGCTCAGCTGCGATTTTTGATTTCAGGGCCTATCAGGAAAGATGGAGGTTAGAATGGGGGTTTTTGTGTTTAGTCAGGAAAATGGCGCTCTGGCAATTGCGTGTGCTATTAATGAACCTTTGGTAGTGCGGTGCTGCCAGATCAGGGGAATAACCCGATAACCCCTGGGGAATCTGTGGATCACGAGATCCACAATTTATAACATAAGCATAGTCCTGGGCACACGCGGTGAGGGTATTGGTAATGTGATATGCAGTATAAATGCGTTATTCAAAAGCGACGGTCGACATCAGTATTTATCCAAATAGATGTTTTTTATTTCAACAACAACTGTGTTGAATATAGTACATCAGCCTAGTAAACCAGCCGACACGTGTTTCGTCACCGGGAACAATCCCGTGACTCATCAGGGCTGGTAATATATCTTGACTCTTGTTATTCTTGTGTCTTCCTTCCTTCAATGCACAATGCTTCCATCTTTTTTGTAAACTTTCTCCAAAGGATTATTATACGTCATGCGATAGCCTAGTCGATGTCCAGTATTGGATTTACACACTGCAGCACAGAAAATATGGGTTTCTCCCCTTGATAAGGTCTCCAAACCGGCTGTAAACCTCCTGGTCCGTCTCCCTTCGTTTCCTATCCCGCCTATCAGGAAAGATGCATGCCGAGGGAAACAAGGCTGGCAGCCTGCTAGCCTGGCTACTCCGCAGTGCGAACTTGCCTATACTGATCAGTAGGATCCACCAGTCCCCAACCTGTACCGTCACTAGCCAATCGGACATACACACTGCTTTTACATCCTATTATAAGATGTTATACGACGTGTCCGCCATTGACTGGACGGCCTACATACAGGCCTTCATCGAGGACCTCAAGTTGCCCACTGTTGACCGATTGGCCCTGGAGGATCTACAGCTGTCCCTCACGGAGCAAGAGGCATCCATAAGAGGATCAGCTACATGTAAAACTCTCAACCTAGACGGACTTCCAGCTGAATTTTACAAGGCATATGAGGTCGTCCTACTCCCTAAGCTATTGGAGTTATATCGAGCGACTTTAGACGAAGGGAGGCTACTGCCTACACTTCGTGAATCACTCATAATATCACTACCAAAGCTTGATAAAGACACACTAGAGGTGACATCCTACCGCCCCTTGTCCATGTTAGGCACAGACTATATGATACTTAGTAATATTATTGCTGGTTGCCTCTTGGAATATTTGCCCCAACTGGTACATGCGGCTTATCCCTAATCGCTAGACCACCCTCAATATCCGCAGACTCTATAGAGTGTTAGAGCTGGCCCCGTTCCATTGTCCCTTTGCTGCTTGTCTAGTAGGCGACCTGACACTGTAGACTAGTCATACATGTTCACAGCGCTTTCACGGTTTTGCCTCCCGGTGCACTTACTCTGTCTCTTTCGCTTATTTTATACAGCCCCCACAGCCCAGGTCAAGATAGGCCAACTCATTTCGGCCCTGATGGATATCATTCGAGGAACGTGCCAGGGATGCCCACTGTCGCCACTCTTATTTGTGCTGGCTTTGGAACCACTGGCCTAGTGACTACTGTGCAATGGGGAGGAATGGGGTATCCTTTAGATGAGTTTATGCAGTCTCCCTCTTTGCAGACGATTTACATATGGGACATCAGGCGAGGACTCGGAGGCATTGAAATAGCACTTGAGGAATTCTGAAAAGCCTCAGGTCTGGGTGTGAACTGGGCGTAGACCTGCAGGTTTTCCGTGAGCCCAGATTACCCACCACAACATCTAGCGGTAGGAATCCATCAAGTGAGATGGGAGTTGCGCACATTCTGTTACCTCAGTCATGGTTTATACCACGATACTCTGGACTTAATAGACGGTAACCTCACTAGGGCTATTGCTTCCCATTGACTCCCTATACGGATTCCTTATATGCATTTTTTATATACTCTTTCATGAGCTTCACCTTTATTCATCTAGAATATCCATACCTAGCACCTTAGCCACCTTCTCTTGGTACCCCCAATGGGATCCACATAAGATTTCACACAGGATCTTGTGTATGCTGGAGATAAATACCCTAGTACCCAAATGTGTCCCACTCACAAACCTTTCCTTGGTTTAACAGTTCTGTCAATGGCTTTTCAGTTTACGGGAGGAAGAGATTATAAAACGGAACCGGAAGAGATTATAAAACTGAACCGGGCATTTTTCAGGTCCTGGTGTTTTATTCAGATGTATCCATTTTACTGAATTAACCATATCTGTCCCTTCATTGGACTTTTACCAGCTCTTCCAGAAAGGTTGTGGGATACAAGGTATATTGCATCTTTGCAAGTTTTCCCTTTTTACATTGCCTTCCTACGGGCCTCGCATGTATAAACACTGTAAGACTTCCTGAAAAGCATTCTGATTCTTCCTTTCTCATAGAGTCCAATAATCTGCCATACCCAACTTGTTTCTCTTCACATAAAATGACTACCACTAAGTTAATAATGCTAGTAACACATTGTCTGAAATAAGTTCCGTTGTCCTCTATGACAATCCTGCGACAGCCAACTCGGGTGCTTCTCAGCTTGTCCGCCAATTGCCAGCTCTTTCAATTCCCTTGTCAACTTTTCCTGTACAAGTCTCCTGTCTCTCTCAACAATCACTGACATTACTATCGCTAACCCCCTCACTACCTCCTTAAGAGGATACCAAACCATCAATGGAGCTGAGTTCATGTCCAAATTGAGCCTAAAATACTCTTGAACGCTTGTATGATCTCTGCTGTTTATCTGGGATCCCTTAGTCTACCATAATGTCCTCTGGCTGTTGTTTGTTCCCTCTCATACCCAGCCAACTCCCATTCAACCTCAACATCAGCACGATCTGAGTTAAAAAAAAGTATCTGAAATGTTGGCATTATACAATGAGCAGATTAGCCTCTGGGACAAGTAAATACAATATATGCAGAAGTATAAATTATGTACCTGTGAGTAGAAGGAGTAGTCATTATCTTCAGTTTGTAGGATACGCCATGCATCTTCTACATCTTGCTCTTGAAATTTCTTCTGCAATACCTTGGCTACTACTCCTGTACCCCAGCCACTGTGTCATTCTATTTATCAGTGAATCCAATGCTATGCTGAAATCCCCTTCCAGGATTACTTGTCCTTCCATATTTTCTAGGATGTCTTTCAGAAAGGAGTGTTGTGCTGAATTTGGAGTACATATATATGTATGGGAATAACAGGTCTGGGGTATATAAATCTAATTGTACTTTAAGGTAACATCCCCCCTTAATCTTTACAATTCATGTTCTCTTTGCCTTCAATAAATTGCTTGCACAGTATAGCTATTCCTGTCTGTTTGGTGGTGGCTGAGGCTCAGAATTGGGTAGGGCATTACTTGCATTCTAATGTGGTGTTTGCATAAGAGAGAATTTCCTACAGGATATCAGAATCATGTAGCTAGGGGTAATCTTCAAATCTTTGCCTCTTACTTAGGGAGTTAAATCTCTTGCATTAAGTGATATTCATTCGAATAATGCTGTATTGTTGTATTATGCCAGCTTACTTTCATTTAGCACTTCCATCTGTCATTGGGCATGGAAGTACTGAAATGTGTTTCCTCAATAATAAAGGAAAATATTCGCCAAATGCGCCAAAATGTTGCCTTCGACTTGTGCTTTGTTGCAATTTGTCTGAGGGACCAGGAACTGCACACCCCTGACAAAGTAACTTTATTATAGACAATAGTTATCTTAGCTCTTCCTTCTGAATGACCACAACTACATCATCCGACTGGGCCTTCTCCTCTACGTCCCCTTTCTAACCCGTCCCCCTACTCTCCTATTGTTACAGCCAATTCCTGATGTTCAACCCATGACCTAACCTATTGCCACCTGACCCAAGAGCACTGTCTCACAGCATTCGCTATATGCGTAGGTTCAGGTACAATGCAAATCAAGCAAGCTCATTGTGCGTGCCACCTCTTCTTGTTGATCTGTCTCTCTGCGTTGCAGAGTTTTTGCCCACCAGTCTCTCCTCAGTATTCGCATTGCCTGGGCTACAGCTATTGCTTGTCTCTGCTAAACCCTTAGAGCGGTCACTTCCCTCTTCAAGTGCATAGATAGGGTTCTCTTCTCCTTTCCAAAGAACTGCAGCCCCATTGGGAAGGCATATCTGTACTGTATTCTTTGCTTGTTCAGTTCCTGAATGAGCAGCAAGACTTCCCTCCTTCGCTACAATGTTGCCGCTGATCGATCCTGAAAGAAGGGGATTTTACTATGGTTGTGAAATAATTTATTACTTAATTATATAGTCTAACAGTTTCACCACTATATCTCTTGGCCTCACTCTGGGCTCTTTCGAGTGTCATACTTCTCCGTATGTCCTTACTGTTTCAAGTAACACCTGAAGATCCAAGCTGGTTAAAAAAAAAAAACGAAATTGGGGATGACGATGCAGAAAAGGTAAATTTGCTACAACCACCATCTTGGATGAAAGTCCAAAAACTCACCTTTTAACTCTAATGTGTACGCACGCCTTACCCGTCCTCTAAAAAGGGGACATGTAGTTAATTTAATAAAAAGTATTGGGATGTTGAGAGAAGCACTAACAACTGAGATTATCCTGGCAAATCCATGGCATCTGGCCAGCCAATGCAGAGGTAGAGAACAATAAGCACGCAAAAAGATGACACCAGTACTGTTGGAAGAGTAGTAACAATAATATAGGAACCCACAAGCTGAGTCATTAGAAACAGGGTTGAGGGTATTGCCAGGGCAGGGACTCACGAAATTCATCCTTACCGAGCTCCGAGGACCGGGCTCCCGCCGAGGCCTGCATTACTACCAAACCATGGTCAAGGTTGATAAAAGTGAGCTATAGGAGCCATAATAGCAGGGTGACCGCTTAGGCAAAAGAAGGTTGAGGGAGGGGGCCACAGCTCGGGGATCAGCAAGGCAGAGTTCCAATTTGCACTCGCTAGCCTACAAGATAGCCACCACAGGACGCATTGACACAACAAAAACGGCGTGACAGAGAGCTGCGCCCACATGCCTGGAGGGGGTTATAACTATGTATCGAGGTGAGCCAGGGAAGGTAATCTAATTCTCCAGAATGCAATCCAAACTTCTGTGTGGCATGTAGGACAGACTATGGGGATACCATGGTGATTCCCGGACCACTCAAGCGACACAACAGGGTTCAGGAGAGTTCATTTCCCTAAGGGGGTGGAAGGTGGCCAACCACAGTGACTTAGAGTCCAAAAGAGCAACCTAGGAGTCACTCAAGGCTGGTGCACACTGGCAATAAGGGTCCCCCCTTCTCAGTGGAGCCTAGGTACCCCTATCCAGCTACTCCCAATATGCCCACATGCAGTTCAAGAGTCATGGCTGCCCATAAGCCTGTGTCATTCAAAGCCACCTCCATTAAGGATATGCTGCACCCCCAGCGACACAACAAAAGTCAGCAAAAGTACATCCCAAGCACCCCCAATTATGTAAATCCATGGAACAGCGCACTGTCTATCTCCAAGCTATGGCTACAAAAGACACATGTCAAATCCTGACTGAGTTTAGGAAAGAGATCAGTGCTGGCTTTAGGGTGGTGCGACCAGTGCCACTGCACCTGGCGCCAAGCTCGAAGACTAAAGGTAAGGGTTCCGACTGCCTCGGGTTGTTGAGTGCGCACTGTACAGCGCATGCTCAGAGCCACACTCCACGTCTTGTTTATTTGATTGCGCTTTTCTTTACAGGATTGTAACAATGTATATATTACAGATGGGTGCAGGGCAACATGCTGGCGGGTGCCGGATGGAAGCAGGAAGGCCTGTGAACCACGTGGCTGTGGTTGTTTGCCTAGCCCCGTGCCCTCTTGACTCCCTTTTAACTCCTTTAACTGTTAAGCCCCAGGGGAGCCACGCATGGCAATTTAAGCTCCTGGTTCGGCAGCGTGGGAGGTGGCAAGAGGAGTCCTCCCCCCTCTGCCCCCCCCACACACCCGCCCTCCCCTCAGTAGACAGCAAAACTGGTTACATCAGCACACAGCAGGCGAGCAACACCTATTGGGCTGAAAGGGCTTTAGCCCCCCACCACCCCCCACCCCCGTCAGGGTCCGTGCATTGGGATGGCTGGGCTAGAGCTGAGGGTCTCTAGGCCTGACACCTCCAGAATGATTGCTCTCGTCCACATAAGTACGTTTACAAATTTTAGAAACCTCCTTTTGTTTTTAGGTCTCGCCTAGCATTGCAGCGCGCATGCGCTGCTCGCTCTGCGAGGCTTCTTGTAATCAAGCCAATTTCAGAAGTGGAGTCTAGGCTCCGCCCCTTCTTTCCATTGGCTTGCGTCATCGTGCATGCTAAACCCTGGCTTTCCATTGTTAGTGAGGCTTTTTAGTCCCTCCTTGTTACCGCCCTGTCTCCTTTTGGCCCCGCCCACCCGGACTGGATCTTTTACTCGCGGCGTGACAAGGTGTCTCTTAATTAGCCGCTAAGCACTTTTTTCTTGTATTAGCACAATGGCAACGCCCTGCAGAGGAGCCCTCCGTTGTGCGATCTTATGTAATGTCGGCTGTGTTACATTGTGTTGTGCGCTTTTACGTAATATCAGCCAGGGAATACCTTTTTTTTTTTAACAAGCGCGACGTTGTGCGCTTTCACGTAATGTCGGCCGCGTTACTTTGTTTACCCGCAGGAGCCCTCCGTTGTGCGCTCTCATGTAATGTCGGCTGTGTTACATTGTGTTGTGCGCTTTTACGTAATATCAGGCAGGGAATACTTATTTTTAACAAGCGCAACGTTGTGCGCTTTCACGTAATGTCGGCCGCGTTACTTTGTTTACCCGCGGACGCCGTGCTGCCAGGACCCCACTGCAGACTCCTTGAGGGGGGCAACAGCCGTGGTACCGGAGCACGTACACCCAGGGTCAGTCTGGGCCGCTTCCAGAGCAGGTCTTCTCGGAGGAGTCCGTTTAGATGCATACAGGGTGCCCTACTGCTGTGTACCCCGGGAAGGTGCCAGCTACTGAGTTGTGGTTCATTTGCCTCTGCCAGGCTGTGCCCGTGCACCGTGTAAAGTAAGCACGGCCTGTGTTGAGTCCCACCCGGCTAGAGGTGCTCCCTCAGCCTCATGTGTGCTTCATCGCTCGCCCAGCTCCAGAGGGGCTCCTCCGGTGGCCCACTTGTTTCATTTCATGGTTTTTTAGAACCGTATCCTGCTACAAATTGCCACTAAAGACGAAGTGCTGGCTTCTTTTGCTTCCAATTGTCCCTACGTGTGGAGGCTTCCATGCATGCCGGGAGGGGGGGAGGTCGCTCATTAGCCACCGTAGCCGGCATTGTCTCTCTCCAACCCCCTCATCTTCATTTGTCTTCTGGACAGAGCGCCCCCTGCATGGGACATGGCAGACCAGTTAGCTGATTCAGTGCATTTCAATAAAGTTGTGTTCGCAGCCGAGCGGGTGCGCTCCCTCGCTCATTGTGCCTACTTTCACCGCTGAAACCTCGGGGATGGAGCCCTGGTGAAGCCGTGCACGCTCGGGCGGGCCAGTCCAGCACTGCTTGCATGGTCCCCAGACTGCATTTCCATGACAAGCATTTGCAATGCAATAGGTCTCGCATTTACGCGAGTTTAAGCTATTGGCATTGTAAACGAAAATGCCTTTTATTTATGTTTTGAAAACGAAAACAAAAATAAAAGGCATTGTTATTTGCAATGTCAATAGCTCGAACTCGCGTAAATGCGAGACCTATTGCATTGCAAATGCTTGTTTTATACTGTAAACACTTCTGTTCAACTCTGTAAACCTAGCCTTTTCAGCTGAGGAGTTAACAGCAGTGAAGTGCAGGGGACAGTAGTGAAATCACAGCAGGGATGAATGTGTTGTAATCACACCCTTCATTTACAAATAAACAATAGAGGCACCAAGCAACAATTCCATGAAAAGAAAGACTCAAATGCAATTAAAACAGAAAGAGGGGAATCTGACAGAAAGATGTAACCTGACACCATTGAACATACATTTGAATACTGGTTTTATTTATAACACTGGGGCTGATTCGCAAAGATAGTAGTAAATCTACACTCGGAGATTTACATCTACTTCCAAGTGTAGAGGTACTACTTTCTGAAATACAGAAATTCCGCATGGAATCTACATACAAAGGTGCACCTGGAACAGGTTTGCATAAGGAGTCCTTGGAAAATCATGTTATTTCCAAATTTATATCCTGTTTCCTCTGTAAAGAGATTTCAGTGAAGGAGAACTTTGCAACATTAGCTCTCATGCTGTCTTGGAGGAGCTTGCTTGTCAGTGGAGTTCAGGAGTATGCGCTGCTCTCCCTCTAATGATAAACCTTAAAAAAACCTGCATCTGGTTAGATGAGGCTTCCAAAAGGTACAGTGCAGGCGCAGCATGCAGCACACCCTCTAGTTAAATTAACAATGTCTAGCTGCTGCCTGGTAAGAAGCCTGAAAATAAATGAATACTTCCTAGCACACTCTTTGATGTGTTCTTGTATTCTTTCTTTGCCTATGTTTTCATTCTTTCTTCCTCTCTCTATCTTTTTCTTCCTTTCTGTCCCTTTATGCCCCTTTCTTTCAATTTTTTTCTTTTTTCTTTGTGTCTCGGTTATCTTCCTCATTCATTTCCTTTGTTTCTTTCTTTCTTGCTACTCCTTTCTTGGTCTTCTTTCTGTCTCTTCTGCTCCTTTCCTTGTTTATTTCTATGGTTCTTTCTTTCATTCTCTCCTTTAATCCTTCTCTTTTTTCTTTCTCTCCTTTGTACCTTTTTGCTTCCTTTCTTTCATTCTCACTTTCACTTTTTTCATTGCTTCTTTCTATCTTTTAACAAATTTGTTCTGTTTCTTCACTTTGCATTTTATTTCTTTCATTACTTTTTCCATTTCTTTCATTCCTTTCTGCCATTCCTTCTTTCATTCCTTCCTCTCCTTGCATTCCTGCACTTCACCGATCCCTCCTTTACATCCTTTATTGCTTCTATCATTAACATTAATCATTCAAAATGTATGACATTTAATGGTCCTAGTTCAAAATGAAATGTATATGTTTAAAAAAATTGAGCTTTAGTTGTAAGTGTGCAGGGTAGTATTTGGGCATTTTACCCTAGGGCCTATAAAACCCATGCTTATAAAATCTATATTGTCCCTGCCAAGAGTAATTCTTAATCCTGAGTCATGGCTGTGTTTCTGGTCAACAACCAATGTACTTCAGCACGATTAGTTAGATGAGTCGGGTCTTTTGGGTCCTAGAAAGGAAGGATGTGATCAGTGTTAGGGCTCTCCCTTTAATACCTAAAGAGCTTAGGAGGCTGATCAATACAATGTGGCCGACAGTGTCAAATGCCGCCGACAGATCAAGAAGGATAATCGCAACTGCTCCCCCCCATCTAGAACTGTTCTGATTTCCTCTGTGGCTTTGATCAAGGCCGTTTCTGTGCTGTGCCCTGACCTGAAGCCGAACTGAGATTGATCGAGAAGGTGATTATCCTGGAGATATTTGGTTGGCTGAGTATTCATCACCACCTCTACTATCTTGGCTGCAAAAGGGAGGCGGGAGATTGGCCGGTAGCTATTTGGATCTGTTGGATCAAGATTATGTTTCTTAAGGAGAGGTAAAACTGAGTCCTTTTTCCAGATAACTGGGAAAATCCCGATGCTAAGCATAGCGTTAAAGCTGAATGAGAGACTGATGCTTATGATTTCAGGGACCAGTTTGAGAACCGACAGAGGACATGTGTCCTGGGGGGAGCCACAATTTGTGAGCATAATCATGGCGATAATCTGATCTCAAGTGACCGGGATGAATTCAGAGAAAAAGGGAGAACTTGAATTAGCCTGGGGGCTGGCTGCAGGAGCGACATTATGGGAGAAGTCTTTAAAATTAGAATAGATTTGTTCCACCTTGCCCTGAAAGTTAGAAGCTAATGTATCACAGAAGGCTTGAGAATGATTACCTACTATATTTCTGGGCAAAGAGGAGAGCTTGGATATCACTTGAAAGAGCTCTTTGGTGGAGTTTTTAGCTACGTCAATTTGCTGAGTGTAGTACTTACTCTTTTCCTTACTGATGAGGGTTTTATATTTGGATAGTGAGGTCTTATACACCAGACACTCTTTGGTTGTATTGTGCTCGCCAGCGCCTTTCCTGTCTTCTGCAGTTTTGTTTTTCAAGTCCGAGTGCCTCAGAAAACCATGGTGCTGATGGAATTTCCAGTTTTCCCTGTTTGACCAGAAGTGACACCACACACCATTTGACCATCGATTTCATCATACGAGTGACTGCATGATCCATCCATAACCATTTAAGAACCTCCTATTCACTACCCAAAGGCTAGCTGGAGACAACAATGTGTATATAAACAACGAAATCCTGACTTTTTGAGCTGTGTTACTTTTCTATCCTGCCAATTCCATTACAACCCCTGAAAACAGTAGTAGCAATGCCAGTGCTACGGCTATCAAATGGCAAGCCAATTGTAGCAGCTTCTACTGATGGTTGCCTCTAATCAAGGTCAATGTGTGCTGGGAGGACACCATGGATATTTACATCTGGCCAGTTTGAGATTCTTGTTGTTTTCTAGTACGAAAATATTTCCAAATGCGGGTTAGTGACCAAGCAAATCAAAACCATGAATGTTTGATGGGAGATTGATATAAGGGTTTTCATGTAGGAACATGAGGGATCCTTCCTCCTGACTGCAAACGTTTTCTCCTATAACATCGTATCCTGCAAACAACTGAAAGGTATTCTCTGCTGCCAAATGCAGTATGATCAAAACAATACTTAAAGTAATATTCTTGTACTGCATTATTTGCTATCGATTTTCCAAAATATTCTTTTGGGGTAGATGCCTAAATATCTTATTAAAGTAGTTTTTGAAGGTTGAAACGAATGCAACTTACTCAGTGTATTTAAGAATGCACCAATGATTGTCCCTGCCCCAAGAACCTCAAATTTCAAATCCTGCTCAGTCTGCTTGCCCCATGTGTATAAAATGCAGCATTTGTCATCCATTTGTTTACAACTCCTTCAGGAAAACCCTTATCCTCTGTAAAGAATGTATAACTCACACCATTGTTAGTGGTCCTTGGTACATCATTGTCCAAATATTGCCCAGAAAAGGGCCACCCTTATTTTGCATTGTGCCACAAGAGTGAAAGGAGCATCTACAAGTAATTTTCACTCTAGTTGTGAAGATGGCTCTGCCCCCACAGTTTGAAGTGTTAGACACCCCCCTCCCCCCCCGAAATTTGGGTCTAGTTGCGCCCCTGGCACACAGAGAGGTAAGAAGTTCCTGGGGCGAGGAAGGAATAAGATACAGGACAGAGGAAGAAAGCCTAATATCAGACTGTGTTCGGTGTAGTGAGGGGGAACGACAGGCCCCCGACGCTCGAGGCAGTAATAAAGCTCAGGAAGGCTACTCGTGCAGGTTGACTCACTCCGGGTCCGCCCCTTTTATTCTCAACCGCCGTCGAACGTCGCGGTCAGGTCGAACGTCGCGGTCACTGCGCGGGGACTCTACATTCGGGTTTTTAAGTGAGAATGGGCGGGTGTGGGGGGGGCAGCTGACCGCACGGGAGGCTTGCAGTCCCGGGGGTTTTGGGCCAATGGTGCAGCCCGGGCCCAAATTGGGCTCTGTTTGGGCTATGCCTTTGGGCGGGCGGGAGATAAATCCAGCCATCTTGCGCTCCGTGTCACCATTTTGAGTAAGGTGACACGGCAGCCGGCGTGGGGGGTAGGAAACATTTTAAATAGTGCAGCAAGTGAGATATGGGAGGGAGGGGCGGATAAACCTGGGTCTGGGGGGTGAGAAAGAAAAGCAATGGAGAGGGAAGGGGCAATATAAAGCTTACAAGGAGATTGAAAGGGGGCGTGGTTTAGGTCGACGCACTGACATGTAATTGGTGCTAAACACTGGTCGGCGCCTTAGCGCTCCATGTGGGTGTGCGACAGCTTCTTTTTCGCTAGTAATGTTATCCATTGCTGGGGAGACCACCTGCCCCCCACTCACCGTCCACTAGAGCACTCACACCGTTTCTGCAACATCCCACAACTTACTAATACAGAAATTAGTACCTTTCAGATCTCGGCAACATAGCTGCCAAGGTTCCAGATTGCTATGTGTGACATCTTCATAATTTCAGTGTAATTAGGAGTGACCAGTGCTTTAAATGGGCCGGTACTCACCGGTACTAAGTACCGGCACTTCTAAATTTTCGGCCCTTGAGTACCGGAACTTTTCCTTGTACAAAGAGAGTACCGGTATTCATGGGGCATCAAGCCAAGCTCAGGGAAATTTAGCATATACAAAAAGGAAGCGCGACACAGCTGACGAGTTGGTCCGTTTTCCTGAAGCACTCTGATCGAGTGCTAATCTCCCCTCCTGCTGTGTTGCGCTTCTTTTTTGTATATGCTAAATTTCACTCAATTTGGAAAAGCAAAACCTTTGAATAGTGCTTAAACTCTGATGGAGACACGTCATCGACAGGACTGATGTGCGAGCGGCCCCCAGCCTAGGATGCAGATTTCTGTCACCCCTTCTGCTAGCTACACTGTGACTCTGAACAGGATTTCTTGCTCGCCCGGCACGTCGAGATCGAATCAACCACAAAGAGCTTATGATGAGAAATTCCCAAAATGCAAGTCCCCGGAGAGTCGTGGCACATTTGAAACATTGTCCTTTGTCATGCCCGTTGGATGTGAAGGGTGCAGGGGGCATTACAACCAGAAGCAACATTTTTCTTTTTCAGTAAGAAATACTCCGAGCTGAAATTAAAACTTTCTCATAGAGAGTGAAGTTTGCTTTGTGGGAAAAGAGGTTGTGTTCAGAAGTACAGCAATAATTCTCTGTGAGTGAACCAGCAAATAGGTTTGCTTCATTTGTGTGTCAAGTGTGTTGCCTAAAGCAAATGTTTTGTTATTTGTTGGGTAATTGATCGTAAGGTCTAATGCTCTAGTTAAAGAGAAACTAACCACTTTACCTCAATAATGATCAAACCGTACTACAGAGCACTTTGTGAATTGTTTTTCTCCGACCACGGAATATCCTATGTTCTCTAAGACCATGAGTTGGCAGTCTGTACCTTAAAGCTCTTGAACTCACAAGGCCACCTGGTCTAGGAAAGAAACTAGAATTTTAAACCAAAGTCCTTTGGATTTTCTAAACTAGTATTTAATTGGCCTAAATTCTGTACTTCGTTTTTGTGAACTTTTTCAGTACAAGAAGCTTCCTTGATATTTTGGTCAAGCTGGTGCATCTCTTT